>SJYV01006763.1:0-23572 GCA_006410875.1 Neotragus pygmaeus
TGAGAACCCCTGTTGTGAGCACTTTTCTTAGAGACCCAGGGACTTCCCTGGTGGTCTATTGGTTAAGACTCCGGACTTCCACTGCAGGGGATGCAGGTCTGATCTCTGGTCAGAGAATTAAGATCCCACATGCCGCACAGTATGGCCAAGAAAAAATAATGATAATTAAAAATTAAAAGACACAAAAACTTGACTGAAAGAGGTCCAAAGGTTTTGAACAGGGTCTCCCACAAAGACAATCCCAAATGGCCAAGAAACAGAAGCCAAGGTTCTCATCACCTTTAGTGATGATGTTTAATAATGATGTGTCATCAATGGGACTTCCCTGGAGGTCCAGTGCTTAGGACTCTGCGTTTCCACTGCAAGGGGCACAGGTTCCATCCCTGGTTGGGGAACCAAGATCCCACGTGCTGCATGTGGTGTGGCCAATAAAAAAGAAAAAGTTATAATAATAACATCATCAAGTTATTTGGGAAAGGCAGATCAAGGCCCTGATGAGATACCATTTCAGTCCACTGTGGTGTGTGTGCTCAGTTGGATCCAATTCTTTGAGACTCCACGGACTATAGCCCTCCAGGCTCCTCTGTCCATGGGATTCTCCAGGCAAGAATACTGGAGTGGGTTGCCATTTCCTACTCCATTTCAATCCACTGGAGCAGCTCAAATAGAAAATACTGACACCACTGAGTGCTGAGGGGAGCCTGGAGCCACTGGAACAGTTATCCACTGCAGGCAACAGTGATAACTACAACCACTTGGGGGAGCTGTTAGGGCTCTGAGGGTGAACACCCCGAAAGACACCTGGTTCCTCTGCTCGGCATGTAACCAAGTGAATCAAGCACTTCTGCCCGAAAATGCAGACGGGAATGTAGTCCTGTTCCTACAGTCCCAAATGGAGAAAGACACAAGTGCAGACCCAGTGACAGCAGAATGAGTGGCCAGTGGTGGTATCTTCATGAGGCGGGACACTACACAGCCACAAGGACTGGGCCACAGCCTAGATAAATCTCCAAAACAGTGCTGAGTGGGAAAAGGAGTAAACACTCTGGTTATATGTTTATTTACTTTTTTAATTAATTAAAAAAAATTTTTTTACCACATTGCTCAGCATGCAAAATCGCCAACCAAGGGTCCAACCCATGTCCCTGGCAGTGGAAGTATGGAGTCCTTTTTTTTTTTTAATTTGGCTGTACCGGGTCTTAGCTACAGCACGTAAGACCTAGTTCCCTGACAAGGGATGGAACCTGGACCCCTGCGTTGATAGTGTGGAGTGTTAACCACTTGACCGCCAGGGAAGTCCCTGTGACTGTGTATTTAAAGAGCAAAAAACTGGCATAACCTCTATGCCATTAGGCCACTGTTAGGGGCCAGCGGGGGCGGCACTTAGCAACTGGATGTGTCCCCAGCAGGGTTTGGAGGGTCTGATCTGAGTGCTGGCAGCATGGGTGGGTTCAGTCTGAAAATCACCACACTGCCCACTCCCATGATCTGTGCCCTTTCCTAGATGTGTATTTACACATCAACAAGCTAAAAAAAGAAAGAAACAGGTATTTTACTGGTGGGGAAACTCAAGGCACAGGGATGGGGAGGCCAGGGTCACACAGGGTGGACTTGGGCTGATTGAAGACTGAAACGTGGCCCTTGGGTATCCATTCTTCACCACCTGCATCCTGCCTGTACGCCCCCTGCAGAGTCGGCCATGGAGAGGGACCGCTACATGAGCCCCATGGAGGCCCAGGAGTTCGGCATCTTGGACAAGGTTCTGGTCCACCCCCCACAGGATGGGGAGGACGAGCCGGAGCTGGTACAGAAGGAGTCAGGGGAACCAACAGCGGCAGAACCCGCCCCAGCCAGCACCTGAGAACTGGCCTCCCTCTCGCCCTCCCAGGGAGAGCAGAGGCGCCCGGCCTGCAAGCCCCTCCACACTGACCCTGGAGGGGCCCCTTGAGGAACTGTGGATTTGGGGGTGCCCCTGTGGGTGGGGAGCCCAGCTGAGACACTGTGATTTTAAATTAAATCTTTGTAGCCTTTGCTCCCGGCTCTGGCGTCTACCCTGGCTCACATGTGCCTTCACCCTGACCTTCGTCTTGAGCAAAGCTAAGAGCCTACATGAGACTCCAGAGGCCACACTTATCGTGAAGAAGACACAGAAGTCCCCATCCTGAAGAAACTTAACATTCTTGGGAAAGTAGACAGGCTTTTTTTTTTTAAAATCAGGGCAAGAGGTATGCAGTGTCAGGTGTGTGCAACAAGAGTTAGATGAGGTGGCCTGCAGAGGCCTTGCTGAGAAGCCGATATTAGAGCAAAGACCTGAAGGAGGTGAGGGTGGGGGAGCCAGACTGCTATCTTGGGACACAGCAGTCCTGGCAGAAGGCATGGCAAGTGCAAAGGTCTTGTGGCAGGACTATGCCTGGCACATGAGGCGAACCATGAGGGAGCTGGGGTGGCTGGAGGGAGGGAGGGAGTGGGGAAAAGTAGAGATAAGAGCAGGAAGAGGAGGAGTATAGATCATAAAAGGTCTGGTAGGGCTTCCCAGATGGCTCAGTGGTAAAGAATCCACCTGCCAAGATTCAGTCCCTGGGTCGGGAAGATCCCCTGGAAGAGGAAATGGCAACGCACTCCAGGATTCTTGTCTGGATAATCCCATGGACAGAGGAGCCTGGTAGGCTACTGTCCATGGGGTCACAAAAAGTCAGACATGACAGTGATTAAACAGCAGCAGGTCTGAGATAGGAGGGAGATGCCCCATGGAGGGTTTCAAGAAAAGGAACAGGGGACTTCCCTGGTGGCCCAGTAGCTAAGACTGCACTCCCAGTGCAGGGGGTCTGGGTTCGATCCCTGATCAGGGAACTAATCCCACACAGTGCAACTGAGTCCGAGTGCTGGAACTCCTGAGCCTGCACCATGACAAAGACCCAGCACAGCCAAAAAAGAAAAGGGAACCACAGAGTGGTGGGTGGAGGGCGGCAAGCACAGAAACCTGGAGTAAGGAGACTTGGAACCACCCAGAGGAAGGGTGACCTGGCCCCAGCCACATGGTGAGAGAGGTCGGTTTCCAGCCAGGTTTTAAAGGCAGGGCTTACAGGTAGGATGTGAGATTTGAGAGAAAACGAAATCTTCCAAAACTCCTAGGTGTTGGCCCAAAGCAGCCAGAAAGATAAGATGTTTCCAGGAGAGCTGGGGGGAGGGGCAGGGGTCAGGATCAAGAGTTGATTTTGGATGTCTGAAGGGTAGTGTGCCTCTCCCCTCCGCCCCCACCCCCACCCAGGGTTGGGAATAAAAATGTAGGAGACTTCAGCGTGTGCATGAGTTAGCAGTCAGGCTAAGAACTGGCCATGGCACTTGGCCCTGCAGAAATCACTAGTGGCCTTCAATAAGACCACTTTTAGTACTAGGGGGCCAAAAGCCAGGTTGGACTGGACCCAGAGAGAAGGGGCTGGAAAATACTAGGAGCTAGACAAGTTTTTCAAGGAATTTTGCTGTCAGAGCAAAGAACAATTTTTGTGTGTTTTTTTTTTTAATATAGAGGACTTTTTAATTTGGCTTCATTCATCAATTACATTTGGTTGAACTTTTTCATTGTGTGCAATTTATTTATTTATTTTTTTTCATTGTGTGCAATTTAAAATACATACAAAAGTGGAGAAGACCCTCGTGGTCCATTGGTTAAGAATGGCCTGCCAATGCAGGGGACACAGGTTTAATCCCTGGTCCGGGAAGATTCCACATGCTTCAGAGTAAGTAAGCCTGTACTCCACCACTACTGAAGCCCACCCACATGCCCTAGAACCCGTGCTCCACAAGAGACACCACCACAGTGAGAAGCCTGTGCACCAAAACTAGAGAGCCCACATGCCCTAGAACCCCGCTCTCCGCAACTGGAGAAAAGCCCACACAGCAATGAAGACCCGGTGCTGCCAAAAAAAAAAAAAAAAAAAAAAAATCACCTGTAGTAATTTTGTTTAGGGAAAAAAAGCAGAGAAACTAGAATAATGAGGTCTCATGTACCCTCCACATCAATCCATGGCTGATTATGACTCGTCCCTCCCCTGCCTCTACAGAGCCTCTACCATGGCTTTGTAGTACTTTGAAGAAAATCCCAGCTTTTCATCTGTAATATTTCAGTATGTATTTCTAAAAGGATAAGTAATTTTATTCCTCAGAAATACTAAGAATAACCACATGACCCAGTAATTCCACTCCTTTTGGTATATATCCAAAAAAACCCCACTATTTAGAAAAGATAACATGCATGCCAATGTTCATGGCATTATTTACAACTGCCAAGATATAGAAGCAATCTAAGTGTCCAACAACAGATCAATGGAAGAAGATACAGTACATATACACAATGGAATATTACTCAGCCATAAAAAAGAATGAAATAATGCCATTTGCAGCAACATTGGACTTGTAGGGTATTATGCTAAGTGAGTTAAGTCAGGCAGACATTCTCTATCATATCACTATTATGTAGAATCTAAAAAATAAACTAGTCAATAAAACAAACAAACAAAAAATATAGACTCACAGACACAGAACAAACCAGTGTTTACCAGTGGGGAGAGGGAAGGAGGAGGGGCAATATAGCTGTAGAGGAATTTTTTTAAAAAAGGTTATTATTATGAGAGTCTATGAAATCATGCATGTGGAACTTTTTAAAACTGTAAAGTGCTACAGAATTTAAAGAACTTTCAAAAAAGGTTAACAGAGGACAAGGAATCTTTAAAAAAGACAACCACAACATCATTTTCAACCAGAAAAAAATAACGCTTACCGTGGTCAAATATTCAACCGCATCCAAATTTCCCTGGTGATCACTACTTTTTTTTTTTTTTAATTTTCCCAATCTGGATCCAAATAAGGTGCAGGCATTGCCACTGGTGGATAAATCTGTAAGTGTCTTGTTATTGCGGTTTTCCCCTTTAATCTCTTAATGTCTCTCTCCCTCTTTTTCTTCTCTTTTCTTGAACTTAACTTGTTGGAGAAACAGGGTCGTGTGTCTTATGAACTTTCCCTCTGAATTTTGAGGATGCGATTCTGTCCTTGGTACTTCCGGTACCGGGTGTCTCAATCTAGACAAGTCTGATCCGATTAAGGTTCCGCTTTTCCGCCAATGACCTTGGAGTGAGGCTGCCTTCTAGCGGGAGATACTTTAAAACCAGTTGTCCCCGTTTCCCTGACGTTAGGAGCAGATGATAGTCCTTGTCTAGAATTTTCAGCCCAATAAGGGCTGAAAAATGGTAACATTCCAATTCTGCCTTTAAAGGAAGAGGAATTTTTGTTTATATACTGTTTTTAAACAAACAAAGTATATAAACAGGTTGTGGTGGTTTAGTTGCCAAGTCGTGTCCGACTCTTGCGATCCTATGGACCTGTCAGGCTCCTCTGTCCATGGGATTCTCCAGGCAACAATGCTGGAGTGGGTTACCATTTCCTTCTCCAGGGGATCATCTCAACCCAGGAATCGAACCCGGGCCTCCTGCATTGCGGACAGAAGATTTACCAACTGAGCTATAAGGGAAGGCCAAAAACAGTTTATATACTGTTTTAAACTGGAAGCCAGCCTGTTTGTATGAGGATGGGCGGTGAGGGGTGGGGTTCGAGATGGGAGGCGCCTCGCCTTGATCTTTGACTGAAACACCCAAGTCCACAAACCTGGTCCCACCCCATAACCACAGCCGTAATGTCACTCCCCTAACTCCTACAGCTCAGCCTGACTGGACTCTAACCTTAACTTCATAGCCTTGGCCCAATCCTTCTCTGACCCTTGACCTCTGACCCCCGGGCCGACCTAGGCTTTGAGGCCACCGCCCCGCCCCGCCCTCTGGAAGACGGACCTGAGGCACAACTAGTGAGTAGCAGTCTAAGTCTCTGGTCGAAAGGGCCCAATAGCGCCCGAGAGGAAGCAGATTCTGGGAAGAGCCAATAGCTTGAGAGGACGAACCGAATAACAACCAGTAACCTTGAGCGAGAGGCGGGATTCTGAGGAAGGCCAATTGCTGGAGGGACTCGGTGCAGTCACAGCCAATGACCTTGGGGAGGGGGCGTGGCCCTGAACCCAGCCTCTTCCAAGACCCGGCTCCGGGGCTATGGCTGGAGGTGGGCAGGTGGCACTGCGAACGCTCTCCCGGCAGGGCTGGGTGCGGGGCTCGGGCGCAGCCGTGCTGAGCCGCCTACAAGACGCGGCCGTGGTGCGGCCCGGTTTCCTGAGCGCGGCCGAGGAGGAGACACTGAGCCGCGAGCTGGAACCCGAGCTGCGCCGCCGCAGATACGAATACGACCACTGGGATGCGGTGAGGCTTGCAGCGCTGGGGGCGGAGCTACAAGGGCGTGGCTTGGGATGTTAGAGGCCGGGGTGGAGCGTTGAGTGGGCGGGGCTACACCTGGGGCGGGGCCTGGGAATGGGGGCGCGGTCTTGATGCTTGGGGTCTTGGGGGCTGGAAGAGGCTTTGGAGATGTGGGCGGGACCATAACGAGGCAGAACCGAAGGGTGTTTGGGGGACAGGACCAAAGTTAGCGGTGGAAACGGGTGTGGAGCGAGATGAGGGAAGGTCACGAGTTGAGGAGGGGAGACAGGGGACCCGGTGAATCAAGTTGTGAATATTGAAACCAGGCCAACGTTAGGGACGGAATGTGGGACTGAAATGGACCCTGGTGGTGGGAAGAAAGGACTAAGGCCAGACCCAGATCTGGCAGGGGTTGGGATTTGAGAAAACATCATGGGATAGATAGGATCAAAGTTGAGAGTTGAGGGTGGGGTCAAGTGTCCTGCTGGAAAAACCAGGCCTTTCCTTTGCACTTCCACCACCCTTCCCCCCAATCCCTCCCCAGCGCTGGGCAATGCCTTAGTTTCCCTGTTCCCCACCCCTGGAAGCTTCCAGGCTTGATCTGAGCGCTCTGGGCAGGCCATCCACGGCTTCCGAGAGACAGAGAAGTCGCGCTGGTCAGAGGCAAGCCGGGCCATCCTGCGGCGTGTCCAGGCAGCCGCCTTTGGACCTGGCCAGACCCTCCTCTCCTCAGTGCACGTGCTGGACCTAGAACCTCAGGGCTACATCAAGCCACACGTGGACAGCATCAAGGTGGGCAGAGGGCAGTGGCTTGGAGCTCCCAGCTGGGGGCAAGCTGGCCAGGCCAAAACCCACCCTCTGCCATGTCCCCTCTTCCAGTTCTGCGGATCCACCATTGCCGGCCTGTCCCTGTTGTCTGGTAGCGTCATGCGACTGGTGCACACCCAGGAGCCGGGGGAGTGGCTGGAACTCTTGCTGGAGCCGGGCTCCCTCTACATCCTTAGGTATTGGCAGCCAAGGAGCCCGCACTGCACCAGTAACTCACAAGACACCCACTCAACATTTGGAACACCTTCTGTCATTCAGCCCTGACAGCAGACTCTACCCCTAGGGCTGGTCTGCCTGGAACCAGGGCCGCCCTCACCAGCTACATCCTCCGTTTTCTCCTGCAGGGGCTCGGCTCGTTATGACTTCTCCCACGAGATCCTTCGGGATGAAGAGTCCTTTTTTGGGGAGCGTCGGATTCCCCGGGGCCGACGCATCTCGGTGATTTGCCGCTCCCTCCCTGAGGGGATGGGGCCGGGGGAGCCTGGGCANAGGGGCTCGGCTCGTTATGACTTCTCCCACGAGATCCTTCGGGATGAAGAGTCCTTTTTTGGGGAGCGTCGGATTCCCCGGGGCCGACGCATCTCGGTGATTTGCCGCTCCCTCCCTGAGGGGATGGGGCCGGGGGAGCCTGGGCAGCCGCCCCCAGCCTGCTGAGCTCCTGGACCATTACCCAAAGCTGTTCAGGACACTGTGTTTATGAATAAAGTTGTGAATAATGCTGGAGAATGGACAAGCTGGCCTCCTGTTGCCAGCTGTTTGCAGGAAGGCCAGGATCTGCTTGGGAAGCCCAGGACCACACCTGCCTCCCCCCCTCCCCCTCCCCTGACCAGGAGCATTTCCAGCTGAACACAAAGTCACAAGGCTAGAGGAGCAGTTTCCTTTATTGAGCCCCTTGCTGGTGGCCCCAGCCCACCTTCCCCTCTCATCGCCTCGGCCTCTGGGCCTCCAGTAAATAAGTCAGCTGAGCTCCTCCAGCGGCTGCAGGGTCCCGGACTGGCCATCCTTAGCCACCGCAGCCACAGGCCGCTGCCGAGAGCTGGGGCAGCCGCTGCCAGCGGTGGCGGTCATCGAGAAAGGTCACGTCGGCGTAGCGGGTGGGCCGGCAGCAGGGTCCTCCATGGGCTCGGCCCTGGCCCCGCAGTCGGGCCAGCGTCAGGCCGTGTTGGGTGCGGGCACCGCGGGAACAACTGCCGGCGCAGTAGCGGAAGATGACCGTCTCCTCCGACGTGTAGCCCAGGCCCAGCTCGGCCACAGGCAAGGACAGGCTCCACAGCTGGCATGGGCTGGTCAGGGCTCGGCGCAGGCGGGCCCCTGTGGGGACAAGGGGCAGCTGACAGCAGGCAGAGTCTGGGCAGAAAGGAGTTGGGGAGCACACAGGGTTCCAGGAATCCTTACCCAGCTGTGGCCTCTGCGTCTCTCTGTCCACTGCTGGCTCGGATGAGAGCTCTCTCTCCGCCACCAGAGCCTCCCAGGCCCCCTGGCTCCCACCAAGGTCCAAGTGGAGGATCAGGAGAAGGAGAGAGCCTAGCAAGACTCTTCCTGTGGCCATGGTGATGGGCAGATCCTGAGGATGANACTATCTCCACAAAATTAAAAAAAAAAAAAAAAAAAACCAAGAACTTACACGTTACAGTGAGCTGCAGTCAATACCCAGTCTTTGGCAATCAAAGCTCCGGCACAGACACTTTCCGCCTCAAGTAGTAGCACCATGTAGGGTCTTGAATGAGGAGTCACTTCATTTCCTCCAATAATTTTTTCACAGAGATCTATTTAAAAGACGAAGACAAGTCATATCAGTGACCACCCTAAAGAGCTCTACTTATAATCACATTTCTAAGGCTAGGCATGCTTTTCCCACACAGAGAGGAGGAGGGATGAGAGCATACTCCACCCCTTCATGTCAATTTCGGATGTGGGCATGCTTGCTAAGTCTTTTTAGTTGTGTTCAACTCTTTGCAACCCTATGGACTGTAGCCTGCCAGGCTCTTTGTCCACGGGATTCTCCAGGCAAGAATATTGGAGTGGGTTGCCATGCCTTCCTCCAGGGGATCTTCTCAACCCAGGGATTGAACCTGTGTTGCCTGCAGCTCCTGCACTGCAGGCAGATTCTTTACTGTGAAGCCACCGGCAGAGCCCGGATCAGATACCTGAATGTAAATCCCATTCCTGTTGGAGTCTGAGAGGTCTCGCTCTTTCACCCACAGAAGCCATGCCACTGGCAGGTCCAGGGATTATCAGGCTGGAAATCTGTCACAGCCACTGACCTCAAGCCTCAGGACTTGTAAAGGGCAGACAAATGTGCATGAGTTTATACCAGTAACTGGTGCTACAGGAACTGCTGGTGTCTGCCCATTCCTCCCTTTTTCTGGCTAAGTATTAATCTGGGGGAAGCAGAGTTGCTTTTACAAGCTTGAAAACCGCCCTTTTCACCCAGAGCTCTTGCAAAACACCACAGCTTACAAACTGCCATTAGCACCTTTTAGCTGTGACCCTACCCATGAGTTTTTTGGTTATCACGAGTCTTTTCCTTATTGAAATTTGTACCCTTCTCATTCATAAATTGAGAGACTATCTTTTGCACCTGAAACTCTTCTTCAATATTCAACTGAACCACGTGTTTTAACCTAAGCCCCTTTCGAATGAAGAGAAGTGAGAAGATGCTATAAGGAGAGAATTCTGCCTTAGCCAAATTTCCTTGGTGATAGACCAAGAGTAGAGACTATTGGAGAAAAGTGAAATGGAAGTCCAAAATCACTGCAGATGGTGTTTGCAGCCACGAAATTAAAAGACGCTTACTCCTTGGAAGGAAAGTTATGACCAACCTAGACAGCATATTANCCACAGACCCATTTCCAACACCCCCTCCACCCCCTGATTTACGAGTGCTGTGTCGGCAGCCAGGGCCGAGCTCAGGGAGGGCAACTCGGGGTCCCCACCCCACCTGCTGTCTGGAGGGAGGGTTGGGGGACCCCATGGGTCTCCCAGTGGGGGTCCTCCCCTCTCGGGCAGGGTGCTGGGGCCCAGTAGCCCCCACATTGTGCACCAGGTAGAGCGGATGTGCATTCAGGGAAGAGGTGGGTGAACTGACGGGGAATCCATCATGGCTCCTGCCTGAAGGATTAAGACATCATGCCCTGCCTCCGGGTCTGGCCCAGGCAGTATCAAAACAGGAAAAGGGAGAGGCCTGGGGACTGCCAAGAGCTGGGACACCAGGGGCAAGAAACTCACCCTGCAAGGACTCCTGTCTCTGAGTCCCCTGGGACCCCAGCCCTACCTGGCGTTGGAGGGCATCAAAGCAGGAGGGGAGGTTAAGCCCCGCCCTGGTTCCAGTAATCTCTCAGCCCTTCTCCATAACCCTGGGGAAGCGAGCCTCCATCCTCAGCCATGAAAGGGGGCTAACAGAGTCCCTCCCACATGAGGTCCTGAGGACAGACAGAAGACATATTTAATGTGTAGCAGGGTGCCTGGTACCGAGCAGTTAAGAGCCTCTTTAGACGCTTCCCTGGTGGCTCAGTTGGCAAAAAATTCACCTGCAATGGAGGAGACTCTGGTCTCGATCCCTGGGTTGGGAGGATCCCCTGGAGAAGGAAATGACAACCTACTCCAGTATTCTTGCCTGGAGAATCCCATGGACAGAGGAGGCTGGTGGACTATACAGTCCATGGGGTTGCAAAGAGTTGGACACAACTGAGCGACTAAGCACGCACAAAATGGCTCAAGGCAAAGGAAATAAGAGCACCTTTTTTATTTTCAATTAAAAAAAATTTAGGCCATGTCCTATGTCATGCAAGATCCTGAACAAGGGATCCGACTTGTGTCTCTGCACTGGGAGTCCAGAGCCTTAACCACTGGACCACCAGGGAAATCCTGAAATACAAGCAACTTGTGTAGGTTTGACAACGGTGCCTGAATGCAAGACCAGGTTAAAACTCAGGTGAAACTGCTTCTAAGATTGGCAAACATCAGAGTCTGCTTACCTGTGGCTGGGGGTGTGTGTGTAATGGGCACACCTGTTGGTAGCAGTATAAACCAGTGGCAGTTGAACACTGGCTACAGAAACTACCAATCCCATCCCTTTGATCCAGGACACGTGCTTCAGTAACGCATCCATTTCAGGTGAGCCAAGATGCAAGCTCAGGGCTTTTCACTGCCCTTTGTATCAAGTAGGAAAGGACCGCAGCACCACCCACGGGGGACTGCTTCAGTGATTTTGGTGTGCTTTTTTCTTAACTGCTTATGAGACTACCTTCAGATGGGAGGTGTGGGTGGCAGGACTGTCACTTATACAAAGTCACCCAGAATTAAGAGACACAGGTGGGGTTTGAACCCCAAGTCCTGCTGAACACAAGGCTCCTGATCTGAACCACAGGGGCACGTAGACCAGTGTGGTGGGGGTAGGCCTCAGACCTCGGTCCACGTGGCAGCCAGAGCAGGGGTGAAATTGTCAGGGTGAGGGGCAGGCACTTCCTTCACAAAAGTCCTGGCGGAAGGATGGGAGGGTGGTTGGAACGAAGTGGGACATTCCTGGGAATTAGCCGAACATCTCAGGCATTCTGACTCGGCAGCCAAGGGCCTGTAGAACTGGGTGGGGAGGTTTTCCACCTGCCATCTCCAGCATCCTGCCACCAGCCAGATCACTCAAACAGGGGTTTCAACGTTGTTCCTGCTGCCAAGTTCCATTTTCCAGCAACGTGACTCTCCACGAATACAAAGAACCCCCTTGCTTACAGAATGCCTAGCCATACTTGATAAAATAAACGCCTTACCAACTTGTGAGACTCTAAAGGGAAGCCCCAGAAACCCCACTGGGAAGTTGAAAAGTAGTGTCCAGATGCCAAAACCAGTAACAGGGGATTGGGATTTTGTGGCCATTTGGGACAGAATCAAGAGCTGAGAATCTTAGAATGACACATCTGGAGCGTGTGTGCATACTAAATTGCTTCAGTCATTTCCGACTCTTTGAGACCCTATGGACTGTAGCCCGCCAAGCTCTTCTCTCCATGAGATTCTCTAGGCAAGAATACTGGAGTGGGTTCCCGTGTCCTTGTCCAGGGGCCTTTCCAATCCAGGGATCAAACCCGGGTCTCATGTCTCCTGCATTGGCAGGCAGGTTCTGTACCACTAGTGCCACCTAGAAACCACTTCTGGGGCACCTGGTGGCCACATGCAAAAACCATCTGGAAGAACTTGCCTGGGATTTCCCTGGTGGTCCAGTGGCTAACACTCCATGCTCCCGATGCAGGGGGCCCAGGGTTCAATTCCTGGTCAGGGAACTAGTTCCCATGTGCTGCAACTAAGAGCCAGCACAGTCAAATAAATAAAAACAAATACTATTTTTTTTAAAAAAGAACTTGCCTGCAAAGCAGGCCAGCCAGGAGCCCCAGAGACAGAGCCTGGAACTAGGAACGAGTCCCCACCCCAGGTCACAAACATGATCATAAAGAAGCATCCGCAAACAACAGGATGCTCGTCTGTTTCAGGTACTAGGTGAGTGTGATGGAGACTGTAAGACAAGGATGTTTAAACTAACAATGGAAAAGAAGGCATCAAAAACAGAAGGGGCCATACACTCAAAACAGACCTACTGATCTGAAAGAGAAAGATACTTTGCAGAACTTAAAGACAGTGACACTACGTACTTATGGGTTTGTGCATGTATGTGTGCTCAATCATGTCTGACTCTTTGCCACCCCAAGGACTCTAGCCCCACCAGGCTCCTCTATTCATGGGATTTCCCAGACAAGAATACTGGAGTGGGGTGCTATTGCCTTCAGGGGAACTTCCTGACCCAGGGATTGAACCTGTGTCCCCTGCACAGGTAGAGCAGATTCTTCACTGCTGAGCCACCTGGGAAGCCCTACTTTTAATGGGTTCAGGTGGTGGATAAGCCACAGCTGAAGAGAGAATCAGCCAAGTGGAAGACAGAGCTGAAAGAAATCAGCCAGCAGCTCCATGGAGGAGGCTGAAGGGGTAAGGAGAGGATTAAGTTCTAAGAGGGGTCTACAGGTGGCGGGACAAGAGGCAGCGAGTGTGGGTATGAAGACCCCGAGGATTGTGGAAAACAGAGCCTGTTTATTGGGGGGAGTGTCACTCCTTGAGGGAGAAATGCATCTTGTCGTTGATCATCTTGCGCTCAGGGTTCAGGCGCTTCAGGATCTGAGCCAGCACATTCACTGTCTGCTCGCTGCTCAGCCCCGTCTTCTTGGTCTGGAACTTCTTCAGCAGGTCCTTGGTGGTCATGGGCTTCCGTGTCAGGTAGCGGCGCACGGCATCTTCAGTCACTTGAACGTCACTGGAGGCGGGGAGCTGGGTGTCAGCGGGCGTCCTCTGTCCCTGAGCCCCCTGACCCCAACCCCCCACCGGCCCCTGCTGTCCTCGCCAACTTACCCACTGCTGGGGGTTGACTTCCCAGACTGAGGCTGAGGCGTGGATTTCCCGGACAAGCTCTGGGGCCCGGTGTCCAGCCGCAGCCGCTTGGCAGCTGGGGTTTCACTGGTGCGCTTCCCTGTGGGAGGTGGCGGTGGGACTGAGACCAGGTCTGGGAGGCTGGACCACTGGGTAGGGGGGTGGGGGGACAGTGCTGGGATCATGTGTGCAAGGGGCTCAGAGGATGCGGAACAGGAAGACCAGGATGGGGTCAACAGGACGGGTAGGGCGGGCAGGGTGGCATGGCGTGGTACTACTCACCCTGCTCCAGCTTGCTGGCGGCTGCCCGGAGGGTGGAAGAAGTACTGCCTGCCTCAGTGCTGGGCGTGCCTGGCCGGCTGTTACCCCTGGAACTGCCCCCTGATGGCTTCCGCTNGGCAGTGTCACAGCAGAGGCTGGCAGCAGGCCTGGCTCCGGGGACCCGCTCTGGGAGTGGGCCTCATTCACTGGTGCCTCCCTGCACTTCCACCAGGTGTGCCCCGGGGGGAGAGCCACTGACACAACTTAGGTGATGAGAGGGACGACCTGACCCAGCACATGGGGACACAAGCACGTGCCAGAAAGACCCTGAGATCACACAGGGAGAGCTGGCCCTCCTTTGGTTCCCTGTCTGCCCCGAGTCCCTCAGGAGAAAGTCTCACGTGATGCTGACGAGATGTGTATAAGAGACAGGGTGCGCTTCCCTGTGGGAGGTGGCGGTGGGACTGAGACCAGGTCTGGGAGGCTGGACCACTGGGTAGGGGGGTGGGGGGACAGTGCTGGGATCATGTGTGCAAGGGGCTCAGAGGATGCGGAACAGGAAGACCAGGATGGGGTCAACAGGACGGGTAGGGCGGGCAGGGTGGCATGGCGTGGTACTACTCACCCTGCTCCAGCTTGCTGGCGGCTGCCCGGAGGGTGGAAGAAGTACTGCCTGCCTCAGTGCTGGGCGTGCCTGGCCGGCTGTTACCCCTGGAACTGCCCCCTGATGGCTTCCGCTCCCTTTTGGGGGGAGTCTTCTTTTTCTGTGGAGATCGCAGCTGAGCACACATGTCAGGAGAGGGCCCCGCACCGTCCTCCCTGGCCAGCCCTGCCTCGGCTGGGCCTTACCGCCATGAACAGTGCCGAGGAGGCTTCACTGTCGATGTCACTCTCCTCTGAGCTGTCGGATTCCTCGCTGCTGTCTGCAAGGGGCCAGAGGAGGGGACGTCAGGACCGGAGACCCCTGAGCCAGCCCTCGGCCCTGTCCCACATCAGAGGGGCCAACCCACCTTTCCTCCGCTTCTTCTCCTGCGGCGTGGGCGCCTTCTTCTCCTCCTCCTCCTCCTTGTCCTCCTCAGGCGGCTTTTCCTCCTCACTCTCTTCGCTGCTCTCACTCTGCTCATCCACGCCCTTGGGGCCCTCCTCCTGCTGGGTGGCCTTGGGCTTGCCTTCCAGCTCATCCTGGGAGCTGCTGTAAGACAGAGAGCGGGCAGAGGGTGAGTGAGCGCGTCCGCAGGCCGGCCCAGGGTCTCACACCCGCCTCCCGCCTGCCTCACCTGGAGCCATCGGACATATAGTCCACCTCCTGGCCCTCGAAGTCCCCGTCATCACTGTCCTCAAAGGCCTCATCATCTGAGCCCTTCTTCTTCTTCTTCTTCCGGCCCCCCTTGCTGGGTGGTGCCTTCTTCTTGGCCTTGGGGGCTCTGCCACCTGGGGAAAGACAGACAAGGTGAGGGGCTCAGATGGGCATGCATCGTGTTGTATGTATCTAATGATGCCTGGACATCTCAGGGGCTGTGATGCCAGGACTGGCCCCAATTCCTCCAGGAGGCAGAGAGCTGGCCCAGGGCTGTACCAATCACCCACCGCCAAGCAAGCAATCCCAACTTCACATCCCTAGCCAACTCCTTTCTCTAACTCACACTCAGGGCCGCCATCCCTGCCCTAAATCACCTGGGCCAGCCAGCCACTGGGCAACCAGAGACCACCCCTTGAACCAGAGCCTGCTGGCATGACTCAAACTGGCCAGTCCTAAGGCCATTCCCATGGAAATACTAGTCGAGGCCATGGCCGAGAAAGACCTTCCTGGGGCCTCCTAACCAACCCTGGTGCTTCCCCCAGCAGCCAAGTTCCTGGGGGGATCCAGGGGTCTGCAAGTAACCAAGCAATCCTTTCAGGGCCACCATTCACTTTTCTGAGTCACTACACAAGATCTGAATTAATTACAGCTGCAGCCCAGGCCGCCCAGGGCTGGCTCCTCACCCTCCTCGCCACTGCCCTCGCTGTCATCCGATGACATCTCCAGGTCGTCCTCCAGGTCATGGATGCGCAGCTCGCTGGCCTTCTTGCGGCTGCGCTTCTCCTTCTCCTCATCCTCCTCATCCTGGTCCTGGTCTTTCAGCCGCCGCTGCTGCATGATGCTGAAGTGGTTCAGGACCTTGTTTCTCCTGTGGGGCAGGGGGCAGTGTCACAGCAGAGGCTGGCAGCAGGCCTGGCTCCGGGGACCCGCTCTGGGAGTGGGCCTCATTCACTGGTGCCTCCCTGCACTTCCACCAGGTGTGCCCCGGGGGGAGAGCCACTGACACAACTTAGGTGATGAGAGGGACGACCTGACCCAGCACATGGGGACACAAGCACGTGCCAGAAAGACCCTGAGATCACACAGGGAGAGCTGGCCCTCCTTTGGTTCCCTGTCTGCCCCGAGTCCCTCAGGAGAAAGTCTCACGTGATGCTGACGCTGGATCCACCTCCCTACTTCTCCAGTCCACCTCCCCGCTGTCTCCAGTCCATCGGCCCCCTGGACTGAGTGCTCCTGAGCAGTGGAGAGATCTGGCTTGCTCACCACTGAGTCCCCAGCTCCCAGCCAGGCACAACGTCCGGGAGTTGAAGCCCTTTTCCAGGGGTGGCCCCATCACTCACCTCTCCCACTCCTCCTCAGCCTCCTCGGCCGTGAGCGTGCGGTGCTTGGCCAGTGGCGTGAAGTTATACCAGTTGTGGACAGGGAAGGCCTCGAAAGCCCCATCAGGGCACTGGGTGAAGATGTAGTAGGAGGTGTTTTCTGTCACACCGCCCTTCTTTATGCCCTTGAACCTGCAGGGAGTTCAAGGTCACAGTCTGTGTGGGGAAGAAGGACCAGAGCCACCTCCAGACCACTCCCCCTGCATCCCTCTCTCCAGGGCCACCTGGGTTCTCCCAGCAAAATCTGATGCTGGAAGGCTGGCCCACTCACTGCCTGAGCCTGGATTCCCACATCTGGAAAGGGGGGACTCCCTGCCCTTGCAGAGTAGGCTTAGGGCTCCTGTGCACTATACACATCATGGTCCTTTCTAGAAGGACCTGTTAGATGGGCTGTAAAGAGCACAGGGCCCTACTGTCAGACCCCTCTGGATTCCCCTCCAGAATCCTCCATGAACTACTGCCAGCCCAGCCCCCTCTGGGCCTCCATCATTCCCCTTTTCTGCTCCCCCCCAACATGTGCAGGCAGTCTTACAGAGTGCCCCTTCCCCACCTACAGCCTTCAGGCTGCCCTGGGCCCCAGCCTACCCACAGTCCCACTGTGGCCTGGCATTCCCAGCCCTCTCAGTCCACCCACTCTGCCACTGCCACACGCTGTGACAGTACCTGGGGCTCAGTGTTCAACCGGAGTGCCCTTCATTTCCCTTAATCTCTGTCCTCCCCACGGTTCCCAACCCTCAGCTCTGGGCAGTCCTTGGCTGGGCACAGGAGGACCACAGGCCAGGATTCCTGCATCCCTAGCGCACACTCGAGGATCCCCTTGGCTCATCTTCCCCAAGAAAAGCCCTTCACGGGAGGATGAGCTGTCACCCCTAGCCGTAAGTCCTAGAAGTTCAGCCGAGGGCACCAGGGAGTGGCAGGAGGGGCACTTACTTGCGACCTGATTTGCCGTTGACCCGCAGCAGCCAGGGCTGGTCCTCCGGCCGGAACTCCTTGAGGACAATGCCGTACTTCTTCCTCCGCGCCTCCTCCCGGAGCTTGCGGTTGAACTCGCTGCCGGCGCCTGACTCCGGCATCTCCTCCTCTTGGTAAATCTTCTTGTTGCTCAGGTCTCGTTCCAGCCGGGCCTGGGAGACGGAAGGCGAAACTTTTCATCAGGCAGCCTGCTCCCCATCCAACAACACCTGTTCCTCCCCGCAGGCTGAGCGGTGGACCCTCAGAGCCAACTTCCCGCTTGGTGAAAAGAGGCTCTGTGAATGTGGGCGAAGGGATCTGTCTAAAGCCCGCTGCGATATCTGTTTTTGCAGCTTTTTGAAAGTTTGAAGTTATTTCCAAATGAAAAATTCAAAAAAAAAAAAAAAAGACACCCCAGAGTCCAATCACTTCTCGTAACCTGTTTGCTGCAAACCCCATCACAGGCCCACCTGGTCCAGAGCCTTCACCTCTGCCCTGTTCTCCCTTCACTTGCCCTCGACCTCACAGTGGACAAATCTCTTTACAGACTGACTATAACCCTTTAATAGCTTCTGCTATAGATGAATGTTTGCGTGCCTCCAAAATGCATTCTTTTTGGCTGTGATCTCGGACTTCTGGAATCTTAGTTCCCCAACCAGGGATGGAACCTGGGCCCCCCGCAGTGAAAGGGCTAGAGTCCTAGCTGGAGTCCTAACCGCTGTATCTACAGGGAATTCCCGCAAAATGCATATAACCTAATTTCCAGTGTGATGGTATTTGGGGGCGGGACCTCTGATAGATGATGATTAGGTTGTGAGGCTGCAGCCTATTAGGAGTGGGATAAGTGCCCTCTCTAATAAAGGATTCCAGAGTGCTGTATACCCAGGTGAGAGTACAGTGCAAATGCACCAGCTATGAACCAGGAAGCCTGCCCTCATTAGACACCAAATCTGCTGGCGCCCTGATCTTGGACTTCCAGCCTCCAGAACTGTGGGAAATAAATGTCTGTTGTTTATAAACCACCCAGTCTCTGGAATTCTGCTAGAGCAGCCTGCAACAACTAAAACAGCTTCTAAAGACTGCTCTGGAGTCTCCAACAATAGGGGCTCTGAGTCACCTCTAGGAGGTAGCCCCCTCCTCTCTTGCCCAGATAGACGTCGACCCCAAATGCCCATCAGTGGGCACAAATTTCAGGAGAAAGCCTCCTGCAAGGCCATACATATCTTGTCCTCAGGGGTGCCCAGAGGGTCAGCCTGGGCCTTAGTTATCATTTATCTGCACATGGGGAGAGCGGAGGATACTAAGCCTCAGTTACTATCACAACCAAGCAACTATTACATCAAATCCAGAGCCAGGTTTTCTCACACCCTCAGAACTTGGACTTACCTGATTCCAAGTAGTGAGGTTGACTTTATCAGCTGCATTGAAAGCCATGATATTGTATTTTTTGGTGGTATTTCTGGAATGGACAAAAAGAAAAGGCAGTGCTCAGTTAATCATTCATTAATTCAGTAATCCCTCCCAGGCTCAGTCCTTTGTGCTGGGCAACGCTAGGGACCCATGAAAAAAACCCAGAGATCAGTTAGGGACAAATATTTCTGGGAACCCAAGATGGGATAATTAGGAACTCAGCCCTGGGCAGGGGGGTGGACAGGTAGGGAATGCCTCCTGAAGGAGGAAAATACTGTATCGGAATTTCGCAGGATCAAAAAGAATCCACCCAGTAGAGTCACTGTTGCCATTCCTGGCTGAGGGAAATCCTAGGCAGAGAGGTTGCGTGTTACTGTGTATTAATGTACTCATTCACTCACTCTATTAAAAAAAAACAGTGATGCCCCAGAGGCCTCGGCTCAACCCCAGCCCTGGAAGAAGAATCAGACACTTCTGGAGGCTTGAGATTTTAATCATTTCTGGAGGGAGAGGGGGTTGGTAGGATCAGGGACTTACTTGGGAACTCGGACGACATACTCAGTGACATTCTGGCTGCTGGGGCCCTGAGGGGAGAGAAAGCAGGACAGTGAGTGAGAGGCTACAGAGGCCACCGCCGGGACCACAGCCGAACCGCCTTGCCGCACACTTACGAGGGCCGCCATAGGTGATAGGCGATCAGAACCCGGGTCCGATCAGAACCTTTCTTTACGCCTCCCTCGGGGTGCGCCTCCCGCGGAGGCCGCCCTCGAAGTGTCGGCTCTCCGGCCTCGATCGCGGACCCTAAGCCCGGGATACAACCGATCCTGGGAAAAGCTATCCGAAGCCGGCGCTAGGTCGGCGATCGGCTTGAGACCGCCTGTGCCAAGTCTGCGCCTGCGCAGCCGCCTAAACCGGAATCGAAATCCTCCCGCAGGCCTAGGGGAGTAACCTACTCCGAACTGAACGTAGCGCCTTCTGTACCTAGCGCTCTGGCTGCCCGCAATTTATATAGCACAATAATCCCATCAGACCGATAACCTCATCACGCGGATAACCCAATGAGGTGATGTGGCGACGCCCCCAGTGACATTACATCTCAGGACCGCGGGGTATCTTGGGAAGGAAGGGAGAAAAGCCGCCACCCTCGCGGCCTGTCGGGCTATTTGCGCATGCGCTACTTTACTACGGAAGTGAGTCAGGGGAGGCCGCGTTACCACAGCAACCGAGGCCTCCTCGGCAGCCGCCTGCTGCGGCTCTACCTGAGCCTCTTTGGGGTTCATATCTCCCCACAGCCCACGGAGGTAGCCCTATCATCTCGCCAAATAATCAGGCCAGGGGCCCTTGAACCGAACCAGGAGGGGTCAGGGCCTGTGTAGGGGATGGAGCGCGCTCACCCCACGGGCCTCAGGCGGGTTGGGTTTGTGCAAGTCCAAGCTGCCCTAAATAGGCAGGCCCCTGAGGCCCAAGAAGAAGGGAAACATCGCGGGGATGGCTGGCTTACTTGGGGGAAGGGAAGGAGGTTGTGGAGGGCGGGAGAATGCAGGTAACTCCCACTCAAGTCCAGGTGTGCACACGCCCTTCCTCCCGGCCCCCTACCTTACAGTAACACAACTGCGCATGCTCAGGGTCAGGTATTCAGTAATCCACGTTAGCACCTGCTGGGCTTCCCTTGTGGCTCAGCTGGTAAGGAATCCACCTGCAATGTGGTAGACCTGGGTTCGATCCTTGGGTTGGAAAGATCCCCTGGAGAAGGGAAAGGCTACCCACTCCAGTATTCTGGCCTGGAGAATTCCATGGGTCACAAAGAGTCGGACATGACTGACTGACTGACTGACTTTCACTTTTAGCACCTGCTGCGCTGGATTCTGGGAAGTCCATGGGGAATGTAGGAAGCCAGCACTATAAACTACAGGTCTCCATAGATGTGTCTGATAGTTATGGACATTTATCTATTCCTCATTTGCTACGATTATGTCAGAAACTATGCCAAGTACTAGAAATACAGGGACAAGGAAGACAAACAGATTCTGCGCTCTTGTAGTACATAGTCTGAGCGGGGAGACGAGAACAAGTAAACGGGCAAACTCATTACTGATAGTGGCCGTTACTGGAGGAAATGCAATTCTTTTTGTGTGGTGGTGGGGAATTAGGGTTTTGAGACTGGGAACAATGGGGTGGGAGGCTCTTTAGACAGAGATTAGAGAAAACCTGAAGGGTGTGCTGCAACCTGAAGGGACTGCAGTATGGACTTCCAGCAGGGGTGGGGGTGGGGGAGGAGCAACAGGGAGGTGATGAGTATGAGTCCGAAAGGAAGCCACTGGGCTGAAACACAGTAAAGAAAGGGGAGAGTGGTATGGGATGAGACTGGAGGGGTGGACAAGTCCCTGTCCATCTCAGAGCCTCAGTTTCCTCAGCTGTAAAAAGGGATGATGCTTCAAGGAGAGGCTGCACACAAAGGGCCTGACCTGCTTGAGTTCACACCTCATCCACATGACCTGTAGCAGTATTAATAGGTGCCGTGCCTGGATATATCACTGGGTGTGGACACACACCCCCAGATACCACCCTAGGACAGAAATAGGTCTGCCAGCAGACACGTGTCCAGCGTCACCCATTATAGCTGTGGACACAATTCCCTCAGCACCAACTGACCCCTTACAGGCACCAACCCCTCTCCCCCTCTCTCTTCCTCAGGCATGCAGACATCCTCAAGTCCCTCTGATCGTCTTTGTGACGGGCGGTCCAGGCTGCGGCAAAGGGACACAGTGCAAATGCATGGCAACCAAGTATGGCTTCTGCCACGTGGGGCTGGGCCAGCTGCTGCAGCAGGAGGCCCAGGAAGGCACCCAGTGAGGCCGGAAGATCCATGACCTCATGCTGCAGGGGATCCTGGTGCCCACAGTGAGAGCTCCCAGGCACGGCAGCAGAGGGATGAAGGGGCCCATTGGGAGGAGCTTCCCAGGAGGATGTAGGAGCCGAGGGGCCTCTTGAGGGCAGGGGACACTGGCTGCTACTTTGTCAACCGAGCCTCGGTGTCTTCAACTGTAAAATGGGAGAGGAGCTGGACCCTCAACAGAAGGCTGGGGTGCGGGGTGAATGACTTTGTTCCTATAAAGGGCTTGGCAGAGTGCCTTGTCCTTACAACGCACTTAGTAAACTTTGTTTATTGTCACTAAGTTGTGTCAGACTCTTTAAGACCCCATGGATTTTATCCTTTCAGGCTGCTCTGTGCTTGGGATTTACCAGGCAACCCACCAGAGTGGGTTGCCATTTCCTCCTCCAGGAGATCTTCATAACCCAGGGATCAAACCCACATTTCCTACATTGGCAGGGGAATTCTTTACTGCTGAGCCACCTGGGAAGCCCTCAGTAAACTTAGCTAGTATTTATTCACTTTGTGACCTTGGGCATGTTGTCAGTGGCCCCTTCTGCCCCCAGTTCCTCACAATAAGATGGAGGTCATCCCAGTTCCTCATGATAGTGATGAGCAAAGGAGCCCAACAAGCCTGGCGTGGGGCAGACACCCCCCACCCCAGCAGACGGTAGCCGAGTCCCATTCTCAGAAGTGTCCCCAAAGACCCCAGCTCATCAGAGCTGACTCAGGATCCAGGGCACCCAGGAAATGTTCCCCCGAATTCACCAGAACTTGCCTAGGTGACCTCGTAAGTGAGGGGCCCCCAGGCACTGAATGCAGCCGCCCCTTCCCTCTCCAGGGAGTCATCCTTGATGTGATCAGCATCCGCATGCTGTCCTGCCCAGAGAGCCAGGGCTTCCTCATGGACAGCTTCCCGCAGGAGCTGAGGCAGGCGAAGGAGTTTGAATGTTTTGTGAGTGACCCGAGAGGGCATGAAACCAGGCCTCGTCCACACCTTGGATGGACATGCCAGGCAGAGGAGCTGATGACAGGGAAATGGAGTTTTGTGTTAATTAGGGGATGGTAAGGAGGTGGTTGGAAGTGTCTAGACCCCCAGGTGAGCTCTTCAAGGGTGAGGACAAAGTCATTTTAACATCTTCCTACACAGTCAGTCCTTTTCCTGGTAGCTCAGACAGTAAAGAATCTGCCTGCAGGAGACCTGGGTTCAATCCCTGGGGCAGGAAGATTCCCCTGGAGAAGGAAATGGCTACCCACTCAAGTATGTTTGCCTGGAGAATTCCATGGACGGAGGAGCCTGACAGGCTCCAGTCCATGGGATGGCAGAGTCAACTGAGTGACTAACACTTGCACTTTCCACACAGTCCCTGGCAACTGGTAGACAAACTATTTGCCCACTGAGTGGCAGGCAGGCTTAGCATCACCTCTGGGTCGTAAAGACGGACAGTAGCTCTCCACTTATCCATTTATTCAAACTCCTGTGCCCAAAATAGTTCTTGAGGACAAGCTAAGTCCTCTGGACTGCACCAGACACATGGGACAGGGACCAGCAATATGTTCCATGCAAAATACAACAGAATTTCTGGTAGCGATAAGTGCAGTGAAAAACAGAAAACAGAATGACATCCCGGAGAGGCTGTTGATCAGTCTCTAAGTCATGTCTCTTTGCGACTCCAGGGACGGCAGCATGCCAGGCAGGAAAAGAAAAACTGTGGCAGGCTAGGGGCCTCCAGGCTTTCCTGGGACTTGCTGGGCTTGCTGAATGTGGTAGAAACGCATTCAGGTGCCAGGCGTGGGAAGGAATCAGACAAAGGTCGCAGGGGGCTGGCCCCCATCCCCCACCCCCACCCTCCCCATCCTGCCCTCTGTATGCACC
>SJYV01006764.1:0-14733 GCA_006410875.1 Neotragus pygmaeus
TGGTGAGGCGGCTGGAGGGGTCCGGGGAGCCAGCCCGGTGCAGAGCCTGCGGCCACCATGCCTGCTGCTGGGAGCACCCTGGGCGAGGGCCGCGGGGTCCTGGTGAGGATCAGACCCCGCAGACAGGGCCTTCCTGTCCACCTGATTTTCAAGCATCCCCTGGGCAGCAGAGGCTTCTGGGAACATCTCCACGGGACACAGGTGTCGTCACACTCTGCCCGTTTCAAGAGCCTCCTTAGGAGACCCCTGCCGGCTCTCCACGCCCCAGCCCCCGCCCTGTGGGCCAGCCCCGCTCCCACTGGGGGCCACACCTCGTGAACCAAGCAGTCATGCTCCAGGCGGTCCTTGTGACCGCTCCGAAGGTGGCTCGGCCGTGGTCCTCCGGAGCCTCGCCGAGCAGGGCTGTGCGCCGTGGAGCCAGCTGCCCACTGACACCCTGGGCCAGCTCATCCCATTCTCCTCTGTTCACCTATCCGAAGGTCACTGCATGAGGCTTACCCACACCCGGATGGAGCAGCTGCAGCAGCAGCCTCCACGTCCAGCAGACATTCAAGGCCCCTGGACCCGGCGGGGCCCGGCCTCACGTCCGCTGTCCTCAGTCCAAGATGGGGGTGCATGGGGCGCGTTTAACTCTCTGTTTGTGTGGACGGAGGATCAGGAGGACACCAGGGTGGCTCAGGGTCACCTCCCAACTCGTGGTCTCGTCTCCCGGGGCCAGCAGCTCATCCAGGAGCTGCCTGTCGCTACCGAGGCCATGACGTCATACCCGCCACCTCGGGGTCCAGCAGTTCCCGTTAGGGCTGCCGGAGGCTTTCCCCAGAACCCCCTCTTCTCTGGCATCTCAGAAGCACCAGCCCCAACGGGTTGTGGGTCCCAAATGGCAGGGTGGCCTGGCCCCAAGCAAGAGCTCTCACTCCTCTCGATCCGGCCCCACTCGAGCCTGGAAGCCCTCGTGTCACTCAGTAAACGGGTTGGGAAACGTGGTCAGATAGTACGTTTTGCCTCCGAAATCCAAGATGGCCCCCCACGGGAATTACCTGGCAGTCCAGGAGGGCCCCACACTCCCACGGCAGGGGGCACAGCTGGGGAAGCTGAGGTCCTGCATGCCACCGAGCATGGCCGAGAAAAACAAAGTTCAAGATGACTCCCCGAGCACAGCGCCCCGCTTTCTGAGTGGGCAGCACATACGGCAACTCATTTTTCACTCCAGGGCGAGGGCTGACCGCCACGTTGCAGATCACGGGACCCTGGAAGCACCACCACCTGAACTTGCTGAGGCCCACCTCCCACCCTCTGACGCACGCCTCACCGTGGCGTCTGGTGCCCTCACCACCCCCTAATAGCTGGGTCTGACAAGTACGATGTGGCCAACGCAGGGGTGCAGAGCAGTGTATCAGCTGCCGGCTGTCAAGTGACCCAGTTCCCCGGGATCCAGGCTGTGACAGAGGCAGGGTATACTGAGAGCCCTGCCAAGGAAAGCAGAAGGCTTCTGATTTTTTCAGATTAGGAAGAATTGAAGGGGAAACGAACCACCAGGCGGGTGACTAGCTGCTTGCCGGGCGCAAAGGGCGAGGTGGTGTGCTCCACAAGCGCACAGCGTCCAGAAAAGCTGTAGGTGTCGTAGACTCATCGCCGTCTGGTTAAGCTTATCGCAGTCTCCCCCTGGTCTTCATGCCCAGCCTGTGGACGCACAGTGAAACGAGCGCACAGGACGAGGGAGTGCGTCAGCTCCCTCTTGCTGCTGGACGAGCACCGCAGACGCAGGGACTTCAAACAGCAGCATTTATTCTCTCGGTCCGGGACGGCAGAAGTCTCGTATCAGGATGTTGGCAGGGCTGAGTCCAGGGAATCATCACCTCTGTGTCTCCCAGTCTTTCATGATGACTTTCATAATTTCAATCCCCTTGGGGATAGTTTTAGCAAGATTGGAGGCCTTACCCTTGGGTGTTCTGCTTGGCCCTTCCTCTCCGTGATGTAATAAAAAATGAATTTGGTTTTTGTCCCCATCCCTGACACAGAGCTCCTAAAATCCTTAGAATTTTCTGAGTGATAGGGAGTGTCTTTTCTTCTTCATAAGGAGGCCTTTTTTGATAACACCTGGATTTATGTTAATGAGTGGTTTGGGTTGGGGCCCCTGGAGGGCCTCGGGATGGAGCTGGTCACCAGAAAGGCCCAACGGTGGAGGACTGGAGTGCTCAGCCCTGCCCACGGAGCTCCTGGGATGCCAAGAGGGGTGCTGCGGAGTCAGCTCTGTGAAAACTCTCTAACAGCAGGAGTTTCTGGGTTGGGGACACATCCAGGTGCTGGGAGGGTTCAGCTCAGTTCAGTCACTCAGTCGTGTCCGACTCTTTGTGACCCCATGGACACTGCACACCAGGCCTCCCTGTCTATCTCCAGCTCCTGGAGCTTGCTCAGACTCATTTCCATCGAGTCAGTGATGCCATCCAACCATCTCGTCACCCCCTTCTCCTCCAGCCATCAGTCTTTCCCAAGATCAGGTCCTTTTCCAGTGAGCTGGCTCTTGGCATCAAGTGGCCAAAGTACTGGAGCTTCAGCTTTAGCATCAGTCCTTCCAATGAACATCCAGGAGTGTTTTCCATGAGGATGGACTGGTTGGATCCTTTTGCAGTCCATGGGACTCTCAAGAGTCTTCTCCAGGACCACAATGCCAAAGCATCAGTTCTTTGGAGCTCAGCCTTCTTTGTGGTCCAACTCTCACATGACTACTGGAAATTAGTAAATTTAAGGAAACATCCCCCTCAGCTTTGTGAGCCAGTCCACAAATTATTGAACCTGAAGAGAGCATCACGGGGCCCCTGACATAGACGCCTCGGAGTCAGGAGCACCGGCAAGGAGCTGGACTCGCGCTTGGCACACGGGATGGGGCCGTCTTGCAAGCCAA
The DNA here is from genome assembly GCA_006410875.1 of Neotragus pygmaeus. Lineage (NCBI taxonomy): Eukaryota > Metazoa > Chordata > Mammalia > Artiodactyla > Bovidae > Neotragus > Neotragus pygmaeus. The sequence continues at coordinate 2,903 of SJYV01006764.1, forward strand.
GCTGGACTCGCGCTTGGCACACGGGATGGAACTGTCTTGCAAGCTGAGCCGTCAGCCTGTGGGTCTGTGCCGTTTGGAGCAAACAGTATCAGGACCGAGTTGAATGGCAGGACACCCAGAGGGAGACTGCCGAGGCCCGGAGGGGATACCTGGGGTCTGGAGTACTGAGAAGACCCGAGTTTCCCTAAAGTGGCTTCTCCGCTCTCCTTCCCGAGAGCAGGAGCCCCCCACGCCTGTGCCGCGTCTGCCTGAGCCCAGTACATCCCGGAGCCGGAGGAGTGACCGCGCCCACCGGCCTCACCCTGAAACGGACTCGGGCCAGACTCTTCTGTCACTTGAGCTCCCAAAGCCTCCCCTCTGACACAGTGGCACGTGGAGGCCCAAGGGGCCAGCGTGTGCCCCCCCCCGGGGCACGCGCCTGTTCTTCCCCGGCTCACGTGGTTGGTGGCCCCGGTCCTCTGGGACAGGCCTGGGGAAAGGTCTGCGGTGGACACGTGAGGCCCCACAGCAGCAGCCTTCCTCGGGGGGACCCAGACCCTCCCCATCACAGAGCTTGGGGGTCTATGGCCTGACTCAGAGCGGGGAGCTGGGGGAAGGTCTCGAATCCCCAGCCTGGTTCTGCTTCGGCCAACAGCCACAAGCCATCAGGGCGTCCCCTCGTGACTTGGCTGCAAGGGTCGACCCCAGCCCTGCCTGCGTGCACCCACCTGGAGGCACCCGGCTCCACCAGCCTCACACCCCGCCCTCTGCGGGCCCACCCCCTGGGTCTCATCCTTCCAGGGACAGACTGATTCCTGCCGTGTGGGCAGGTGCCGACTCTCTGGTCGGTCAGCTCCTCCTGGAGGGGTCCCCCCGACATGTGGGGTGGCGGTCACAGTGGTGAGGCAGGAGAGCGGGGGACGGTTCCCCCGGGGACGCCATCAGAAGGCCTCTGGAGGGTGGCTCCGGCTGACCCATTTCCGCTGACCCCCTGAGTGGCGGAGGTCGCCATGTGCCATGGACTCTCGGCCTCTCCACGAGGCTCAGGCATTCATCAGTCCTGAGACCGATCGGCAGGTCTGTTTCCCGGGGACACTGCTGTAGCCAGCACTGGTTACAGGATCAGTCGGGAAGCCGTGTTCATCCCAGACATTTTGGATACAGACTCTTTACCAAAGGCGCTATTTATGGAGAGGTGGAGCCGCCTTGGGGAGCAAAGGGGAGATGGAGGGGCACTGGAGGCTCGCAAACAGGACTCTCACCGTTTTCTGAGCTCGAAGGACGAGGCTAGCAGCTAATGTTTCTGGCGCCCACGAGGAGCTGGGCCCACGGAGCAGGACTCCCCAGCGGCCGCGGTCGCGGAGGGGCATGGCCGCTGCCAGAGGCTGGGCGCTAAAGCTGGGCGGGAGCTTGGGAAGATGACCTAAACTACCAGGGAGGTCCCTGCCCTGGACGCCTGTCCATGTCTGCCCCAGGCCGACCCAGCCAGAAACTAGCTGGTGTGGGAGCCAGCCTCCCAGGACACAGGGCAGGGTGGAGGCCTGTGAGGCTCAGGGGAAGCTGGGGAAGATGTGTATAAGAGACAGCCTCCTCCCCGCCTCGTCATCCTGAGCTCCGTCCATAGGGTTTACCCTCCCTGAAGGTGGCCGCGCGCAGGAGATAGTGCCCACCCTCCTGGTATTTCCAAGGGCTAGAGGCCTCTTAGAGCAGCAGGCGCCCGNGGAAGCTGGGGAGGAGAGCCTCGGGGGGCAGGCTGTGACCCGGGGCCACCACCGTGGAGAGAGGCCTGCAGCCAGGGACTGCTGCTGGGGACTCAGCAGAGGGGGGTCCCGCTGAGGCTGCCCGCTGCCCCGGACAGCCACAAACGGCCTCCACCGCTGCAGGGCATCAGGCTGCAGGGATGATGAGGCCTGGCCAGACCCCAGGGGCAGGAACGGGCCCCCGCTACAGTGCTGCTTGCTTCCCCACCTCACCTTCTTGCTCCCCAAATAAGAAGGCCGAGGTCCAGGAGAAGGAGGTCAGCGATCTTCTCGTGCCAGTGCTGGAGCGAGTGAGCAGGCTCGATCCCGCCCCAGTTCAGAGCCTGGGAGTCACACATGTGGCCAGCAGTGGGATTCGCGAGGGAAAGCGGGGGGCTGAAACTGGCTATGAGATGGACATTTCAAACTGTCCGGGATGTTCTGATGCCTGAATGTTGTGGACCCTGTCTAAGCCTGAGATATAATGATGGGAGAGAAAGGGGGACTGGACAGAGCACAGGGACTGACAGACAGCTCATTACACCCTAATGAGCTGAGGCGCCTCAAAACAAACAAACAAATGAGTGCAGGCGGATGACTGGATGGACGGACGATAGGTGGGTGGGTGGGTGGATGGATGTTTGGGATTGATGCATGGACAGAAGATGACTGGTTGGGTGGAGGCCAGAAGGATGGACAGGAAGATGAGTGGATAGAAGGATGAATGAATGTGCAAGTGGACAAATGGTCAGGAAGGTGACTGGACGGATGGATGGATGGATGGATGGATGACTGTGTGGGGTGGACGCATGGACAGGAAGATGACTGGATGGATGGATGAATGACCGTGTGGGGTGGATGGCTGGGCAGCAAGATGGTTGGATGGATGGAGAATCAGCAGGGGTGCTTCCTGAGAACTCTGGGAGGCTCGGAAACCTGGACCACATCCTCCAGTGGATTACTCTGCTGTTCCGTCTGCTCCCCTCTGCTGCTGCTGCTACTAAGTCGTTTCAGTCTTGTCCGACTCTGGGCAACCCCATAGACGGCAGCCCACCAGGCTCCTCTGTCCCTGGGATTCTCCAGGCAAGAGTACTGGAATGAGGTGCCATTGCCTTCTCCCCTGTTCCCCTCTACCTTCTCCCTATGTTAGCGAAACCCTGACTGTGTGGGTTGAGAAGGCAGGGGTGGCACAGCTTTCTCCCAGCCAGGTTGGGGTCAAGGGGAGGCACAGATCAGAAAGAGGCGCAGGCAGGCGCGGGGGTTTGGTCTGGACTCTGCCGGGGAAGCTCACCTGGGCGCTCCAGATGATTATTTAAGGCCCCCGGGCCCTTCTGGATGGCGCTCATGAGGGCAGGTGGCAGTATTCCGTGCCCTATCTGTGGATGCCAGATCTGCATATCAGGGGGCTGGGCGGGGCTTCTGGCTGACCGGGACCTGTGAGCGCAGACACGGGGGTGTGCTGGGGGCGCAGCGTCTGGAGATGTGTATAAGAGACAGGCCTGAGAGAATAAGCGCCTGTGGTTTTAGGACCCCTGGTCTGCAGATCTTTGCTGCAGCAGCCTCAGAACACACGTACAACAGCCCATCCCTCAAACAACCGTGAGTGTCGGGGAGGGGAGAGCGGGCAGACAGACACGTAACCAGACACGAGTTGGGGGGTCTGCTCAGTGGCGAGGCCCCCGCCCCCAGAGAGAGCTGCAACAGGGTCCCAGACACCCCTCCTTGTGCTTCCAAAGCAAATTCTGTTGAGAGCTTTGCCAGCCAGGGCCGCCAGACTCCTGCAACGCCCCGCCACCCGGCTTGTCCTGCTCCAGCCCAGAGAGGATGGGTGAGGGGAGCCGCCAACACTCAGGCCGAGGGAGCGCCCCGTCCTGGACCAGCCCCTCCTCCCCGCCTCGTCATCCTGAGCTCCGTCCATAGGGTTTACCCTCCCTGAAGGTGGCCGCGCGCAGGAGATAGTGCCCACCCTCCTGGTATTTCCAAGGGCTAGAGGCCTCTTAGAGCAGCAGGCGCCCACAGATGAGAGATGGGCTTGGTCCATGGGAGAGCCAGGAGAGGGGTTGCTGCAGAAGACAGCTTACCCTGTGGATTCAGACACAGAGGCGGCATGCGGGGCCCGCTCACAGAGGTGCGGGCGGGGGCAGGGCAGGGCAGGGCAGGCTGAGGGGTGCCCGGCTGGTGAGGCGGCTGGAGGGGTCCGGGGAGCCAGCCCGGTGCAGAGCCTGCGGCCACCATGCCTGCTGCTGGGAGCACCCTGGGCGAGGGCCGCGGGGTCCTGGTGAGGATCAGACCCCGCAGACAGGGCCTTCCTGTCCACCTGATTTTCAAGCATCCCCTGGGCAGCAGAGGCTTCTGGGAACATCTCCACGGGACACAGGTGTCGTCACACTCTGCCCGTTTCAAGAGCCTCCTTAGGAGACCCCTGCCGGCTCTCCACGCCCCAGCCCCCGCCCTGTGGGCCAGCCCCGCTCCCACTGGGGGCCACACCTCGTGAACCAAGCAGTCATGCTCCAGGCGGTCCTTGTGACCGCTCCGAAGGTGGCTCGGCCGTGGTCCTCCGGAGCCTCGCCGAGCAGGGCTGTGCGCCGTGGAGCCAGCTGCCCACTGACACCCTGGGCCAGCTCATCCCATTCTCCTCTGTTCACCTATCCGAAGGTCACTGCATGAGGCTTACCCACACCCGGATGGAGCAGCTGCAGCAGCAGCCTCCACGTCCAGCAGACATTCAAGGCCCCTGGACCCGGCGGGGCCCGGCCTCACGTCCGCTGTCCTCAGTCCAAGATGGGGGTGCATGGGGCGCGTTTAACTCTCTGTTTGTGTGGACGGAGGATCAGGAGGACACCAGGGTGGCTCAGGGTCACCTCCCAACTCGTGGTCTCGTCTCCCGGGGCCAGCAGCTCATCCAGGAGCTGCCTGTCGCTACCGAGGCCATGACGTCATACCCGCCACCTCGGGGTCCAGCAGTTCCCGTTAGGGCTGCCGGAGGCTTTCCCCAGAACCCCCTCTTCTCTGGCATCTCAGAAGCACCAGCCCCAACGGGTTGTGGGTCCCAAATGGCAGGGTGGCCTGGCCCCAAGCAAGAGCTCTCACTCCTCTCGATCCGGCCCCACTCGAGCCTGGAAGCCCTCGTGTCACTCAGTAAACGGGTTGGGAAACGTGGTCAGATAGTACGTTTTGCCTCCGAAATCCAAGATGGCCCCCCACGGGAATTACCTGGCAGTCCAGGAGGGCCCCACACTCCCACGGCAGGGGGCACAGCTGGGGAAGCTGAGGTCCTGCATGCCACCGAGCATGGCCGAGAAAAACAAAGTTCAAGATGACTCCCCGAGCACAGCGCCCCGCTTTCTGAGTGGGCAGCACATACGGCAACTCATTTTTCACTCCAGGGCGAGGGCTGACCGCCACGTTGCAGATCACGGGACCCTGGAAGCACCACCACCTGAACTTGCTGAGGCCCACCTCCCACCCTCTGATGCACGCCTCACCGTGGCGTCTGGTGCCCTCACCACCCCCTAATAGCTGGGTCTGACAAGTACGATGTGGCCAACGCAGGGGTGCAGAGCAGTGTATCAGCTGCCGGCTGTCAAGTGACCCAGTTCCCCGGGATCCAGGCTGTGACAGAGGCAGGGTATACTGAGAGCCCTGCCAAGGAAAGCAGAAGGCTTCTGATTTTTTCAGATTAGGAAGAATTGAAGGGGAAACGAACCACCAGGCGGGTGACTAGCTGCTTGCCGGGCGCAAAGGGCGAGGTGGTGTGCTCCACAAGCGCACAGCGTCCAGAAAAGCTGTAGGTGTCGTAGACTCATCGCCGTCTGGTTAAGCTTATCGCAGTCTCCCCCTGGTCTTCATGCCCAGCCTGTGGACGCACAGTGAAACGAGCGCACAGGACGAGGGAGTGCGTCAGCTCCCTCTTGCTGCTGGACGAGCACCGCAGACGCAGGGACTTCAAACAGCAGCATTTATTCTCTCGGTCCGGGACGGCAGAAGTCTCGTATCAGGATGTTGGCAGGGCTGAGTCCAGGGAATCATCACCTCTGTGTCTCCCAGTCTTTCATGATGACTTTCATAATTTCAATCCCCTTGGGGATAGTTTTAGCAAGATTGGAGGCCTTACCCTTGGGTGTTCTGCTTGGCCCTTCCTCTCCGTGATGTAATAAAAAATGAATTTGGTTTTTGTCCCCATCCCTGACACAGAGCTCCTAAAATCCTTAGAATTTTCTGAGTGATAGGGAGTGTCTTTTCTTCTTCATAAGGAGGCCTTTTTTGATAACACCTGGATTTATGTTAATGAGTGGTTTGGGTTGGGGCCCCTGGAGGGCCTCGGGATGGAGCTGGTCACCAGAAAGGCCCAACGGTGGAGGACTGGAGTGCTCAGCCCTGCCCACGGAGCTCCTGGGATGCCAAGAGGGGTGCTGCGGAGTCAGCTCTGTGAAAACTCTCTAACAGCAGGAGTTTCTGGGTTGGGGACACATCCAGGTGCTGGGAGGGTTCAGCTCAGTTCAGTCACTCAGTCGTGTCCGACTCTTTGTGACCCCATGGACACTGCACACCAGGCCTCCCTGTCTATCTCCAGCTCCTGGAGCTTGCTCAGACTCATTTCCATCGAGTCAGTGATGCCATCCAACCATCTCGTCACCCCCTTCTCCTCCAGCCATCAGTCTTTCCCAAGATCAGGTCCTTTTCCAGTGAGCTGGCTCTTGGCATCAAGTGGCCAAAGTACTGGAGCTTCAGCTTTAGCATCAGTCCTTCCAATGAACATCCAGGAGTGTTTTCCATGAGGATGGACTGGTTGGATCCTTTTGCAGTCCATGGGACTCTCAAGAGTCTTCTCCAGGACCACAATGCCAAAGCATCAGTTCTTTGGAGCTCAGCCTTCTTTGTGGTCCAACTCTCACATGACTACTGGAAATTAGTAAATTTAAGGAAACATCCCCCTCAGCTTTGTGAGCCAGTCCACAAATTATTGAACCTGAAGAGAGCATCACGGGGCCCCTGACATAGACGCCTCGGAGTCAGGAGCACCGGCAAGGAGCTGGACTCGCGCTTGGCACACGGGATGGGGCCGTCTTGCAAGCCAAGCTGGACTCGCGCTTGGCACACGGGATGGAACTGTCTTGCAAGCTGAGCCGTCAGCCTGTGGGTCTGTGCCGTTTGGAGCAAACAGTATCAGGACCGAGTTGAATGGCAGGACACCCAGAGGGAGACTGCCGAGGCCCNTAACCGGCTCCTCCCGCTTGACAGTCCCAGGCCTGCCCCGGGGAAGGGGCTTGCGCCCTCACTGAGGCTATGAGCCGCGGTGCCCGGAAGAAAAACCAAGGTGGACGGGTTGCAGTGAAGAATTCGGACAAAACGTGGTCCACTGGAAGAGGAAATGGCAACCCGCTCCGGACCTCTTGCCTGGAGAGGCCCATGGACAGTATGAAAAGTCAAAAAGACGGAACACTGGAAGGGGAGCCCCCCCCAGGTCGGAAGGCGTCCAGGATGCTACTGGGGAAGGGCAGAGGGCAATCGCTAACAGCTTCAGAAAGAAGGAAGAGGCTGGGAAAAGCCGAGGTCCATCAGTTGTGCATGTGGCCGGTGACGGAAGTCAAGTCGGATACTGTAAAGAGCAATATTGCACAGGAACCTGGAATGTCAGGTCCATGAATCAAAGTGACTGGATGTGGTCAAGCAGGAGGTGGCAAGACTGAACACCAACGTCTCAGGAATCAGTGAACTAAAATGGACTGGAATGAGTGGATTTAGCTCAGCTAACCATTGTATCTACTGTGGGCAGGAATCCCTCAGAAGAAACGGAGTAGCCCTCACAGTTGCCAAGAGTCCGAAAGGCAGCGCTTGGAGGCAGTCTCAAAACGACAGAATGACCTCTGTTCGTCTCCAAGGAAAACCATTCAGCATTACAGTAATCCAAGTCCATGCCCCAACCACTGATGCCAAAGAAGCTGAAGTTGAACGGTTCTATGATGACCTACCTTCTAGAACTAACACCAAAAAAAGATGTCCCTTTCATCATAAGGCACTGGAACACAAAAGTCGGACGTCAAGAGATACCTGGAGTAACAGGCAAGTTTGGCCTTGGCATACAAAATGAAGCAGGGCAAAGGCTAACAGAGCTTTGTCAAGAGAACATGCCAGTCATAGCAAACACCCTTTTCCAACAACACAAGAGATGACTCTACACGTGGACATCATCAGATAGTCAATACTGAAGTCAGATTACATTTTTTGCAGCTGAAGATGGAGAAGCTCAATATAGTCAGAAACTGTGTAGAAACAACACCTGGAGCTGTGGCTGAGCTCATGAGCTCCTTATCGCAAAATTCAGGCTTAAACTGAGAAAGTAGGGAAAATCACTAGGTCATTCAGGTATGACCTAAATATGACTATACAGTGGAAGTGACAGATTCAAGGGATTAGATCTGGTAGACAGAGTGCCTGAAGAACTATGGACGGAGGTTCAGAACATTGTACAGGAGGTGGTGACCAAAACCAAACCAAAGAAAAAAAACGCAAGGAGGCAAAGTGGTTGTCTGAAGAGGCTTTACAAATAGCTGAGGAAGGAAGAGACATGAAGGGCAAGGGAGAAATGGAAAGATATACCCAACTGAACGCAGAGTTCCAGAGAATAGCAAGGAGAGATAAGAAGGCCTTCTTCAATGAGCAGTACAAAGAAGTAGAGGAAAGCAACAAAATGGGAAACACTAGAGATTTCTTCAAGAAAATTGGAGATATCTAGGGAACATTTCAGAGATCAAATTGCCAACATCTGCTGGATCATCGAAAAAGCATGAGAGTTCCAGAAAAACATCTATTTCTGCTTTATTGACTATGCCCAAGCCTTTGACCGTGCGGATCACAATAAACTGTGGAAAATTCTGAAAGAGATGGGAATACCAGACCACCTGACCTGCCTCTTGAGAAACCTATATGCAGGTCAGGAAGCAACAGTTAGAACTGGACATGGAACAACAGATCGGTTCCAAATCAGGAAAGGAGTATGTTAAGGCTGTATATTGTCACCCTGCTTGTTTAACTTATATGCAGAGTACATCATGAGAAACGCTGGGCTGGATAAAGCACAGGGTGAAATCAAGATTGCCGGGAGAAATATCAATAACCTCAGATATGCAGACACCACCACCCTTATGGCAGAATGTGAAGAGGAACTAAAAAGCCTCTTGATGAAAGTGAAAGTGGAGAGTGAAAAAGTTGGCTTAAAGCTCAACATTCAGAAAACGAAGATCATGGCATCTGGTCCCATCACTTCATGGGAAATAGATGGGGAAACAGTGGAAACAGTGTCAGACTTTATTTTTTTGGGCTCCAAAATCACTGCAGATGGTGACTGCAGCCATGAAATTAAAAGACGCTTACTCCTTGGAAAGAAAGTTATGACCAACCTAGATAGCATATTGAAAAGCAGAGACATTACTGTGCCAACAAGGTCCGTCTAGTCAAGGCTATGGTTTTTCCTGTGGTCATGTATGAATGTGAGAGTTGGACTGTGAAGAAAGCTGAGCGCCGAAGAATTGATGCTTTTGAACTGTGGTGTTGGAGAGGACTCTTGGGAGTCCCTTGGACTGTAAAGAGATCCAACCAGTCCATCCTAAAGGAGATCAGCCCTGGGTGTTCATTGGAAGGACTGATGCTGAGGCTGAAACTCCAATACCTTGGTCACCTCATGAGAAAAGTTGACTCATTGGAAAATACCCTGATGCTGGGAGGGATTGGGGGCAGGAAGAGAAGGGGACGACAGGATGAGATGGCTGGATGGCATCACCGACTCAATGCACATGAGTTTAGGTGAACTCCGGGAGTTGGTGCTGCAATCCATGGGGTCGCAAAGAGTCGGACACAACTGAGCGACTGAACTGAACTGAGGGAACATTTCATGCAGGGGTGAGCACAATAATGAATAGAAATGGTCAGGCCCTAACAGAAGCAGAATAGATTAAGAAAAGGTGGCAAGAACACACAGAACTATACAAAAAAGATCTTCATGATCCAGATAACCACGATGCTGTGATCACTCACCTGGAGCCAGACATCCCGGAGTATGAAGTCAAATGGGCCTTAGGAAGCATCACTACGAACAAAGCTGGTGAAGATGATGGAGTTCCAGCTGTGCTGTCTCAAACCCTAAAAGATGATGCTGTGAAAGTGCTGCACTCGGCATGCCAGCCAAGCTAAGCGGCGGCCACAGGACTAGAAACGGTCAGTTTCCACCCCAGCCCCGAGGAGAGGCCGTGCCGGGAGCGCGTACACCGCTGCGCAGCCTCGGAGGGGCCTGGCGGGCCACAGTCCACGGGCCACAAAGAGTCGGGCACGACTGAGTGACTTCACTCACTCACTCACTACACACCTGCACTCACCTCACACGCGAACAAAGTGACGCTCAAAATCCTTCAAACTAGGCTTCAGTAGTACATGAACTGGGAACTTCCAGATGAACAATCTGAGTTTCAAAGAGGCAGAGAATCAGCCGTCAAGTTGCTAACATTCTTTGGATCATGGAGAAAGCAAAGGAATAACACTTATACTTCACTGACTACACTAAAACCTTAGACTGTGGGGATCCCAACAAACTGTTGAAAATGCTTAAAGAAATTGGAATACCAGACCATCTTACCTGCCTCCTAAGAAACCTGTATGCAGGTCAGGAGGCAACAGTTAGAACCGGACATGAAACTAACTCTTTCAAAACTGGGAAAGGAGTATGACAAGGCTGGATATTGTCTCCTTGCTTATTTAACTTACATGCAGAGTGCATCATGAGAAATGCCAGGCTGAACGAACCACAAGCTAGAATCAGGATTGCTGGGAGAAATATCAATAACCTCAGATATGCAGATGACACCATCCTTATGGCAGAAAGTGAACGGGAGCCAAAGAGCCCCTTGATGACGGTGAAAGAGAAGAGTGGAAAAGCTGTCTTAAACTCAACATCCAAAAAACTAAGATCATGACATCTGGTTGCATCACTTCATGGCAAATAGATGAGGGAAAAGTGGAAACAGTGACTGATTTTATTTTCTCTGGCTCCCAAATCACTGTGGATGGTGGCTACAGCCACGAAATTAAAAGATGCTTGCTCCTTGGAAGAAACGTTATGAAAAACCTAGACGTGTATTAAAAAGAGATATCACTTTGTTGACAAAGTTCTGTCTAGTCAAACCTATGGTTTTTCCAGTAGTCATATATGGATATGAGATTTGGACCATTAAAAAAAGCTGAGCGCTGAAGAATTGATCCTTTTGAATTGCGGTGCTGACAAAGACTCCTGAGAGCCCCTTAGACAGCAAGGAGATCAAAGGAGTCGATCCTAAAGGAAATCAACCCTGAATAGTCACTGGAAGAACTGATGCTGAAGCTCCAATATTTCGGCCACCTGATGCGAAGAGCTGGCTCACTGGAAAAGAGCCTGATGCTGGGAAGTTAGCTAAAGTTAAGTTAGTTAAGTCAGTCCGACTCTTTGGAACCCTATGGACGGTAGCCTGCCAGGCTCCTCAGTCCTTGAAATTTTTCAGGAAGGATACTGGAGTGGGTTGCCATGTCCTTCTCCAAATGCTGGGAAAGACTGAAGCAAAAGATGGGGTCCCAGAGGATGGGATGGTTACTTAGTGGACACAGGTTTGAGCAAACTCGGGAAGATAGTGAGGGACAGAGGAGCCTGGCTACAGTCTGTAGGGCTGCAAAGAGTTGGACACAACTTTGCGACTGAACAAAACCAGTGGGCTTCTCCACAGAGGCCCTTGTGGCCTCCAGATTCGCGCACTGTGGGCAAATGCAGCCCTTCGAACACAGCCGGCCCCGGTGGGGCCAGAATCACCACCTGCTGGTGGGGAAGGGGTCCTCGCAGGGTCAGGAGACGGACGCCTGGGGTCCACCCTCGCTGGGCCGTGAGGGGTCGCGGGGGTGGGGAGTGCTCAGAGGGGCATGGAAGGGCAGAGCTCAGCTCTCCAGGGCTGGGGTGGCCGGGGCCCTGGCCACACCCGTCGAGGCCTGGCACCCTGGACGCTCAGTCCCTCCTGACCCGCGGGTGGCAGGAGGCAGAGAGGAGCGGGCTGAACGGGGCTCCACTGGAGGGTCCCGGGGGACGGGGGGCGCGCGGGG
>SJYV01006766.1:0-26793 GCA_006410875.1 Neotragus pygmaeus
GATCTTTCAATAGAAACTCTTCAGGCCAGGAGGGAATGGCAAGACATACTTAAAGTGATGAAAGAAAATAACCTACAGCCCAGATTACTGTACCCAGCAAGGATCTCATTCAAATATGAAGGAGAAATCAACAGCTTTACAGACAAGCAAAAGCTGAGAGAATTCAGCACCACCAAACCAGCTCTCCAACAAATGCTAAAGGATATTCTCTAGACAGGAAACACAAAAAGGGTGTATAAACCCAAACCCAAAACAACAAAATAAATGGTGACGGGATCATACTTATCAATAATTACCTTAAACATAAATGGGTTGAATGCCCCAACCAAAAGACAAAGACTGGCTGAATGGATACAAAAATAAGACCCCTATATAGGTTGTCTACAAGAGACCCACCTCAAAACAAGGGACACATACAGACTGAAAGTGAAGGGCTGGAAAAGGATATTCCACGCAAATAGAGAGCTAAAGAAAGCAGGAGTAGCAATCCTCATATCAGATAAAATAGACTTTAAAACAAAGGCTGTGAAAAGAGACAAAGAAGGACACTACATACTGATCAAAGGATCGATCCAAGAAGAAGACATAACAATTATAAATATAAATGCACCCAACATAGGAGCACTGCAATATGTAAGGCAAATGCTAACAAGCATGAAAGTAGAAATTAATAACAACACAATAATAGTGGGAGACTTTATACTCCACTCACACCTATGGATAGATCAACTAAACAGAAAATTAACAAAGAAACCCAAACTTTAAATGATAAAATAGACCAGTTAGACCTAATTGATATCTATAGGACATTTCACCCCCAATGAATTTCACCTTTTTCTCAAGTGCTCACAGAACCTTCTCCAGGATGGATCACATCCTGGGCCATAANAGGTCTGTCGTGTGGATTATATAAAATAGCAGGGCATCTTGTGCAGTGCTTAGTATGTGTTGGCTATTTTATTGTTACTAAGGATAGTGTGAAAAGGAAAGAAGAATAGTAAGGTCTTGGTTAGGAGCATTCCCTGGATGCCTGGGAGAGGGGCTGTGGGGTGGAAGAGTCAGAAAGTGTGATACAGATCCCCTTGGATGATATTTCAGATTTTAGCCAACGATGGACAAGAGCCTCATTTATTTCTTAGAGTAGCTTTGAGTACCCAAAATGCTGCATTGTTCCAGTTGAAGTTTCTGAAAGAAAATTTTCTCTGGGGTTCAATCCTGGCTCATGCAGCATTGGCTGCTCCATTTTACCTCCTCCTCACTCCAAGATATACAACACACACACCCATCAATTTAATCCATGAGCTGAGAGCTGCTCCTTGTCCCCATTCCTGGCCAGGAGTTAAAAAAGAAACAAACCCACTCACCTTCCATCACATATTCTGCCATGAAAGAACTCCACATTCTTTGTACCTTGCCCTCTATCTTCTGAGCTACTTGTAGACAGGGACCAGTTTGGTCTATTTCTAGAATTCACGAAAGCTCTGTGCCAGGCAAACAGGCAGAACTTCTAAAATGTGTCAACTGGCATTGCTTTCCCGTGAGATGCAACTAGAACAGGAATCTCATTGCTCTGAAGCATCCTTAAGATTATATGACCATGTGTGATGGGTCCCCAAGACCACCTTCAGGTTTGATGATTTGTTAGAAGGGCTCACAGGACCCAGAAAAACTGTGATACTCATGGTTAGTTTATTACAGGGAAAGGAAAGTCTATTACAGCTGAAAATCTGCAAAGCAAAAGGTGCTTAGGGCAGAAGCTAGGAGAGACCAGACACAAGCTTCCAGTTTTCCCCTCCCAGTGGGATCATGAAACAGTGCTCGGTTCTTCCGTCATCAGTGTGTGACAATAGGCATGAGGTGTTGCCAGCCAGGGACAGGGCATGGTGCTGTCCTTGGTGTCTAGAGGTTCTATTGGGATTCAGTCACACAGATGTGGAGCACCCATGTGACTGACTTTAACTGCTTAGTTGCCAGCAGTTCCAGATATCATACATGGCATAGCCCAGGATCCAGGTGAACACTGATAAGCATTCACCATAAATCACATTGTTATGATTTATAAATAAATTTATATTTATACCAAGACCCCAGGTATAAAATGATACTCTTACCAACAAGATATTCCAGGGGTCCAGAGATTATTTCCCAAGATCCAATCAAGAGGCAGTCATTTCTTTGAAATATGCATGGTTCAGACATCCCCAACCCTGCTGAGTTAACCCTTTACTTGACAAAATAGAAATCTAACCAAGTCTTCCTCGTAAAGTCCTTCCAAGGTGATCCATTGTTCTTAGCAGGGCATTTTAGATCTAGTGTCATCTGGCCTTTGCCCATCTCACTTGGGTCCTCTCTCCTCTCTAACTACATTTCTTTTTCTTTTTGGCTGCACTGGGTCTTCGTTGCTGCATGCGGGCTTTCTCTAGCTGCAGCAAGCGGGGGCCACTCTTCATTGCTCAGGCTTCCCATTGTGGAGGCTTCTCTCGTTGTGGAGCATGGGCTCTAGGCACACGGGCTTCAGTAGTTGTGGCTCTCGGGCTCTAGTGGATAGGCTTTATAGTGTGGTACTTGGGCTTAGTTGCCCCAAGGCATGTGGAATCTTCCCAGACTAGGGATCAAACTTGAGTACCCTGCACCAGCAGGCAGATTCTTAACCACTGGGCCACCAGGAAAGTCCTTGACCTTCTTTAAGATCCTCTAGCAACTTGTGCTTTCTTTCACCGGGCAGCCTCAGTAGTGGTTATTCTTTTTCTTGAAATGTTCTTTCTCTCTTGGCCTTCAGATCTCAGAATAGGCACCATTTCCTCCAAAAGTCTTTTGCTGAAACTCCAAGTCTGGATTAAGAAACTTCTCTGTGCTTTGAGAGTGCCCTTGTTGTTATATCAACATTGAGATTTTCATAGTCTACTTTTCCCTGTCTGTCTAGACCGTGAGGTCCATGAGAGCAGAACCCTTCCTGTTAAGTTCATTGTCACATCTCCAATGACTGGAACATCTTAAGTGTATAATCAATATTTGTTATATTATGTGGTAAAGCTATAATAAGAGACCTAAAAAAAAAGTCAGAGCCTGAAAACAATAAAGAATTTTATTTCTCCCTCCCATAATGGCTTCAAGATGAGCCCTGCATGCTGGCAGAGGAGCTCTGTTCCAAAAGTCATTCAGGGATCCAGGTTCCTGGACGCCTTCTTGCTGCCAAAGGGGATGGCGTCGTTTGCACAATCAAAACCACCTGGCCTTATGAAGGCAGAAGAGGAAATAGAGAGGATATCCTTGTCTCTTAAATCTTAGACCAGGAAGTAGGATGGTACTTGTGCTCACACACCATTGGTGGAAATAGTCATGTGATCACACCTAGTTGCTAAGGATGCTGGGAAATGTAGTTTTGCTGGAAAGCCAAGGGCCCAGCTAAAATTCCATTACTGTAGAAGATAGCAAGGGGGAGGATGGATTTTGGTGGGCATCTGATGGTTAACGCCCTATTTATTGAATCAAATTGTCAAACAGGATCTATCTGATAGGAAGACACTTCAAAGTAAATGGATAGAATTGAAGGCATATCGTCTCATTTTCTCTGCTTATATTGGTTTCCTAGGGCTGTATTTTTCCCTGGTGGCTCAGACAGTAAGACATCTGCTTACAATGCAGGAGACCTGAGTTCAATCCATAGGTCAGGAAGATCCCCTGGAGAAGGAAATGGCAACCCACTCAAGTACTTTTGCCTGGAAAATCCCATGGACGGAACAGCGTGGTGGGCTACAGTCCACGGGGTCGCAAAGAGTCGGACACGACTGAGTGCCTTCACTTTTCTTTAGGGCTGCATTACAAAGTACTGCAAACTCAGTGGCCTGAAACAACAAACATTTATTTTTTCACAGTTCTGGAGGCTGTGAGGAACCAAGGCTTTGGCAGGGCTGTGCCTCCTCTGAAGGCTCTAGGGGAGAATCCATACCTTGTCTCTTCCAGCATCTGGTAGCTATAAGTGTTACTTGGCTTGTGACCGCATCAGTCCAGTCTCTATCTCTGGGTCACATGTCCTCTTCCTCTTCTCTCTCAAAACTCCCTCTTCCTCCCTCTTTTAAGGATGCATATGACTGCATTTAGGGTCCACCCAGGTAGTTTTCTGAAAAGCCCTTCCTCTTATTTAAGCCCTTCCTCTTAAATAATCAGGGCTTCCCAGTTGGCTCAGTGGTAAAGAATCTACCTGCCAGTCAAGAGAAGCAGATTTGATCCCTAGGTCGGGAAGATCCCCTGGAGAAGGAAGTGGCAGCCCACTCCAGTATTCTTGCCTGGATAATCCTATGGACAGAGGAGCCTGGTGGGCTACAGTCCTTTGGACACGATACAACTTAGCGACTAAACAACAACTCAAATCCATAATTTAACTACAACCGAAAAGACCCTTTTTCCAAATAAGGTTAATTCACAGGTTCCAAGGATTAGGACATGGACCTACCTTTGGTGGCAGGGGGTTGGAGGGGTGGGACATCACCATTAAGCCCAACACACCTATAGTGCACTTTAGAATTCAACCGCAGACCTCCAAGGGTCATCTTGCATTTAATACCTGGGGCATCTTGCCCCCAGCCCAGAGGCTTCATTCCACTGGTGACATGCCAGTCTGTTGTACAGATTTTATATACATCAACTGATTTCACTCTCTGTGTGGAAGAAACCACAGAGAAATCAAGGCACAGAGGGGTTAAGTAACTCCCCCCAAAACACACAGTAAGTGGCACAGCCAAGATTCAGACCTGTGTGATCTGACTATAGATGTGTGCTTAAACCACGTAATACGTGTTGCCCCAAATACTTTTTGAGCTTCCACCGTGCTAAGTGCCAGGAAGAAAAAGAACAGGCGGCCAGGAGAGCCCATGACTGACCTGGGGATGGGGCTCTGCACCTTGATCGAAGGTGGCCTGGATCTTGTTTAACTTCTTGGGGTGAATTTATCAGAGAAACCCACACCAGTTCACCTCAAGAAAGCCAGGCATCTGCATGCAGAGCTGAACAGGAGCAGAGACAGTGCTGCTGGCTGACTGAAACCTGCCTTCTCCCCTCTACAAGGCACTCAGGTGGACTATCCCATTCGGGGAGCCAGACACTCCCACTCTCAGCTCCTGGCCACTCTCTCCTGCTGTCGCCGCAGCTGCTGGGCATGCAGAAACCCAGGCGTGACAGCTTTTTCTCCCTGTTCCTGCCCGGTGGAGTGGAAACCCCCCGGGACCTGGACACCAAGCGTGTGCGGCGGCAGAGAGCCGCACAGTTAATGCAACACTTCTCCTCCAGCCCTCCGGATGCAAGCTGACAGATTGGCAACTGGCTGACTGCCAGTCCAGCAAGTTCTTGGCAGTTGCTTTCTGACCTGGACACATGACTGTTCCCTCCTGGAGCACCTGATTGCCTCCTGGAGGAGGGGGTGGTGGTCTCTTTTGAAAGACTGTGAGCTTGGAGGTGGTCATCAAAGCCATCCTTGGAAGCATTAGGGTTGTACTTGTTCATTTCAGTCTCTGCTAGCCATGTGCGGATTAAAATTTTCTTTTGCTATTTTCCAAGCTGTAGTAAAATAAGCATGACATAAAATTTAACGTTTTAACCATTTTTAAGTGTACAATTCAGTGGCATTAAATGCATTCATATTACTATGCAGCCATCACTGCCATCCATTTCCAGAACTTTTTGATCTTCGCAAATTGAAACTCTGTCTCTATTAAACAACCACTCCATGTCACCTTCCTGAGCCCCTGGCACTCAACCGTGCTACTTTATGTCTCTGTGAATTTGACTACTCTAGGGATGTCATGCAAGGGGAATCATACAGTATATTCTTTTTTTAATCCAGCATATCTCACTTAGAATGTCCTTGTTTCATCCATGTTATTGCATATTGTGCAACTTCTTCCTTTTCGAGGTGAATAAGCTCTCACGATGGCTATACAACATCCTATCTATAATCAATAAGAATTGTACACGTACAAATATGGTAAGAGGCTGTATCTCATGCTAAGTATCTCATCACACTAAAATAAAATAATTTATTAGAGCAAAAAAGAAAGACATGAGCCAGGCTGTTAAGAGACTCATCTTCTAGTTGCAGGTCTGTTGCTCACTTGCTAGATGACCTCAGACAGCACTCTCAGCCCCTCTGAAACTTTTTCCTCATTGGCACAATCAGGAGATTGGCTTCAGTCACTTCTGGGGCCGCATCTGGCTCCCAGTGTTTTATCACTCACCAAACTTTGGATACAGAGAGAAGAATCTTGTCTGTCCAGTTCTGACATGTGGGCACCTCTCATCTCCTTGCAGTATGGTAAAGGCTGGTATGTTGCTGAGGGTTTGTAGTGAGCTCACAGGGGCCATCAAGGATGGTGTCTGGCTCCTTTCCCTATGCACTTTTCCCTGTCTGCACCAGCTACCTCTGTCCCGTCACACGTGTGCACGCATGCATACATGTACACAACCTCTCTCCGTCTCAAAGAAAGATAGAATTTTCAAGGCCCCCAGTCCTGCAAGGGCTGGATTATTCCTGCTTCCTTCTCTAGCCAGTGCCCTGACTCTCTCAGAATTCCTGAGAATGTGACCCACTTTCTTTCTCTTCACCTTAGCAGACTCTATTTCCACTTTCCCCCAAAATCACTTCGGGAATGGGAGAAATCCCCCGTGCGTAACCAAGCTGTCCTGTTCAAGCATCCCAGAGCTCAACTCTCTTGTGCATGCTAAGGCATGCTGGCACTGTCTCCTTTCAACTCGACGCTTCTTGGCTTGCATTTCTTCTTTTCTAATTACTCCTTCCCTGTCCCCATTATGGGGTCATGAGGGTCTTCGGCCCACTGAGAGGGTACCCTTCTCATGCCATGCGTGATTCCCAAGCCATCTCTGACAGTCCCAGGGTTTTAAACCTTCCATCGTTGTCAACTGTTCAAAATCCTTAACATGACACGGAGAACCACCCTCACCTGCTCTCCCAGTGCTTGCTTCTTGCCTTATCCCAGCTCCACTGGAACCTCTCTGCATGCAAGCCTTCTCATACTTCCAAGCCTTTGCTCATACTGAGCCAGCCCCCTAAATCTCTCTTCCCACTTCTTTATTTCACAGTCATCTCCACTCCCCCAAGCACCCTTCATCAGGCTTCCGAAGCAAGTGATAACATACATACATAGAACAGAAGTTAAGTGCCCCTATTCTGATACATGTATACATATGCCTGAGTCCCTTCACTGTTCACCTGAAACTAAACAACATTGTTAACCCAGATATATCCCTGCTGCTGCTGCTGCTGCTAAGTTGCTTCAGTTGTGTCCGACTCTGTGCGAGATATACCCCAATACAAAATAAAAAGCTTTTTTTTTAAAAAAAAAAAGCACTCATATACTTCCTGGCTCCAAATCCCAGCTCTGCCATTTACTACCTGTCTGTGTTTGGGCACATTTCAGCCCCTTTGGGTCTCAGTTTCCTCATCTGTAGAATGGAAATAAATACAAACAGCTTCCTCATAATGTTCTTTGGAAGATTAAATGAAATGATACGTTAATAGTGTTAGCTATTGTTGGAAAGGAAAGAGATGGTGTCACATTTCTATCTGTATCTCTGAGACTGAGCAAAATGACTGACACATAGTAGGTGCTCAGTTAATTGAACTAAACTGAACTGTCACCTATGTGCTGAGGATGCTGTATAAGGATAGGCTAATTGCTATAACAAACCACTCCCAAATCTCAGTGGCTTGAAGGATTATTCCTTGCTCGTGCCACAGTCTGATTAGAAGGGGGCAGCTGGGTTCTGTTTCACACAGTCATGCAGGGACCCAGGGTCCATGCTTCTTGTGGTTCTGCCACCTTCAAGTCCTCCACTGGGCCATCTACAATTTGACACTGGACAGAAGAAGAGAATGAGCGTGGAGGATCCTGCAGGTGGTTTTAGGAACCTGGCCCGGGAGTGGCTTATGTCGTTTCCTCTCCCATCCCATTGGCCGGTAGTCTCCTGACCCTGTTTTGATGCAAAAGGTGCCAGGAAATGTAGTCTAGCCATGTGCCTGCTCAGACAAGAGCTTGGACATTGGACAAAACCCAGTCTGTGCTGAGCCCCTCACCCCTAAGTTTTCTCTAGGAGCTCTGCAGCTAAATATCTAAGCAACCCCAAATCACCAAAAACTCAAGCCTTTTCTCCTCCCCTCCTACTCAGTGACACTATGTCTGCCCCACTCACCCAAACCAGGAACCTGGAAGCCATCACCGCCTTCTTTCTATCCCTCCCTCCTTTTATCCCAACACTCATTACATCTGTTGAGCCCACCTCCTGAATGTTTCTTGGAGCCATGTTTCTGTGGGGTTGGCTGAAAAGTTCACTTGAGGTTTACTTGTAAGAACGAACTTTTTGGCCAGCCCAATATTTTTTTCTATCCCCTGTCTTTCCTCAGTTCAGAGTTTATCATCCTTCATCTGGACCACCTGATCCTATGGTCATCATCACATTGGGCTTTTACCTCCAGCATCTACTCCTAATCCACCTTCCAAAGTTCTAACTAAATCATCCTCTAATATTTAAGTCAAATTGTATCATATCCCACTTTAAACATCTAAACAGTTGTCTTCAAACCGTCTGAAAGCAAGGGAACCCTTTCTGCCAAATCAGCCTTATCTTGAAATAAACCTGTTGATTTGAGAATAATTTTAGACTTAGAACAAGGTGGCAAAGGTGATAGAGAGTTCCCACATACCCCTCTCCCATTTTCCCCTCGTGTTACCAGCTTATATAACCACAGTACTCTAGGCAAAACTGAGTACGGGGCTTCCCTGGTGGCTGGGTGGCAAAGAAGGCACCTGGAAGTTCAGGAGACACGGATTTGATCCTTGATCAACCCCATGTTGATCAGGAAGATTCCACATGCCACGGATTACTCGTGAACCCTAACTTGTAACTGCTGAGCCTGTGCCCTAGAGCCTGGGAGACACGGCTCCTGAGGTCCAAGTGCTTGGAGCCTGCGCTCCGTAACGAGAGAGGCCACCGCAACGGGAAGCCCACGCACCACAGCTGGAGAGTGGCCCCTGCCCACTGCAACTAGAGAAACGCCCGAGCAGCAGCAAAGAGCCGGCACAGACAAACATAAGTGAGTGAGAAATGTAAAGAACCGAACTATGGCACAGGGAACGCCACTCGGTGCTCTTTGGTGACCTAAAGGAGGATGAAACTCAAAAATGAGGAGATATGTGTGTGCATAAAGCCGATTCCCTTTGCTGTACAGCAGAAGTAATGCAACCTTATAAAGCAGCTCTACTCAAAGTTATTTTTAAAACTAAGAAATAGACTTCGGTACATTACTATTAACTAGACTTCTGGGATCTTATTTGAATCCCAATGTGTAAAGCCATCGAAATGAAGCTTTGAACCAGAAAAAGGCTTTCCAGAAAGTTCCACGTGGCGGCCCCCACCCCACCTGCCCTTTGCCCATGAGTTAACTCCTGAGACACGTCTGAGGAACCCAGTTTGAACTCACTGACCTTAGGGCACAAGAGAAACTCTTTGTTGTGGCCACCTTCTCTGGCCCTTGTCCAGCTCACTAGCCTGCCTTCGCACTGTCCTCTTCACGCAGTCAGTTAGCAAACATTTATTGAGCACGTACGATGTGCAAGGCAATTTTCTAGGGGACAGGAACAGGATACAGATAAATTTCCAAAACTCATAAAGCCGATAGTCTAGAAGAGGGGTGACAGACCACAGACAATCAACTTAATAAACAAAATATATAGTAAATAAGGGTCCCCGGTGGTTGAGTGGTAAAGAATCTGCCTGCAATTCAGGAGATCCGGTCCGATCCCTGGGTCAGGAAGATCCCCTGGGGAAGGAAATGGCAACGCACTCTAGTATTCTTGCCTGGAGAATCCCATGGACAGAGGAGCCTGGTGGGCTACAGTCCGTTTTTGTGATAAGTGCAGTAGAGAAAAATAGAGCCAGCAGGGCAGAGGGAATGCCGGGGTCGGGGAAGTGAAAGTCACTTAGTTGCCTCTCTTTGCGACCCCATGGACTGTAGCCCACCAGGCTCCTCTGTCCATGGAATTCTCCAGGCAAGAGTACTGTAGTGGGCAGCCATTTTTTTCTCCAGAGGCTCTTCCCGACCCAGGGATCAAACCTGGGTCTCCCGAATTGTAGGCAGATTTTTTTACTGACTGAGCCACCAGGGAAGCTGGGGTCGAGGTGCAATTTTTAAAAGGATGGTCCTAGGAATTCCCTAATTGGCCAGTGGTTAGGATTCCATGCATTCACTACCGAGGGCCCAGGCTTGATTCCTGGTTGGGAAACTAAGATTCCACAAGCCATATGGCATGGCCAAAAAAATAAATAGGATAGTCATGGAAAGCCTGACTGAGGAAATAGAAGGATTATTCTGCCTGCTTAAGTATCAAGAATAGACTGAAGGCAGAACATATACTGAATACTTTGTAGTAACTTATAAGGGAAATATATATATTTCTATGGAAACATATACATTTCTATATAAAAAAAGAATAGATATATTTATGTATGTATGGGTTTCCCAGGTGGCGCTAGTGGAAAGAATCTGCCTACCAATGCAGGAGGCATAAGAGATGTGGGTTCAATCCTTGGGTTGGGAAGATCCCTTGGAGGAGAGCATGACAACCCAGTCCAGTATCCTTGCCTGGAGAATTCCATGGTCAAAGGAGTGATAGGGTCACAAAAAGTCAGACAGGACTGAAGTGACTGAAGGGGGAACTTATACTCAATATTTTGTAATAACTTATAAGGGAAAAGAATCTGAAAAAGAATAGATATATATGTGTGTATAACTGAATCACTTTTTATTCACCTAAAACTAACACAACATTGTAAGTCTTCAATTAAAAAAGAATAGGCTGGAGGGTTTGTGGAAGCAGAGACATTATTTGGGAGGTGACCAGAAGGATGAATTTACTATTGACTAAGATGGGAAGGAAATGGCATTGCAGGGTGGGTTAGGAGCTCAGCTTCAGACTTGCTAAGTTTTACCTGCCCAAGTAGAGATGTTGTATTGGCCACTGAGTATGTGGAGCCTGAAGTTAAGAAGGAAAGACAGGACTGGAAGTACAAATCCGGGAGTCATCAGCCTGCACAGGTTATTTATAGCCATGAAACTGGATAAGGGAGTGGATGGAAAAGGCACCAAGGACTGAGCCTGGGGTTGGCTGTCCATCATTAAAGAGGTGAGGAAGATGAAGAGGATCCAGCAAAGGAGACGGAGATGGAGCCAGTGAGGGGAATGTGGGTCCCCGAGGCTGAGTGGATAGGCATTTCATACAGCAGGAGGGACTGGTGGATGGTGTCAGCTGATGCCAGTGGGTTACTCAAAAGAGAAATGAGGACTTCCCGGGTGGTCCAGTGGCTGAGACTCCACACTCCCAATGTAGGGGGTCCAGGTTCAATCCCTAGTCAGGGAACTTGATCCCATATGCTGCAACTAAAGACCTGGCACAGTTGAATAAATAAATAAATAATGATAAATGTTTTTTTTAACTTTTTATCAAAAAAATTAGAATTAACTGTTAGATTTAGCAGCATGGAGGTCTTCGATGGTCCTGGCCTCTGTTGCTTGGGGAGAAGTTGAAGCAAAAGGCTGTTGGAAGGATTACTAAGTTCTCTTTTTTGAAGTATAGTTGAGTTAGCATGTTGTGTTAGTTTCTGGTGTACAGCAAAGTGATTCAGTTACACATATATAATTCTTTTTCATATTCTTTTCCATTATGGTTTATTGCCTAGGGTTCCTCCCTGTGGCTCAGATGGTAAAGAATCTGCTTCCAATGCAAGAGACCCAGGTTCGATCCCTGGGTGGGGAAGGGAATGGCTACCCACTCCAGTATTCTTACTAGAGACTTCCATGGACAGAGGAGCCTGGCGGGCTACAGTCCATGGGATCGCAGACAGTTGGACATGACTGAGTGACTAGCACTTACTTACACATATGGTTTATTGCAAGATATTAAATATAGCTCCTTGTCCTATACAGTAGGATCTTGACCTTATCAGTTCTTTTAAAGAGTTTTGCTGTGAAGGGTGGAGGGGGAAAGGAAAGGTGTTAGCTGGTGGGGAAATTGGAATTGAAAGATTTCTTCTTTAAGGTCAGAGAGCTAACATCAGAGTTTATGATGATGAGAATAACCCAAGAGGAGGAAGAACATGATGATGCCATAGAAAAAGGAGAGAGTTGGCAGGATGGACATCTCTCAGCTTCCAGGAGAGGGTGACATTTGTACAAGTGGAAGGTTTTGTTTTAGACAGAAGCATATACAAGCAATCTATAGAAATATAAAGGACGGCACTATATAGGCTGAGAGCTGGGGAGTAGATGTAGTGGTGGGTGCTTGTGGAATTTCTTTTCTAATGCTTTTATTTTCTCATGATTTATCAAGGACAGGCTTGTGAGCAACAAATTCAAGTATATTCAGTAATTATTTGTAGGATGTTGACTCTGTATCACGTACTGTGCTGGGAGTTGGGGTATAGCTGCCCACAAAGGCACGACTAAGTGCCTACTGTATTTCTACTTTTCGGTCCAGTAGAGACACCAGACATACATAAGAGACGTTTAGGACCAGCAATTTCAGGTGTCAGCATCGGAAAGCATTGTCAGTTCCTCTCCCCTGTCTCTCGCCACCTCATCGTAATCTTGCTAGATTTTAAGTCTTTTAGCCTTCTCCCAACACATCCCAGAACCCTCTTGACTCTACTTTCTGCCATGGTCCCATCCATTCCCCCAAGGCCAAAGCGCTCTTTCAGGAAAGCAAAGTTCCAAAGAATCAAGATTGTATCAATGGGCCTGTCTCCATGGCAGCAATCATGAATGAGCCAAGCAAGGTAACCCTGGAGATAGCATGAATGAGAAGTGGTCTGTTGCCACGGAGATGTGCTGAATGGAAAGGCCCCCACTAGTAGGGATATGTCATCGAGATGGAACAGTCAGCGTGAAGTCGGCGTGCCTATTTTCAACTCAGAGTTACAAAAATACATTTTAATAAAGCTCACGATCTACCTCATTCCTCCCCACTCCCACCTCTTCTTCACCCTTCATCCTGCAGCTCAACCCAGGCTTGTCAGTTCTCAAGACCTTCAAGTCCCTCAAGGACACCCCAGGTGGAGGCTGTTCCTTCACCACATAACTTCCTCTCCTGGGCCAGGTTGGTCCCCCTGTGATGAACTACTTTCTTCCCTTTAGGAAACAGCAGTATCCTCAAAAGTCATGAGTTGATGGGAAAGACATTAACTACATTCTTTGGGGGCTTCCCTCATGCCTCAATGGTAAAGAATCTGGCTGCCAGTATAGGAGATGCAGGTTTAATCCCTGAGTCAGGAAGATCCCCTGGAGAAGGAAGCAGCAACACACTCTCCTGTTCTTGCCATGGACAGAGGAGCCTGGTGGGCCACAGTCCATGGGATCATAAGAGTCAGACATGACTTAGTGACTAAACAACAGCAACAACATTCTTTGGGGCAAGAGCAGTTGAGAAACTGAATCAACTCAGCTCACACCTGCAAGGATTCTCTCACTGCGTATACCAGTTCTCTTATCGAGAAACTGACATAATACCCCATGTACAGTGGTATTGTCTAATCATCCTGGTGGTGCTGGATATATACCCTCAGTACCACTTGGAAGCAAGTTGTAAAAGCGCAGGATTCATTGCCTAGGAGGATATCTTTGAAGAGCTTTGAATCTCTGAAACTCACCCAAGTTCTTTCTGTCCTACTGAAAGTGCATTTCTTCATTTATCTCTTTATTCACTGGTTCTTCACCTTGTTCAACCATATTTATTAAGCATTGTTATAGCAAAGAGCTAGAAGTAACTCAGCTGTCCAATAACTCGGTGTGTGTGCTCAGGTGCTATGTCCGACTCTTCGTGACCCCCTGACTATAGCCCCACCAGACTACTCTGTCTATGGGATTCTCCAGGCAAAAATACTGGAGTGGGTTGCAATTTGCATCCCCAGGGGATCTTCCTAACTCAGGGATCAAACCTGCATCTCTTGTGTCTGCTGCATTGGCAGGAGGTGTCTTTACCACTGAGCCACCTAGGAAGCCCCCAATAACTCAGTAGGGAACTATTACCTAATTTATGGTACATCCATCTCACGGGATTCTATGAAGGCATTAAAAAAGGAAGAAACAGATGTTTGGGTACTATTAGGAGCTTAGCACTTACAAAGCACCTACTGTATAAAAGGCACCATTCTAAGTATTGTTGTAAAGTGACTATTAACTCATGAGTCCTATAATAAGCTTGTAAGGTAGCTCCTGGCCTGTTCCCATTTTACAGATGAGGAAACAGGAATTTCCATATCCAAGTTATATTGTCAAGTGAGAAGAGCAAGTTTCCTTGTGGTACATAGAGCAGATACCATTTGCTCGTTAATGCACAGTCTATTTCTGGAAGATTCCATAAGAAACTAATAGTTGTGTTTTCCTCTATAGAAGGACCCTGAGAGACTTGGAAATGGATGTCCAGAGAAAGCTTACTTTCCACAGTAAATGCTGTATGTTTTCTGAATCACACATATGTATTATATTTTACAAAACCTAATGGAAAATGCTGTGATTCATGGGATTGCAAAGAGTCAGACATGACTGAGTGACTGAACTGAACTGAACTGAATGGAAAATGGCCATTCCCTTAGCCCATTCAGGCTATAACAAACTGCATAGACTGGGTGGCTTAGAAACAATAAATGTTTATTTCTCATAGTTCCAGAGACTGGGAAATCCGAGATCAAGGTGAGGGAAGATTCAGTATCTGGTGAGAACTGATTTCCTGCTACATAGATGACTGTCTTTTCACTATATCCTCACACAGGGCAAATGAGCTGCCTGAGGTCTCTCATAAGGGCACTAATCCTATCCGTGAGGGCCCCACCTTCATGACCAAATCAGTTCCCAAAGGCCCCCACCTCCAAAAACCATCACATTGGCCATTAGGATTTAACATACAAATTTTGAAGGGACAAATATTCAGTCCAGGGCTTCCCAGGTGGCTCAGTGGTAAAGAATCCACCTGCCAGTGCAGGCAGTTCAATCCTTGGGTCAGGAAGATCCACTGGAGGAGGAAATAGCAACCCACTCCAGTATTCTTGCCTAGGAAATCCCGTGGAAAGAGGAGACTGGCGGGCTATAGTCCATGGGGTCGCAAAGAGTTGGACACAACTTAGTGACTGAGCGTGAGCACGGATCATTCAGTCCATAGCAGTTATTAAGTCATATTATGTGCCAGATGGTCCTAGATTCTAGAAAAACACGGATGAGCAAAATAGTTTACTGATGAGGAAGATGAGGTAATTAAGTAATGTGCCCAAGTGGCAGAGCTGGGATTCAAACCAGACAGTCTGGATGCAAGATTTCTGCAGAAAGGGAAAAGAGTGTAACGGGAGCTCTGTGCATGCATATGTTTGTGTGCATACATGTATGCACAGAAAAGCTCATATACAGGCGTTCGTGTGTGACCATGTGTGCACGTTGTCTGTGAGCATGTAGATGTGCATGTGCGTGTCTGTGGAGAGGAAACTGGCAACAGTGGAGTTTGCAGAGGATCAGGCCATGTTTTGAGGATTTGGACATTTATCCTGAAGGTATGAGGGAGCCATGTAAGAATTTAGACAAGGGAGTGGATATGATCAGATTTTTATTTAGAAAGATCACTCTGGAGTGTGTGGCCAGGATGCAAGTGGACGTGAAGGATTCCCCCCGCCTCGGTATGAGGATGCTTGCCTTCCGTCCAGCACAGTATCTAAGAGCAGACTAGACACGGGAGCGTCCACTGAAGCTGAGCAACTCCACTCTGAGGTCAGGGAGTGGGTATCAAGTGCACCAGCTTCTTGTCCTGCTCAAATCCTGAACTGTAGCTATCCCACTGATGTGGGACTTGTAAGCCTGGCTTGAGGATGGAACATCCATCCAGTGGTGCCGATGTGGGCATTGAAACAGAAAGGCAACATGGATTAATTTAGACTCTGTCGCCTGATGGCTGTGTGACCCTGGGCAAGTCAGCCAGCCTCTCTGTGCCTCAATATCCTCATCTGTGAAGTGAGGCCCATAACAGCCAACTTCAGGGAGCTGTAAAATATATGGAACATCATTTTAACAGTGAGGAGGAGGAGACTGTGTTACCAGAACACCATCTCGGTTCAAACTCGCCCTGCCTCTTGTCTGCTGTGTGACTACAAGCAGATTCCTGAACCTGTCTGAGCCTCATTTGTTTCTTTCATCTCTTCAGTGGAGATAATAATAGTCCTACTTCCCAGAATTGTGTAGGCAATTGATTGAAAAAAATCCATGTACTTAGACCAGCTCCTGGCTCCCTGTAAGTGTTCAATGAATTTTGTGCTGCGCTCAGTCACTTGGTCATGTCTGACTCTCTGTGACCCCATGGACTGCAGCCTGCCAAGCTCCTCTGTCCATGGGATTTTCCAGGCCGGAATACTGGAGTAGGTTGCCATTTCCTATTCCAGGGGATCTTCCCAACCCAGGGACCGAACAGGCATCTCCTGCTTGGCAGGTGGATTCTTTACCACTGCACCCCCTAGAAGCCCAGTAAATATTATAGACCATTACTATCATCCTCCTCCTCATCTTCTTCATCATCATTTTATCACGGCCTCTCACTCTGCCATTTTGCCAGTTTTCTCGAAATTCCAAACATCTCTGTGAGGATAGCCATGTTCGTTGTCAGTGACCTATCCCTGGGGATTTATTAGCTCATTTCCGGAAAGCACTCGGGCGCTTCACGTGCTTTGCAGCCTGGGTACTTTGCTGGGCTTGGACGACAGCTAAGCCAACACCAGTTCCTTTGGCTTGAAGGAGCTGAAGGACACAAAAGCGATCTCTCGTGGCTTCTCCCCCTGCCCATCTCTGCTCTGCTCTGGGCTGTTTTCTGTCTTGGTATGGTGAGGAGCTTGCCGTTGCCTGAAGAAAGCAAGAAAGGAGATTGTCAGGGCTTGTGCAGAACTCGGGGTGCTTGTGGGTCTGTGTAAAAATGAGAAACAGAGGCACAATCACTAGAGGGTTTGGCTGATTGGCCTTGAGATGGGAATTCGGGGACATTCTTCTCAGACAAAGAATAAAATTACTCAGGTTTGGGGTTTTTTTGCTGCTTGCTCTCCAAGCCCTGCATCTTTTCTGCATTTTTTTTTCCTTTTTCAATTTTGGATCCAGACTTCTGCTGACTCATCTCTCTGAGCAAGGAAGGAGGGAGGAAGTCAGAATTGTTCATTGACCGTTTTCTTTCTTCAGTGACTCAGCTGTGAATCACATTTTAATTAATGAAAGAGAAAAACCCGATCAGTTCTAAGGCATGCGTCCAATCACCCATATACCTCCAGGCTGGATATATTAATAAGAATCTCCCCCCAGCCAGAAAAATGTGGGATGCCCTTAATTAAACTACAGCTCGTTCCGTCTCTTAGTCATGAGAACTCCACTAGGCATTCCAAATTCTGGGTCCCCACTGGACCTCCCTGCTTCGCAGGCAGCTGGTCTGAGCCCCAAAGCAGCATGGCTAATTCCTGCAGAGTTAGTCTGAGGTCAGAACTGAGAAACGGCGTGTTGAGCCCTCTTGGGACGTCAAAAGGATCATGGGAATGTAATAGCATTTCTTGAGTTGGTCTTTGGCTATAATCCCAGGCTCAGGCCCTGATTCTCCCCTCCCCCCACTCCCGATACCTTGGGGCCTGAAATTTGTCAGAGTCAATTGCCAGGGCAGTGTCTGAGCTTTTGGTTTGCCCGGAGAATGAGAGAAGTTCAGATCCTCGTGACCGCTACTTCCTGAGGGTTTACTATGCATTAGGCAGTGTGCTCAGCACTTTTCATGAATGGTCACATTTAATCCTCCCACTGTCCACAAAAAGCTCTTATGTAATTCTCCATGCCCCCCTCCCTGTGAGGAAACTGAGGCTTGGAAATTTGCCCAGTGTAGACAGATTAGTAAATAATAGGGCAGGATTTAAACCCAGCCCCTTCTCACCTGAGAGCCAGAGCTCACATCTGCTACACCTTTCTGCCTTTCACTCAGCTGGAAGAAAACATTGAAGCTTATGGCACATTTAGTAGATACTTACTGAGGTCTAGCGTATACTAGGCACTGAGCAGTGGGCATTGAGTTTTAGGCATTGAGCACTGGGGGTCCATGAGTGAATAAGAGACAGATAATAGTCTGCATAACTTCATGCACCTTTTTTTTTTTTTTTGCCATGAGGCATGTGGGATCTTAGTTCCTCAGACCAGGAATTGAACCCATGTCCCTTGCTGTGGAAGCTCCAAGTCTTAACCACTGGACTGCCAGGGAAGTCCTAGCAGCTGACATTTTAGATGCACAAGTGTATCAGTCACTGTGTATTAAGATATTAGGAAGTGTATGGAAATTTCCTGGTGGTACAGTGGTTACAACTCCACGATTTCACTCCCATGGGCCTGGGTTTGATCCCTGATTGGGGAACTAAGATCCCACAAGCCACCTGGCACAGGTAAAAATATATATACTAGGAGGTGTCTTAGATACTCCTTATTGCTGTAACCAAAAAAAAAAAAAAAAAACCCAAAGTATAAGGGCTCAAACACAAGGAAAGTTTAGTCCTTGCACACACAAAATCCAAAGTGAATAGTCTTGACAGGTGGGTTACTCTACTCCAAGTACAGAGGCAAAACCCTAGACTACTTCTATATTGCGGAGTGGGTTCCCATGCCCTCCTCCAGGGAATCTTCCCAACCCAGGGATCAAACCCAGGTCTCCTATATTGCAGGCGGATTCTTTACCATCTGAGCCACCAGGGAAGCCCAAGAATACTGGAGTGGGTAGCCTATCCCTACTCCAGGGGAACTTCCCAACCCAGGAATTGAACCAGGGTCTCCTGCATTGCAGGCGGATTCTTTACCAACTGAGCTATCAGAGAAGCCCAGATACTCCTTATTGCTGTAACCAAAAAAAAAAAAAAAAAAAAAAAACAACCCAAAGTATAAGGGCTCAAACACAATCAAAGTTTAGTTCTTGCACAGACAATATCCAAAGTGAATAGTCTTGATGTATGGGCATCTCAGTTCCAAGTCTAAAAGCCCAGACTCCTGTATTGTGGCTCCTTGTCTTCAACCCAAGGCTTCCAAGGTCTTGCAGGCTCCTTGGCATGAAGCCAGAGAAGGGAAAGGAATATAGAGGAAAGCACCTGGGAAACATTTCTGGGCCAGGCAACATCACTTCTGCCACCTTCCACCTAACCACACGTACCTGCAGACAGGAAATGTAATCGAAGTGCCCAGGAAGAAAAAAATAAATAAAAAGCAGTCTGCTGTGGGTCTTCGCAACAATCAAGCTCCACGTCTCCATCCATGTCACTTCTTTACAAGTCCTACCTTAGGACAGCTGTAAGAAACACCCTTATCTTTTTCCACCCGCATTCCTGTTTCTTTTTTCAGTAATCTTTTTATTTTTTACATTTTTTCAATTTATTTTGATTTATTTTTAGTATAATTGCTTTACAATGCTGTGTTAATTTCTGCTCTACAACAACATGAATCAGCTACAAGTGTATCTATATCCCCTCCCTCTTGAGCCTCCCTCCCACACACCCCCCATCCCAGCCCTCCCAGTCATCACAGAGCACCAAGCTGAATTCCTTGAACTAGTAATTTTATTATTTTAGTCATGTACTCAGGGTGAATTAACCCTTGAGCCCTAAAACAACAACAAAAATATATTAGTTAGATATTTTATAATCTTGGTGCCTGAGATAAAGACAAACAGAAAACTATGTCAAAACATTAAAAAGTTGCACATTTTCACTAAAAGTATTTACCTTTGTATTCTAATGCAAAATTCATACAAATAATCTCCTCTGTTTCTTAGACTTCCTATAAGGGATTGTTCTTGCCTTAAACACGGTGAGGCAGAACCTCCCAGAATGTCTTTCCCTGAGTCTGAAGTCTTATTTGGAAAAAGCAGCTGAGTATTTCTGCCCCCTAGGGTAAAGGAACGTAGACTTGAATCCTGTTTCTCCAGAGACTTGGTCTTAGAAATGCCGGGCTTCTCAAGTCAGCCATTCCCACCTTTTATCAGTCAAGGTCTCAAGAGGAGACAGAATTCACCCATCAGGTGGTTTCAGAAATGCTCTTGTTCACCTGCAGTCACCAGAAACCCCTCCCTGACGTGGAACAGAATAGATTAGTCTTGCTTATTCTTTTTGATTGGTTGGTTGGTTGGTTGGTTGACTTGGGCGTTTGGGGTTTAGCTGTGCCACATGGCTTGCAGGATCTTAGCTCTCTGATCAGGGATAAAACCCATGCTCCCTGCAGTGGAGGCACAGCATCCTAACTACTGGACCACCAGGGAATTCCCTAGTCTAGCTTATTCTTGTGTTGTAAATACATAGGGTTACACATCTTGCTCTCATTGGCTTCTTTCTCTTGACCTTGTGTGTGTGAGATCCATCCATGTTGGGACTTGTAGTTGTAAAGCTGTAAGTCTTTCATCCTCATGGCTATGTGTGTCTACTGCACCGGTGATGGGCATTTGGACACTTTCCACTTTGGGGCTATGACAGAGAAAAGTGCTATTGACATTCCTGCTTGTCATTTGGGGACCACAGCTCCCATTTCTCTGGGAGGTATTCCTGGGTGGAATTTCTGGGTCATGGGGCAGAATCTGTTTAGCTTTGGGCAGAAACCACCTAGCAATTTTCCCAAGAGGTGGAACCGGTTGCAGCTCCCACAAGCTGCGGGCGAGAGTTGAGCTTTTGTTTTTGTTTTGCTCCCTTGAGTGCCTCTCCCGTGGGAGGTGCCCACTGAATGTCTGGGAATTCCATTGAAAACGTGGTTATCCATTTCCTCAAGAGCTTTACTCCATCAGATGTCTCGTTCAGACCTTCAGGCTCTCCTTCTCCAGGGACACAGTGCCCTTCTCTTGCAAGTGTGGACAGATCTCCTCTACCTAGAAGAATACTCTGTCTCCACCCCCTCAGGTGGTCAGCACACTTGCTTCCCACCTCTTCTCATCCCAGTCTCTCAGGCAGACTTCCCTTCCACCGCTTCCTTCAGCCTTGCAGTCAGTGAGGTAATGCAGCGATGCCCCTCAAGCCGACCTTCACTCAGTGGCCATCCCTGTCTAGTCCCCTACAAATGCAGCCCTCTCAGGGGTCTTGTCTTTTCGAGAAATCACTTACCTCACACCTTCTGGGATTTTTTTTTCCACCTGCGCCTTCTCCTTTTTATTTAAGAAAACACTGCACTTGAATAGAGCTTCAGGAATCACCCAAAATAGCAACGTGTCCTTTTGTGCTGTCTTCTACTTTAGAAGACAAATAAGAGAAAGAAATGTTCCATGCAAAGGTCAAGGCACTTGAGAGGACCTTGGATGAGTGGTAAGAACTTCACATGAAAGGAGAAAAGGCAGGAGGATATCTGTGCAACCCCAGGAGAGGGAGGAGGACTTCTTAAACGCCAAAACTCTAAGGCAAAAACAAACCACCACCACCACCAACAACAAAAAGTTGATTATATGAAAACTGAGATGGGGGCAGCTTGGTTCCCAGATCCGGATCCTGGCTGTACCATGTCCTACGAATCCTTGAGCAAGTAACTTCACCTTTCTGTGCCTCAGTTTTCTCATCAATAAAATGGAAAGAATAGCATCAACTAACAGGGTGTTAGGAGTCTGAAATAAATTAATATTTATAATCATATTTATTTATGTAAATTTTATTTTATTTTTATTTTGGTTGTACTGGGTCTCCATTGTGGTGCAGAGGCTTCTCTTGTTATGGAGCATGGACTTAGTTGCCCCACAACATGTGAGATCTAAGTTCCCTGGCCAAGGATCGAATCTGTGTCCCCTGCATTGGAAGGCAGATTCTTAACCGCTGGATCACCAGGGAAGTCCCTTACAATCATTTAAAATAACACCTGAACTTAAGTGTAGTTGAAATATAGTAACCGTATGCTGTCTTTTTGTAATAATTTAATTTAATGCCAAAAGGATTTCTTGACTCATGGTGTAAACCATGTTGCCAGGTTCTTAAATGTTGAGTGAATTAATGAGAAATGACAGTGCTGTTTTCTTCTTTCTTGGATACTTAAACATTTAAGATTAAGTGACAGTGGTACAGGTTACTTTAGGTCACAAATAAATGCAAAGAAATTTTTTGTTGGGGTGGAGTTCATTTATAATGCTGTGTTGGTTTTGAGTGTACAACATAGTGATTTGGTTAGATGTATATGGTATATATCTATATTCTTTTTTCAATTATTTTCCACTACAGTTTATTACAAGATCTTGAGTATAGTTCCCCGTTCTATACAGTAAATCCTTGTTGTTTATCAAACACATTTTTAACTGATTAATTAATTTATTTTAATTGAAGGATAGTGACTTTACGGTGGCTTCCCTAGTGGGAAAGTAAATAAATAAATAAATAAATAAATAGATCAGATACTAAAATATCTGCCTGTGATGCAGGAGACCCAGGTTCCATCCCTGGGTTGGGAAGATTCCCTGGAGAAGAGAATGGCTAGCCACTCCAGTATTTCTGCCTGGAGAATTCCATGAACGGATGAGCCTGGCGAGCTAGTCCTTGGGGTCACAAACAGTCAGACATAACTGAGTGACTAACACTTGACAATGTTGTGATGGTTTTTAGCATACATCAGCATGAACTGGCCACAGGCAGACATGTGTCCCCTCCCTGCTGAACCCACCTCTCTCCCCACCCCGTCCCTCCAGGTTGTCACACAGCACTGGCTTTGGGCTCCCTGAATCAAACACAGCAAACTCCCACTGGTGATCTGTTTTATATATGGTGATGTAAATGTTTCAATGCTCCTCTCTCAAATCAGCCCACCCTCTCCTTCCCCCATTGTGTCCAAAAGTTTGTTCTTTGTATCTGTGTCTCCTTTGCTGCCCTGCACATAGGATCATCAGTACCGTCTTTCTAGTTTCCAAATATATGCATTAATATATGATATTTGTCTTTCTCTGTCTGACTTACTTCACTTTGTATAACAGGCTCTAGGTTCATCCACCTCATTAGAACTGACTCAAATGTGTTCCTTTTTATAGCTGAGTAATATTCCTTTGTATATATGTACCACAACTTTCTTATCTGTTCATCTGCCAATGGACATCTAGGTTGCTTCCATGTCCTAGTTGTTGTAAATACTGCTNGGCTCTAGGTTCATCCACCTCATTAGAACTGACTCAAATGTGTTCCTTTTTATAGCTGAGTAATATTCCTTTGTATATATGTACCACAACTTTCTTATCTGTTCATCTGCCAATGGACATCTAGGTTGCTTCCATGTCCTAGTTGTTGTAAATACTGCTGCAATGAACACGGGGATACATGTGTCTTTTTCAATTCTGATTTCCTCAGGGTATATGCCCAGTAGTGGGATTGCTGGGTCATATGGTAGTTTTATTCCTTGTTTTTTAAGGAATCTCCACACTATTCTCCATAGTGGTTGTATCAGTTTGCATTCCCATCAACAATGTAAGAGGGCTCCCTTTTCTCCACACCCTCTCCAGCATTTATTGTTTATAGACTTTTTGATAATGGCCATTCTGACCGGTGTGAGATGATACCTCATTGTAGTTTTGATTTGCTTTTCTCTAATAATGAGCGATATGGAGCATCTTTTCATATGTTTACTAGCCATCTATGGCTCTTCTTTGGAGAAATGTCTGTTTAGGTCTTCTGCCCACTTTTTGATTGGGTTGTTTCAAATAAATTGTAATTAAGGTTATTTTGACCCTAAATGTGTATGCTCAGTTTTTTAAAATTAGGTTGTTTTAAGATGATTCTGTCAGAGCCATATTTAAATAAAGTATTTTTGTAGACTTTTAAATGATTACAGAATAGGGACCTCCCTGATGGTCCAGTGGTTGAGATTTAGTCTTCCAACACAGTGGGTATGGGTTTGACCCCTGGTCAGGGAACTAAGATCACACATCCCTTGTAGTCATAAAACAGAAGCAGTATTGTAACAAGTTCAATTAAGACTTAAGAAAATAGTCCATATAAATGATTACAGAATAAAGATTATCTCAGTGATATATTTTATACTGCTTTCCCCAAAAAACATCTGATAAAATGTAATGCTTGTTTTATGAATTTAAAAGTAAAATAAAATTGAGTCTCTTATTCCCTCAAGGGAAAAAAAAACCTGACATACGGTAAGAACTAAAGTAGTGTTTCTAAACAGTGCATAGGATGATAGGAAAAAAGTGAGCAGCGATTAATAGCTAACAGCTTTTCGGTATGATAGTTCCTAGGCACATGCAACTATTTAAAAAAATTTTTTCTTTTCCATTATGGTTTATTACAGGATAGTGAATATAGTTCCCTGTGCTGTACAGTAGGACCTCGTTTATCCAGTCTACATGCGATAGTTTGTGCTTGCTAGTCCCAAGCTTCTTGTCCATCCCTCCCTATCCCCACTCCCCCTGCTGCTGCTGCTACTAAGTCGCTTCAGTCGTATCCGACTCTGTGCGACCCCTTAGATGGCAGCCCCCCAGGCTCCCCCATCCCTGGGATTCTCTAGGCAAGAATACTGGAGAGGGTTGCCATTTCCTTCTCCAATGCATGAAAGTGAAAAGTCAAAGTGAAGTCGCTCAGCTGTATCTGACTCTTAGCGACCCCATGGCAGTCACAAATCTGTTCTCTATGACAGGTGACTGTTTTTAATGGAAATGAATTGAAAGTAAATACAATTNAATACTGGAGAGGGTTGCCATTTCCTTCTCCAATGCATGAAAGTGAAAAGTCAAAGTGAAGTCGCTCAGCTGTATCTGACTCTTAGCGACCCCATGGCAGTCACAAATCTGTTCTCTATGACAGGTGACTGTTTTTAATGGAAATGAATTGAAAGTAAATACAATTTAAAACTCAGTCCCTTAGTCATAATGGCCACATTTCAAGAGCTCAGTAGCCACATGCAGCCAGTCACTACCATACTGGCCAGTGTCAATAAGACTACAGGAGGGAAATGTTGTTTAGTTGCTAAGTTGCGATTGACTCTTTTGCGACCCCATGGACTGTAGCCCATCAGGCATCTCTGTTCATGGTATTTCCCAGGCAAGAATACTGGCGTGGATTGCCATTTGTTTTCCAGGGGATCTTCCCAACCCAGGAATCCAACCCGGTCTCCTGCGTTGGCAGACAGATTCTTTACCTCTGAGCCACCTGGGAAGCCCGTGGGGGGAATTGTCAACAACAATAACACAGCAACCCTGCTAAGCCTGCTAAGGAGGGGTGGGTAGGGGAGGGTTGGATTGGGAGTTTGGGACCAGAAGATGCAAACTATTATACATAGAATGGATAAAGGACAAGGTCCTACTGTATAGCACAGGGAACTATATTTAATATCCTGTAAAAAAACCAAAATGGAAAAGAATACAAAAAAGAATGTATATACTTACATTTAACTGAATCACTTTGCTCTACAGCAGAAACTAACACAACATTGTGAATCAACTCAACTTCAATAAAAATACAAATAATAATAATAATGAAAAACAAAAACAGCACAGCAACCCCAAGAAGAAAGCCGGCAAAAAATGTGATCAGATAGTTTAGGGAATAAAAGTCTGAAAAGCTAATCAGTAGATGACATGGTATTCAAAACCACTTGTAATCAGAAAGATGAAAATTAAAACAGTGAGTGTCTCTGTATGACTCTTAGAGTGGAAAAAATTAGATAGGAGGTTAAGGGAAGGGTCAGCCGGTTGTGGCGACAGAGGAAGCTCCTCCCCATCATGGGGGCGTGGCCTGAGCGGCCACTGCAGAGGATGATCAGCGGAGATTGGTCCAGTTAAGTCCAGACCCAGGGGCAGTTATGCTCTCAGGCACGAAAGTCTCCGTGACACTTTTATTGGTTTTATAAGGAGTGGGTATGAGGTTTTTCGCTCCAGCACCATCTATGGAGAATGAGCTGAAGGCCACCTGGTGTCTGTGCCTGGGGGACGGGCAGGTGGGATGTGACGGGTGCACTTCGGCAGCTCCCGGGCCCAGCGAGAACCCCAAACTGCACGTCTGCTGTTCTGGGTGAAAATAGAAAACAAGAGAATAGTCCTGACACTTTGCCATTGATGTAAACTTAAACTACATGCGTTCAAAATAAAGCTCATGTTTTACAAGAATGCACTCCAATAAGACCAAATTAAACGTATCAGTTTTCTCTGGGGGGGGGGGCGGAAATGAAAGTAAAATGTGGGGATGAAAGAGATGAATGAATGAGCAAGTGAACAAGAAAGGTACATTGCACAGACCAAATCTTGACTCTGCATTTGAGGGTTTAGAAAAAGAATTTTAGAAATAGTTTTTCCAAGAGAAGCTAAAAGCCAGGTGATATAAGAATAAACTTGAAGAAGATTTGCAAAGTCAACCAATAGCAAGAATATAGACTGCAGGGGAAGCAGTTATGCTCCGAATACTTATCTCAGAAGGATTGGACTGGATCTGTGGGGCAGATGCTTCTTTAATTTATGTTTGTATAAAGGAAGTCTGTTTATTTTAATATTTTCTTTTATCTGCATGGGTTTTTCTTTTCTATTGGAGTATAGTTGCTTTGCAATGTTATGTCAGTTTCTGCTGTCCAGCAGAGTGAATCTGCTATTCAGTTCAGTTCAGTTCAGTCACTCAGTCGTGTCCGACTCTTTGCGACCCCATGAGCCACAGATGCCAGGCCTCCCTGTCCATCACTAACTCCCGGAGTTTACCCAAACTCATGTCCATCAAGTCAGTGATGCCATCTAACCATCTCATCCTCTGTCGTCCCCTTCTCTTCCT
>SJYV01006771.1:0-16349 GCA_006410875.1 Neotragus pygmaeus
TGTTAAAATTTTTATTCTCTTGGTGTACGTAGATCAATTTAATTAAGAAAGTTGTGGCCCAGAAGCAGGCTTGGTAGAAGAGTGAAACCAAGATGTGATCAAAGAACTTCCCAAAAACATCTGTAAGAGGGGATAGACTATTCAGGAAAACCAAAAGAGAATAGAATCAAAACGCCTGCTACCTCTGATGGGAAAGGGGAACAACAGAAATAGCAACAACTGTTATTTGAGCTTCTAAGATATTTCTGCACAAGTTCAGGGGAAAAAGACGCGTCTTTTTGGCAGTGACAGTATTCTATTTTATCCCCCTATTCGAATGCAAAGTTTTGTTCAATTCTGGTCTGAACAAAATTTAAATGAAAACTTTTGTTGGAGGGCAGGAAACAAATTTGTTCCCTTGAATGTGTTCATCTTTTGCCCATGAAGTTCTTAGTCTAGTGGTTCATGAACTAAATAATGCCTAATTGCTTAATTTAGTGTTTGAGGTACATCTTTATATTCTCTTTTGCATTAGTATTTGTGAGTTTCAATTTCTCTAATACAACTCTAAAGCCTTCCTTTAGAAATTCAACTTAAGCTCTCGTGGGCTCCCTGGTGGTTCAGATGGTAAAGTGTGCCTGCAATGCGGTAGTCCTGGGTTCTGTCCCTGGATCAGGAAGACACCCTGGAGAAGGGAACGGCTACCCACTCCAGTATTCTTGTCTGGAGAATTCCATAGACAGAGGAGCCTGGAGGGCTAAGTTGCAAAGAATCACACACGACTGAGCAACTAACACACACACATATCACACGGCTCAGGCTTACCAGCTCTGTATCACTTATAGTCTTACATTTTCCTTAACAACTCCTTAATGCCTAAGGTTCGCTACAGTATGCAATGTGTATTTTCTTTATCAAATTTGTTTGCACCACAACACTGCCACAAGGTGCTTAATGTTGATAAAATTATTAGCCCCAGATATTAGGTTGGTAGAAATGTAATTGCAGTTTTGCACTGTTGAAATTTGCTGTTTGATATTGGAATATATTCTTAACAAATGTGGTTATGCTATACATTATTTTAATGTGCATTTCTCACTTTATGTTTTTTTGCTAATGATTTACTACTTGCTGTTTATTTTATATTTATTTTGGACTATGGAAATGATGTTAGACAAAATGCAAATTCGAGCAATTTTCTCATCTGAGTTCAAAATGGGTCATGAGGCAGTGCTGACAACTCAAACCATCAACAACGCATCTGGCCCAGGAACTGCTAACACACACACAGTGCAGTGGTGGTTTAAGAAGTTCTGCAAAGGAGGTAAGAGCCTTGAAGATGAGGAGCACACTGGCCAGCCATCAGAAGTTGACAACAACCAACTGAGAGCAATCACTGAAGCTGATTCTCTTACAACTACAGGAGAAGTTGCTGAAGAACTCAACATCTCAACCATTCTACAATCATTTGGTATTCGAAGCAAACTGGAAGGTGAAAAAGCTAGGTAAGTGGGTGCCTCATGAGCTGACCACAAACCAAAAAAAAAAATCATTGCTTTGAAGTATATTCTTCTCTTATTCTACGCAACAACAAACTATTTCTCGATTGGATTGTTACGTGAGACAAAAAGTGAATTTTATATGACAACTAGTGGTGATGACAAGTTCAGTGCTGGACTGAGAAGAATCTCCAAAATACACCCCAAAGCCAAACTTGCACCAAAGTCATGGTTACTGTTTGGTAGTGTCTGATCTACTACAATGGTCTGAATCACAGTGAAACCATTACATCTGTTAAGTATGCTCAGCAAATTGATGAGATGCACTGAAAACTGCAATGCCTGCAGCCAGCACTGGTCTACAAGGCCTAATTCTTATCCAGGATAACGTCTGACCACACGTCACACAACTAACACTTCAAAAGTTGAATGAATTGGGCCTTACCTCATTCACCAAGTTCACCTGACCTCTCGTCAACCACTTCTTCAAGCATCTCACCAACTTTTTGCAGGGAAAATGCTTCCATAACCAACAGGATGCAGAAAATGCTTTCCAAGAGTTTGTCGAATCCCAAAGCATGGATTTTTACACTACAGGAATAAACAAACTTATTTCTCATTGGTAAAAATGTATTGATTGTAATGATTCTTATTTTGATTAATAAAGATGTATTTTAGCCAAGTTATAATGATTTAAAATTCACGGACTGAAACTGCAATTACTTTTGCACCAACCTAATAAATGGACTCTGACTCATTTGTTTAACAGTAAGGGAGAATAAGGACAAGATTCTATCATGATAATGACATTTAACTTCACCTGTAGCTCCAAGTGATGTCAAATAAAAATGCTATTAGTCACAAGAAGAAATGAAGAAGACAGAATGGTATTTGTTTGCATCATATATACAATTCCTCCCATGATCTTCACTTATAAAACTGTA
Organism: Neotragus pygmaeus; assembly: GCA_006410875.1. Lineage (NCBI taxonomy): Eukaryota > Metazoa > Chordata > Mammalia > Artiodactyla > Bovidae > Neotragus > Neotragus pygmaeus. The sequence continues at coordinate 2,423 of SJYV01006771.1, forward strand.
ATTCATTTTTCAAGGAAGGAAACCAAAATGAACAGAGAACCTCAGAAACCTCTCAAGTTTTGACAGTACTGTCAAAATGCCAATTTTATTACAGATAAAGGCATCTGCAAGTGTCTACTCTGAATAAAAGGCCAGGGCATTATTCGAAATCCTTTGGAATTAAATTAGACAGCCTTGTAACAATGTGAACTGGTATAGGGAGCAGTTGCACTTTGGAGGCTAGGTATGACTCATTTACCATTCCCAAATGCCTTTGGTTCCATCAACATAATGAAGTCTAAGAAGGAAGCAAGGGTTTAACACCTGAGGGTTTTGTCCTTCCTGAACTCCAAACTCCATTAGATTTCCAGTTCATCCTGAAGACAGGATGGCTGAGTAAGGCAGAAAGGCATATTTCAGTGCCAGGGACCAGAAGATAACTCAAAGAAACTATCATTTTTTCCCCCTTCCTATTGGCTCCGATGCAAAATTATCAAATGAACTGATGCATGCGCAAGTACTTAATATATCAGAAAGACCAAATGTCCATATAATGGTCTTTCCACTCCCCCTACTATCCACTAAATTATAAACACTGTAGAGAAGTTTTATTCCTTTCTCTATTTGCTAGTACCTAGCTCAGTACTCTGCATAAGTAACTGTAGTCACTCAGTCGTGTCCAACTCTTCGCGACCCCATGGACTGCAGCCCACCAGGCTCCTCTGTCCATGGGATTCTCCAGGCAAGAACACTGGAGTGGGTTGTCATTTCCTTCTCCAGAAGATCTTCATAGTCAGTCCAAATCAGCAGCAGTGTTGGAGATGTGATGATAAAAAGCTAGATATACTCCATGCCCTTGAGGGTGTGCAGTCTTGTAGGGNTTCACCAAATCTGTACTCTGTTGATTGTTGTAGCTTTGTAATAAGGCTTGAAGTTGGGTAGTGTCAGTCCTTCAATTTTGTTCTTTAGTATTGTGTTGGCTATTATGTTTTTTATTTCGCCTTTACATATAAACTTTAAAATCAATTTATCAATGTCCACAAAGGAAAAAAAACCTGAATTTTTTGACTAGGTTTATGTTGAATCATTAGATCAAGTTAGGAAAAATAATATTTTGAGAATATTGTCTGCCTATCCATGAAAATGGAATCTCTCTGTTCATTCAGTTATTTGATTCTTTTAATCAGAGACTTGTGAAGTGAAAGTCACTCAGTCATGTCCGACTCTTTGTGACCCCATGGACTGTACAGTCCAAGGAATTCTCCCAGCCAAAATACTGGTGTGGGTGGCTATTCTCTTCTCCAGGGGATCTTCCCAACCCAAGAAGTAAACCCTGTCTCCCACATTGCAGATAGATTCTTTATCAGCTGAGCCACTGGGAAAGCCCAGTATATTACAATATACATTATATATTATAATAAAGTATTATATAATATAGTAAATGTATTATAAATATAATGTAATATAAATAAATATATAATAATATAAAGCCACCAGGGAAGGCCAATATTATGTAATTTCTCATTATAAATATTGTAGATATTTTGCTAGGTTTCTCAATTCAGTTCAGTCATGTCCGACTCTTTGCAACCCCATGAACCATAGCACAAAAGGGCTCCCTGTCCATCACCAACTCCCAGAGTTCACCCAAACTCATGTCCATTGAGTTGGTGATGCCATCCAACNAGAGTTATTTTACCACTTTCAAAATTTTCCTGAAATAAAAGGTAAATACAACAGATAAATGATACAGTAAATTCAGTTCAGTTCAGTTCACTTGCTTAGTCATGTCCAACTCTTTGCGACCCCATGGATGGCAGCAGGCCAGGCCTCCTTGTCCATCACCAACTCCTGGAGTTTATTCAAACTCATGTCCATTGAGATAGTGATGTCATCCAACCATCTCATCCTCTGTCATCCCCTTCTCCTCCTGCCCTCAATCTCTCCCTGCATTAGGGTCTTTTCAAATGAGTCAGCTCTGTGCATCAGGTGACCAAAGTATTGGAGTTTCAGCATCAACATCAGTCCTTCCAATAAACACTCAGTACTCATCTCCTTTAGGATTTATTGGTTGGATCTCCTTTCTGTCCAAGGGACTCTCAAGAGTCGTTTCCAACACCACAGTTCCAAAGCATCAATTCTTCGGTGCTCTGCTTTCTTTATAGTCCAACTCTCACATCCATGCATGACTACTGGAAAAACCATAGCCTTGACAAGATGGACCTTTGTTGGCAAAATAATGTCTCTGCTTTGTAATATGCTGTCTGGGTTGGTCATAACTTTCCTTCCAAGGAGCAAGCATCTTTTAATTTCATTGCTGCAGTCACCATCTGTAATGATTTTAGAAACCAAAAAAAATAGTCAACCACTGTTTCCCCATCTATTTGCCATGAAGTGATGGAACCAGATGCCATGATCTTAGTTTTCTGCATGTTGCATTTTAAGCCAACATTTTTCACTCTCCTCTTTCACTTTCATCAGGAGGCTTTTTAGTTCTTCTTCACTTTCTGCCGTAAGGGTGGTGTCATTTGCATATCTGAGGTTATTGATGTTTCCCCCGGCAATCTTGATTCCAGCTTGTGCTTCATCCAGACTGGCATTTAGCATGATTTACTCTGCATATAAGTTAAATAAGAGTGGTGACAATATACAGCCTTGATGTACTCCTTTTCCTATTTGGAACCAGTCTGTTGTTCCATGTCCAGTTCTAACTGTTGCTTCCTGACTTGCATACAGGTTTCTCAAGAGACAGGTCAGGTGGTCTGGTATTCTGATCTCTTGAAGAATTTTCCACAGTTTATTGTGATCCACATAGTCAAAGGCATTAAGGGGAGATTATTTGTAAATATTCAAAATTTTGAATCTCATGCACAATTCTGATTTTTATCACAGCATGCTCTTGGACAAATCTTTTTCAGCGCATTTCACCGATTTGCTGAGCATACATCTCTGATGTAATGGTTTTTCTGGGATTCAGAAAGTTGTAGTGGATCATATGGGCAGCAGATCACCAAACAGTGACCATGACCATTTTTTGGTGCAAGTTTGGCTTTGGGAAGTGCTTTGGAGCTTCTTCTCTGTCTAATCACTGAGCTGGTCATTGCAGATTGTATAAAATCCACTCTTTGTCACATGTCACAATCCAATTGAGGAATGGATTGCATATTATAGGAGAGAATGACACTTCAAGATGATGATATTTTTTGATTTTTGGTCAGTTCATGAGCACCCCTTATCAAGGTTTCCCTTTCCAATTTCCTTTAAATGCCAAACTACCATAGAATTGGTCAATGTTGAGTTCTTTGGCAACTTCTTGCATAGTTGTAAGACAGTAATCTTTGATAATTGCTCTTGGTTTGTTGTTGTCAAGTTTTGATGACTGGCTACTGTACTCCTTATCTTCCAGGCTCTCATCTCCTTTGCAAAACTTCTTGAACCACCACTGCACTATACTGTTCATCAGCAGTTCCTGGGCCAAATGCGTTGTTGATGTTGCACGTTGTCTCTGCTGCTTTATGACCCATTTTTAACTAAAAAAATTGCTCAAATTTGCGTTTTTGTCTAACTTCATTTCTGTAGTCTAAAATAAATATAAAATAAGCAGCAAGTAATAAGTCATTAGCAAACAAAATAAAGCGAGACATGCATATCAAAATGATGTATAACATAACCACATTTATTTCAAAGTGCATTCTAATATTAAATGGCAAAGTTCAACAATGCAAAACCACAATTACTTTTGCAGCAACCTAATGAAAGATGAATCTATGTCCTGCTTGAGATAGATTTTTCAATATTCACTATATTATTTGGGTTCACTCTCACCTTCCACGGAACTAGGAGGCACCTTGAACTCCACTCACAGTCTCGTTCCCAGTTTCTGGTCAATTGCCTACATCTACCTCTTTTACCTCAAAAATACATACAGAACATTCTTTTCTCCTATCCATCTTCAATGCCACTTCTCTATTTCCAGTCTACTTTGCCAGGGCTCCGATCTTCTTTATTTTTTCAGATTCTGTCAACATATTTCAGGCCCTTTAGGATACTCCTCTCTAAACTACCCTATAAGTTCAGTTCAGTTCAGTTGCTCAGTCATGTCCGACTCTCTGCAACCCTATGGGCTGCAGCATGCCAGTCTTCCCTGTTATCACCAACTCATGGAGCTTGCTCAAACTCATGTCCATTGAGTCGGTGATGGCATCTGACCATCTCATTCTCTGACGTCTCCTTCTCATCCTGCCTTCAATCTTTACTAGCATCGGGGTCTTTTCCAGTGAGTCAGTTGTTCACATCAGGTGGCCAGAGTACTGGAACTTCAGCTCAGCATCAGTCCTTAAAATGAATATTCAGGACTGATTTCCTGAATAAACATCCCTGTATTTAAAAGAGAAATCATATTGCACTTTTCTAACCTCTTGTCTTTATCCTGGCTTTTTTCCAGTTTGTCCTTCAACCGCATTCAAGTGCTTTTAAGGGATATATTTTAAAAGCGCATTAAAATTTCCATACATCATTCATACTGGGTAGTTTAGTCTATTATTAAATCTATGTTTGAGGGGAATTTTAGATATATACATGTACATGGAGAAAATATAATTAATCATTTTTTGAAACTAGCATGATTTACTGGAGTTTTTTAGATTGAAGTTATTGCCATTTTCTATGGAAAATTTTTGCATTATGGTTTTTCTATATATTTTTATTATAAAATAATATATATTTACTTGAAAAGTTAAAAAATAAAACTGAAATAAAAAGTGGAAGTCTGTCTATATCCTTAATTCACTCCTTGGAGTAAGCTACTGAAAATATTATGGTGGTCATTCTTTCACACATTTTGTAATAGAAGGTGCTTATAGTTTTTATGTATTTATGCATGCATGTACTTTGTGTAAATGGACTAATATAAGATATTGTGGCCTTTTTCATCATTTACCAATTTAACTTTTATGTTTTTTATTGTGGTAAAAGTCACATAATATAAAACATACTGTTTTAACCGTATTTATCTGATTGGCCTTAAGTGCATTCACATTGTTGTGCAGCTCTCACCATCACCCATTTCCCAAATTTTTCACCTTTCTAAATGCTGTCTCCATTAAATATTAACTCCCTATTCCCCCTCCCTACCTCTCCACCCTTTGGCCCCTGGCATCTATCAGTGTATTTTGGATATCACCTCACTTTGTGGATATAGGTTTACATCATTACTTTAATATATGGATGTCCTATAGTTTATTTAACCAAGTTCCTATTGGTGGACACGTAGATTTTTCCTAATTATTTACTTTTATCAAAATGCTACAGTGCTTGCACAGGAAAGGAAACCATAAACAAAAGGAAAAGACAGTCTACAGACTAAGAGAAAATATTTGCAAACAATGGGACTGACAAGGGTTTAATTTTCAAAATACAAAAACAGTTCATACAGCTCAATATCAAAACCCAAAACAACCCAATCAAGAAATGAGCAGAAGAACTAAATACATATTTCTCCACAGAAGACATATAATGGACAAAGACACATGAAAAAATGCTCAACATTGCTAATTATTAGAGAAATGCAAATCCAAACTACAGTGGGGTATCATCTCACCCTTGCCAGGATGGCCATCATTAAAAAGTCTATTATAAATGCTAAAGATGGTATGGAGAAAAGGGTGCCCTCCTACACTTGTTGGTGGGAATGTAAATTGGTGCAGCCACTATAAAAACAGTATGGAGCTTCCTTAAAAACTAGAAATAGAGTTACCGTATCATCCAGCAGTTCCACTCTTGTGCATATATGCAGACAAAATTATAATTTGAAAAAATACCTGCACCTGTATGTTCATAGCAGTACTATTCATAAGAGCCAAGACATGGAAGCAACCTAAATGTCTATCAACTGATGAACAGATAAAGAATATGTGGTACATATACTCAGTGCAATATTACTCAGCCATCAAAACAATGAAAAAAAAAATGCCATTTTCAGCAACATGTATGGACCTAGAGGTTATCATACTAAGTGAAGTAAGTCAGAAAGAGAAAGGCAAATATATGATGTCACTTACATGTGAAGTCCATAATGTGATACAAATGAACTTATTTATGAATCAGAAGCAAACAGAAACAAATTCAGACATGTAGAACAGACTTGTCCTTACCAAGGGGTGGGAGTTGGAGGAGGGATAGATTGGGATTTTGGGAATAGCAGATGCAAACTACTATATATAAGATGGATAAACAAAAAGGTTCCACTGTATAACACAGGGAGCTATATTCAATACCCTGTGATAAAGCATATACATACTTTTCATATATATGAATCCCTTTGCTGTATACTAGAAACTAATATGTTATAAATCAACTCTACTTCAACAAAAATAAACTTAAAAATGCTGCAGCTAATATCCTTATATTAACCTTATATTAAACCTTTGCTTTGTTTTATTATAATATTTATATATTAAATTCTGAGAAGTGGATCCTTGTACTAAACTATATATATTTTAAATTTTAATAGATATTTCCAAATAGTCTTCCAAAACAGTTTTACCAATTTACATTACTAAAAGTGGGCTATGAGATTTACTGTACTCAGCTATCACAGGCTATTATTATGAAACTTCTTTATCTTTTCAAATTCCCAAATGAAAAATGGTACCTCATTATACTTTTACCTGTACAGTTGACCCTTGAACCACATTGGTTTGAACTGTGTGGGTCCACTTATATGTGGATTAAAAAAAAAAATGTACTGCAGTATTATAAGACCTGCAGTTGTTGAATCTGTGGATGGAGAACTCCTGATAATGAAGGCTGGAGAGCTGACTATAAATTTAAACCTTGATTTTTCAATAACACTAGGGAGGTTGGTGTCTTTAATCCTCATGTTGTTTAAGGGTCAACTATACTTAGTTAAGTTTGAGTGATGTTGAGCAACTTTTAACACATTTATTCATGACAAGAACATTGAATCATTGAGACCGCTAAAATTCAAGGATTTCTTTTGACCTCCAGGAGACTCTCTATATATTTGCCTAGAAGATCATGTTTGAACACTCTAAGACACGAAAGAAGAGTAATATGTAGATACTTACTTGAGAACATATGAAATATTTTGGATTCATATTGTACAAGGAAAGACAGAAGATTTGACTTAAATTTCTAAGACCATGGACACTATGATTGAACATAAACTTACTCATTCTGATGAAATACTATAATGTGTTCATTACTGGATGAATGTTTTTATTGGCCAGGCATCTTAGTTAAGAATGGGAATTGACTTGGATGATTTTTTTAATACTAATCCACTGATATCTGAGAACAGAGTAATGGGAATCAAAGCATATACCACTGAGTTTTACAACAGCCAAGCCTTGGAATTAACCCTGGAACACTCACTTCTCTTGAAACTCAATAGTGGATGAGATCATTGAAAGAGAGTACAGCTTAGAAGGCAAAATACCTAGGACAAATTATGGAAGAACTCAAACTTCTTTTATTTATTTTTATTTTATTTTATTTTTTTCATTTTTATGATGTTGTGTTGGTTTCTGCTGTACAACAACACGAATTAGCCATAATGACACATTAGCCTTTCCCCTTAACCTCCCTTTCCTCCCTGCCCCATCCTACCCCTCTAAGTCATCACAGAGTGCCAGGCTGGCCTCCCTGTGATATACAGCAGCTTCTCACCAGCTATCCATTTATTCATGGTAGTGTATCTGTGTTGATGCTACTTTTTCCATTCGTCCCACTCTCTCCTTCCCCAACTGTGTCTACAAGTCCACTCTCTACATCTGCCTCTCCATTCCTTCCCTGCAAATAGGTTCATCAATACCATTTTCCTAGATCCCGTATATATATATATATATATACATTATTATGTGATATCTGTTTTTCTCTTTCTGACTTACTTCACTCTGTGTAACTGGCTCTAGGGAACTCAAATGTCTATTTTACACAGTACTCTCTTCTACTTTCCTCACAACTCCATCTTTGTTTCCTTTGCAGGTTAATCTTTCTCTTTCCAGCCATAAAATGTTGATCTTACTGAAAGCTCAGTTCTAAGTTGTCTCAGCTTTTCACTTTTTTCTAGATAATCCAATATCATGCCCATTGACTCATATATAATTTACACGCCTATGTATACATTTATATAGCTAGCCCAGAGTTTCTCAATCTTATCATTATTGATAATTTTTGTGTTTGTCATTTGCTTTTTGAGACATGGATCATCTGTCCTGTGGATTTTAGGGTGTTTGGCAGAATTCTTGGTTTTTCCCACTACATGCCAGTAGTAACCTCCATTTGTAGCAATGAAAAGTGTTGCTAGACACCATAAAATGTTCCTGAGGGGCAAAATCACCACTGATCTAGCCAAAGGCTTATTTTAGCCCCATATATACAAATATCTAATTGCCGTGCCTCTTGAGTATTTCAAAAAACCTCAAATTCAAAATGCCCAAAGTGAAACTAATTGTGGAACTCCTGTCTTTAAACCTGGGTGTTTCCCAGTCCTTGTTAACTCAATGAAAAGCACCACACCCTCTGGCTATGCAAACCTAGCCTAGATATCATATCTTCCTTTTCTAGATGTATTTGTTTTCTATTGATATGTGACAAATTATCACAAATTTTGCAGCTTAAAACTGGAACAGACTTATTTTGTTACAGTTTCTGAGTCAGGAGGAGTCCGCACACAGCTTTACTGACTCCTCTGCTGAGGGTCTCACAAGGCTGCCGTCAAAGCCTCAGTAGGGCTTTCATCTCATTTGGGAAGAGGTTAAATTTTACCTAAAGCTCCTTTTGATTGTTGGTGAAGTTCCTTTCACTGTGGCTGTATGAGCGAGGGCCCTCGCTGTTTGCTGGCTGTTGTCTGGAGGCTGTCCTAGAGACTGCCCACGGGTCCCTGCCATATGACCCGCCTCAATAAGCAGTTCACGGTGTCTGGTATTTGCTTCTCTAGGGCCAGTAAAAGACTCTCTCTCCAGTTTGTTAAGACAGAGTCTTCTGTGGCATAAGGTTATTAGGAGAGTAAAATCTCACTACCTGTGCCACATTCTGTTAGTTACAAGGAAGTGACAGGTTCCACCTGTGCTCAAGGAGAGGGGCTTATTCAAGAGCACGACTCATGGGGGGTCATCTTAGGGTGTAACTAGAGAATCAGTCCATCATCAACATCTGTGAATTTCATCTTAACATGTATATCCACCAGCTTCCATCTGTCTTCTTTTCACTGTTTATTATGAAGCTGTCCCAGCCTATCATCATCACTTACCTAGATTGTTGCAATATCTTCATTAGTGTTTGTCTATATCTGCTTCCCTGGTAGCTCAGTGGTAAAGAACTTACCTGCAATGCAAGATTTGACCCCGGGATCAGGAAGATTCCCCTGAAGGTGGAAATGCAACTTACTCCAGTATTCTTGCCTGGAGAATCCCATGAACAGCTTGGCAGGCTACAGTCTATGGGGTTGCAAGAGTTGGACATGACTTAATGACTAAAACACCACCACATCCACTCTGGCCTTCTCCAGTCCACTCTCAACCACGTGGCCCATATGATCTCTTTGGAATGCAAATATGTTCATGGCTTCCTTTTGCTTAAATCTTTTTGAAGTCTTTCAAGAGTTCTTGATGTGATTAAACTCCTTAGCAAAGTGTTAGTTGTTCAGTTGTGTCCAACTCTTTGCCACCCCGTGGACTGTAGCCTGCCAGGCTCCCCTGTCCATGGGGTTCTCCAGGCAGGAATACTGGAATGGGTAGCCATTCCCTTCTCCAAGGAGTCTTCACAAACCAGGGATCAAACCCCAGTTTCCTGCATTGCAGGCAGATTTTTTACCATCTGAACCATCACCAGCAAAATTTCCAGGGTCATTTTGACTTCTTTCAAATCCTTTGTTTTCCCTGTCACAGGATTTCTGTATGCATTTTCTTCCTTTGCCTAGAAAGATTTTACACCTTATCCTTCACCCAGATCACTTCCTCATGGAAACTTTCTAACCTCTATGAATATATACTCTTCTATGACAAGTTCTTCCTCTTGGAATTTATAGTGGTCTCAATATTATAAATGAGTTTATGGTTAGTTGAACAATCTTTCTCTCTCTTCCACTAGACAATACACTTTATGAAGGCAGAGACTGTGTCTGGTCTTGCTCACTCTTTAGCCTCTGCATGAAACACTACATCTGCCACATGCTGCTGCTAAGACGCTTTAGTCGTGTCCAACTCTGTGCGACCCCATAGACGGCAGCCCACCAGGCTCCTCTGTCCCTGGGATTCTCTAGGCAAGAATACTGGAGTGGGTTGCCATTTCCTTCTCCAGTGCATGAAAGTGAAAATGAAAGTGAAGACCCTCAGTCGTGTCTGTCTGGCACATAATAGGCATTTAAATTGTTTTCTCTTAGTAGATGCATTATTGATCAGAGAGATAATTCAGGAAATTGGAATCATATAGGAGATATGGATACTTTGGTTTTTTAATATCAACTGATTCCAGAATGAGAACTGTACATACATGTACTGCTGCTGCTAAGTCACTTCAGTCGGGTCCGACTCTGTGCAACACCATAGACAGCAGCCCACCAGTCTCCGCCATCCCTGGGATTCTCCAGGCAAGAACACTGGAGTGGGTTGCCATTTCCTTCTCCAATGCATGAAAGTGAAAAGTGAAAGTGAAGTCACTCAGTCGTGTCTGACTCTTAGTGACCCCGTGGACTGCAGCCTACCAGGTTCCTCCATCCATGGGATTTTCCAGGCAAGAGTACTGGAATAGGGTGCCACTGCCTTCTCTGACATACATGTACTACTTACTAGTTATGTAGCTCACAGTTTATGTGGATCAGGAGTCCGAGTGTAGCTCAGCAGAGTCCTTGGCTTGGGATCTACTATGGTTTGAATATTTTATCTCTGACCCCCCACCGACCCACCCGACCTCACTATTCATATGTTGGAAGTCCTAACCTCCAAAGATGATGATATTAGGAGGTGGGGCCTTTGGGAGGTGCTTAGGTTATGAGAATGAAGCCCTCGTGAATGGTTAGTGCCATATATAAAGATGATCCAGAGAGGTCTCTGGTCCTCTCCATCATGTGAGAACAGAGAGAGAAAATGCTGGCTATGAACCAGGAAAGTCAGCCCTCACCAGGGAATGAGATTATGCTATTGCCTTAATCTTGGACTTCCAGCCTCCAGAACTGAGAGAAATAAATTTCTGTTGTTTATAACCTAGCCAGTCTGTGGTATTTTGTTACAGCAGCTGGAATAAACTAGATAAGCTGCAGATAAATACTTTGAAAACTTCAGCTGAGATAAACTACTCAGCAATTATAATCAAGAAATTAAGAAAATACATTCACTTGGAAAATAGCTTGAAAAAATATATTTTGGCATAAGAAACAGAAAATTCATTATATAAGAATAAACAGAAGTTCAAAGTGAGAAATAATTCTCCATTCCTTCAGGGCTCCAAATCTTTCTGCTGCTGCTGCTGCTAAGTCACTTCAGTTGTGTCCGACTCTGTGCGACCCCAGTGACGGCAGCCCACCAGGGTCCCTCATCCCTGGGATTCTCCAGGCAAGAACACTGGAGTGGGTTGCCATTTCCTTCTCCAATTCCTGAAAGTGAAGTCACTCAGTCGTATCCAACCCTTAGCGACCCCATGGACTGCAGGCTATCAGGCTCCTCTGTCCATGGATTTTCCAGGCAAGAGTACTGGAGTGGTGTGCCATGCCTTCTCCGAAAATCTTTCTACTACCCANTCCTGAAAGTGAAGTCACTCAGTCGTATCCAACCCTTAGCGACCCCATGGACTGCAGGCTATCAGGCTCCTCTGTCCATGGATTTTCCAGGCAAGAGTACTGGAGTGGTGTGCCATGCCTTCTCCGAAAATCTTTCTACTACCCACATAAAAAGGCCTTTCATGCAAATTCTCCTAACACATACTAAATCAGAATCATAAATTTCTAGAGACTAGTACTGTAGCTTCTACTACTTATGCCAGGGTATATTTGTGTGTGTGTATATTGGTTGCCTAGTCATGTCTGACTCTGCAACCCTGTGGAATGTAGCTTGCCTGCTCCTTTGTCTATGGGATTTACCAGGCAAGAATAATGGAGTGAGTAGCCATTCCCTTCTTCAGAATGTATATTTATTGAAGAGAAAATTTAAATTAAAAAATCTGTATGTCATCTCTTCAATATCATTCTATCTTTCCAATTAAAACAGAAATAAAACCTTCTAAGTATTCTAATGATTTTTAATAATGAGTACAAATTTTTTGTATTCAAATAATCCTACAATTTCAATTTATAGCTTTAAAATTGAGTGAGATATTGCCATTTTTGGAGGGAGGGGGGTTCAGGATGGGGAACACATGTATACCTGTGGCGGATTCATGTTGATGTATGGCAAAACCAATACAATATTGTATTTAACCTCCAATTAAAATAAATAAATTTATATTAAAAAAAGGGTTCTCTTGGCAAACTGTTATTTTAGTAAATAAGGNGGATGGGGAACACATGTATACCTGTGGCGGATTCATGTTGATGTATGGCAAAACCAATACAATATTGTATTTAACCTCCAATTAAAATAAATAAATTTATATTAAAAAAAGGGTTCTCTTGGCAAACTGTTATTTTAGTAAATAAGGTTATTCTGTAGTTTGTACAGTAGACACCATGATTCTAATTAAAACTAACAAACAAATGTAAATAAATAGACAAATAGGCAAGTGGAATGGATTTACTTAGCTGTTCTATTGTATCATGTCTTATATCACTGTTTTATAGTTATATTAATAGTTTCCAGCCTAGATATCTTTGTGCACGTTCTAAGAACCTAATATCTAGTTCCTGAACAAACACATATACAAGGCCTTTATTCTGAGATATTACAATTGCTTTGAACTTTTTCCATCTCTTTCTAAAGCATCCTGTATGAAAGCAAGATACCAGTTGTGTGTTATTGGGGCAGATACTTTAACTTTTCAAGCTACATTTTTCTCATTCAGTACCTACCTCTTCTTATTGTGAGGTACAAAGAGCTAAAGTTCACAGTGCTTAATAGAATGCCTAGTTCATACTAAGAATATTCAGGTAATATTAGCAATTGTTATTTGCTATTTGAGACTTCCATGCTGGCTCAGCAGTAAAGAATCTGCCTGCAGTGCAAGAGACACAGGAGTTACAGGTTTGATACCTGGGTCAAGAAGATCCCCTAGAGAAGGAAATGGCAACCCACTCCAGTAATCTTGCCTGGGAAATCCCAGGGACAGAGGAGCCTGGTGGGTTACAGTCCATGGTGTTGCAGTCGGATATGACTTAGTAACTAAACTACCACCACCATTTGCTGTTGATAGAAATTCATCATCATCTTTAAGAATTGTGTTACTCAATCTCACCTCAAGCTTGCTCATCATGAAATCACTGGAAACTTCTTCATAAGTATTTTTTAATATTAACCACTAACATTTGTTTCCATAAAAATATTATCCTACTCAGATTGGAAGCAGTTTTCATGACAGATTAGTATAGGAATTTGCTCAGTTGTGTCCGACTCTTAGTGACCCCATGGACTATGCAGGCCATGGAATTCTCCAAGACAGAATATTGGAGTGGGTAGCCTTTTCCTTCTCCAGGGGATCTTCCCAACCCAGGTCTCCTGCAGTGCAAGTGGATTCTTTACCAGCTGAGCCACAAGGGAAACCTTTCAACAATACGTGAACCATGAACTTCCAGATATTCAAGCTGGTGTTAGAAAAGGCAGAGGAACCAGAGATAAAATTGCCAGCATCCACTGGATTATTGAAAAAAGCAAGAGAGTTCTAGAAAAATATCTACTTCTGCTTTATTGACTAGGCCAAAGCCTTTGACTGTGTTCAGTTCAGTTCAGTTCAGTCGCTCAGTCGTGTCCAACTCATTGCGACCCCATGAATCGCAGCACAC
>SJYV01006773.1:2137-34273 GCA_006410875.1 Neotragus pygmaeus
AGGGTTGAGGGGGGTTTGTCCCTGGTGACTCAGTAAAGAATCCTCCTGCCAATGCAGAAGACACGAGTTTGATCCCTGGTCCAGGAAGATCCCACATCCCTGGGGACAGTGAATCCCAGGCACCACAGCCACTGAAGCCCGAGTGCCAAGAGTCGTGCTCCACAACAAGAGAAGCCACTGCTGTGAAAAGAGTGAAAAGCCCGAGCACAGCAATTAGAGAGAAGCCCCCGCTCACCGTAACCAGAGGAAGCCCGAGTGCAGCAACAGGGACCTAGCATAGCCACAAACAAATGAAAATAAAATTAAAAAAAAAAAAGCTAGTGGGAAGGATCCAGGCGTAGGGAGAGATTATTATGGAATAAGACAAAGGGAAAGTAACTGGAACATAATGTACTCATCAATTTCTAGCTAGTTCCTTTCTGAACCACAGATACACTGTTTGATGTGGCCAAGATAAGATGATCACCTTCTAAGACAGTAAGGGACTTCCCTGGTGGTCCAGTGGCTAAGACTGCATGCTTCCAATGCAGGTGGTCCGGGCTGGATCCCTGGTCAGGGGATTAGACCCCACATGTCACAACTAAGAGTCCATAAGGCACAACTAAGACCCAGCGCAGCCAAATAAATATTTTTTTAAAGTCATAATTTTAAAGTTATTTCTAAAAAAAACATAAAATAGTAATATGGATATGGAGAGTTCCCTGGTGGTCCAGTGGTGCTGTGGCCCAGGTTTAGTCAGAGAAGATCCTACAAGCTGAGCAGCACGGCTAAAAAAAGTTTTTTAAAAGAAATAAAACAGTAATACAATGATCCTAATAAGGCCACCTTTTGTGGCAGATACCTCCTGTAGGGAGTACATAAATGATTTCAACCTACTACACACACTACTGGATCTTCTTAGCACCTGATTTAAAATGCAGGGCAATCTGGGTGCTCCTACGGATATTCATGCTACAGAATTGGTCTAAAAGTGGGATCGAGGGGACCTTCAAAAGTTCATAACTGTAATGGAGGTGCCATGAAAAAATCTGGGGCCAAAGAGTGCTCTTGGAATATGCATTCAGTACAACTTGACCAAGCTTTTAAGAAAACATTCAGATACTGAACAAAAGAGAAGTGAACTACCTATACAATGACTTAATAGGAAGAGACAGGCTTGTTTTTAAGAGATTCCAAGGTCTGCGACCCAAACAAATACTCCTATCGTCAGAGTTTTCTTTGACAAAACCACCTTCACTGAATTATACTGCGTGAATAAATAGTAAGCAACTAGCATGTCAGAACTCGAGGACTCTTGTTCTGCTAAGTAGGAAAAAAGATTTAGATATACATACATATGTATGTGTATTTAATGATGATATTTAAATATTTATACATATTTAAGTTTATTATAACTTAATTAGCACAAATTCAGAAGAGAATGGCTACCTCGTTGTTTAGGGGCTAAGTCTTGCGACTCCTTTGTGAACCCATGGACATAGCCCACCAGGCTCCTCTGTCCATGGGATCTCCCAGGCAAGAATATTGCAGTGGGTTGCCATTTCCTTCTCCAAGGGATCTTCCAGACCCAGGAAGTGAACCTAGGTCTCCTGCATTGGTAGGCGGATTCTTTACCAGTGAGCCACCAGGGAAGCCCGAATGGCCACTTAACAGTCTATAAAAGGAACTCCTCACACCAGAAAGTCCAGGGTCACAGAATGATGAAAAAACTCAAAAAAGAAGGTCTTCTGTGGTAGAAACCGTGGGAGAAGGAGGGAATCATAAGCTAAGCTAGTGTAATCGTAAGCTATGTGAGAGTTTCAAAGGAAGCCCGGGAGATTACAGATCTACATGTCTCCGAACAGAGGACCTTTTGAAACTTTCTTCAAACCTAGCCTCCACTGAGCTCATGAGCAGGATATTATTCATGCATGGTGTGCACGGTGTCACACCAGCAAACCTGTGCATGCATGTTAAGTCATGTCTGATTTGTTGTGACCACATGGCCTACAGTCTGNTTTTGAAACTTTCTTCAAACCTAGCCTCCACTGAGCTCATGAGCAGGATATTATTCATGCATGGTGTGCACGGTGTCACACCAGCAAACCTGTGCATGCATGTTAAGTCATGTCTGATTTGTTGTGACCACATGGCCTACAGTCTGCCAGGCTCCTCTGTCCATGGGATTCTCCAGGCAAGAATATCAGAGTGGGTTGCCATGCCCTCCTCCAGGGGATCTTCGCAACCCAGGGATCGAACCCAGGTCTCTTATGTCTCCTGCATTGGCAGATGGGTTCTTTACCACTGCACCACCTGGGAAGTTCTTAGAAGGCAGCGAAATTCCAGAAGTGACATCAATTCTTCTGTAAGTACAAACCCTGAAATGCATCATGATGGTTGATAGGCTGGAGCCAGTTGGCTGTAGCACTGTGGCGTCTGAGCTGATCAAGGTGAAGGTTTTCTGATGACTTTCCCACCAGAAGGAGTGGCCTGACTGTACACTAAGCTTAGGTACAGCTGAAGGGCTTTATACATGGGTTACTCGTCATCACTGCAGAACGTGACCTCACCCTTTGGGTTCAGCCCCTGCAGGCTTATTATAACCTGTAGTGATAAACAACTCATCCACGTCACCTTGTTACATTAAACACTCAAATTCTTTAAAAAGAATTATTTTAGCAATGACTAAATTCATGGAGTAACACAAGCTTCCAATTCATTAGTGATCACCCTAGGGCAATTCACTGCAATCATGCTGTCGTAGTTGTGTGAAGAAATTGGTTTAGAAGAAAATTTGTCTGGGGGTCAGGAAGGTCCTAGCTCTGTCACCACTATCTTGACATGTGACCTACCCAATATATATCACTTAAATTAGGGGAAGAGCTTCCCTGGTGGCTCAGTGGTAAAGAATCTGCCTGCCAGTGTAGAAGACTAAGAGACCCGGGTTCAATCCCTGGGTCTGGAAGATCCCCTGGAGCAGGAAACGGCAACCTGCTCCTGTATTCTTGCCTGGAAAATCCCATAGACAGAGGAGCCTGGTGAGGCTACAGTTCATGGAGTCACAAAGAGTCAGACAGAACTTAGCAACTAAACAACTACAATAATCTAGGGGAAGGTGGCATTAGATAGAAGTATTAAGATACCTTTCAATTTAATCTTTTCTGTCCCCCACAGGGATTCTGAATTGTCTTCTTTTAATATCTTTCAGTTCAGTCACTCAGTCATGTCCGACTCTTTGTGACCCCAAGGACTGCAGCACGCCAGGCTTCCTTGCCCATCACCAACTCCCAGAGTTTACTTAAACTCATGTACATTGAGTCAGTGATGCCATCCAGCCATCTCATCCTCTGTCGTCCCCTTCTCCTCACACCTTCAATCTTCTCCAGCATCAGGGTCTTTTCCAGTGAGTCAGTTCTTCAGATCAGGTGGCCAAAGTATTGGCACTTCAGCTTCAGCATCAGTCCTTCCAATGAACATTCAGGACTGACTTCCTTTAGGATTGACTGGTTTGATCTTGCAGTCCAAGGGAGTCTCAAGAGTCTTCTCCAACACCATAGTTCAAAGCATCAATTCTTTAGCGCTCAGCTTTCTTTAGACTCTAACTCTCACATCCACACAGGACCACTTGAAAAACCATAGCCTTGACTAGACAGACCTTTGTTGGCAAAGTAATGTCTCTGCTTTTTAATATGCTGTCTAGGTTGGTCATAGCTTTTCTTCCAAGGAGGAAGTGTATTTTAATTTCATGGCTGCAATCATCATCGGCAGTGATTTTGGAGCCCCCCAAAATAGTCAGCCACTGTTTCCCCATCTATTTGCCATGAAGTGATGGGACTGGATGCCATGATCTTAGTTTTCTGAATCTTGAGTTTTAAGCCAACTTTTTCACTCTCTTCTTTCACTTTTATCAAGAGTGAAAAAGAACTAAAAAAGTTCTTTTTCACTTTCTGCCATAAGGGTGGTATCCTCTGCATATATGCGATTATTGATATTTTTCTTGGCAATCTTGATTCCAGCTTGTGCTTCATCCAGGCTGGCATTTCTCATGATGTACTCTGCATATCAGTTCAATAAGCAGGGTGACAATATACAGCCTTGATGTACCCCTTTCCCAATTTGGAATCAGTCCATTGTTCCATGTTCGGTTCTATCTATTGCTTCTTGACCTGCATATAGATTTCTCAGGAGACAGGTAAAGTGGTCTGGTATTCCCATCTCTTTAAGAATTTTCCTTGGTTTGTTGTGATCCACACAGTCAAAGCCTTTGGTGTAGTCAATAAAGCAGAAGTAGATGTTTTTCTGGAACTCTCTTGCTTTTTGATGATCCAACGAATGTTGGCAATTTGATCTCTGGTTCCTCTGCCTTTTCTAAATCCAGCTGGAACATTAATATCTTTAGATACCTCCAAAGGCATCACTTTTCACATTCACAAAATTGCTTCCTAAGCAACTGTCAGGACACAGTAAATAACATTAGGACATCACAGTGTTAGGACACTGTAAATAACATTATCGCCAGGTATACTGAGTTGAATACTGTCCTCCCAAAATCCATATCCACCTGGAACCTCAGAATATGACATTATTTGGAACTAAGGTCTCTGCAGATATAATTAGTTAAAAGGAGATAATACTGGATGAGAGTGAGCCCTCCATCCAATGACTTATAAGAAGGTCATGTGAAGACACAGAGAGTAAGGCGATGTGCAGATGTGGGCAGGGCAACTTCCCTGGCGGTCCAGTGGTTAAGACTCTGAGCTTCCAATGCAGGGGGCAACGGGTTGACCCCCGGTAAAGGAACTAAGATCCCACATCCTGCACTGTATGACCAAAACATAAAAAATAATCATTAAAAAATATAACTCTTAATTAAAAAAATAAAAAAGATTTGGGCAGGGACTGGAGTGACCCATCTACCAGGCAAGGAACTCCAAGGATTCCAGCAGTCCCACAAACTTTCAGGAACACATAATATTTCTATTGAGGTTTTTTAGTTGTTTGCTTCATGTATCTATCTTACTAATTTCAGGAAGCAGAGTATGGACATCAAATTCTTCTATACGCTTAAACCTGTCATTTAAACATAAGGCGCACTCATTGCATCAACTGTTGAGAGTAATTTTATCCTTCAGGTTAAGTGCCCAACTTTGGCTGCAGCATCCTGAGTGGCAGGAACTGCAATGCCTTCCCTCTTTCCTTCAATAGACCTTTCACAAAGTTTCCATGCCCAGGAAACAATACAGAAACACGTGGCCTCTGCCTTCAGGCAGATGACAGTCAGGTGAAGGAAACAGACCTGTAACCACATGAGGCAACAGGCAGGATGGAAAGCCTTGAACAGAGAGGCAGGAAGGGCTCCTGACCAGGAGGCATTTCCTGGCTAAGTGAGCTGGGGAAGCATGTGAACTCTCTAGGCCTTAGTCTTATCCGAAAAATGTGAGTAACATCACCTACATCATAGAATTACTTTGAAGCTGTAGTGAGGGAATATTCGTAAAGCAGAGTGCCTGATGGGGATCCCCCAATGGCTCAGCAGGTAAACAGTCTGCCTGTTATGCAGGCAGTGAGGTTCGACTCCCTGGCTGGAAAGATCCCCTGGAGGAGGAAATGGTAATCCACTCCAGTATTCTTGCCTGGAAAATCCCAGAGAGGAGCCTGGCAGGTTACAGTCCAAAGGGTCTCAAAGAGTCAGACACGACTGAACATGTACATGCAGAGTGCCTGGTACACAGTAATGCTCAATAAAGGTTTATTCTCTTTCCTTTTTCATTCCCTTGGATAAATGATATGAACTTGAAGACTATAATAACCACAAGAACTATCAAAACGGTAGCATCAAATCCATACACGGTCAATATCATTTATTTTTATACAATAACCCTTATTCTGAATGCTCACCACTACACAGAACAATCCTTTCCTCTCATCAGAAACTTCCTGTAACACATATATGAAATTCATCTTCAAAGAACAGAGATTTTATAAACTTGGGGCCTTGTTCAAAAACTTTCCAGTGACTATGTATTTATCTTGGCAAGATTTTAATAAAACTTTTGGCTCCCTATCAGTTTTGGTTTGTTTTTTTTTTTAAGTTTTTTTCTGTTGGTTTATTTATTTATTTGGCTGCACTGGGTCTTCCTTGCTGTGCATAGCCTTTCTCTAATTGCAGTACTCTGTCTTCTCATTGTGGTGGCCTCTCTTGCTTCAGAGCACAGGCTCAAGGGTGCACAGGCTTAGTTGCACCCTTGAGGCATGCCCTGAGGCATGTGGCATCTTCCCAGATCAGGGATTGAACCCATTTCTCCTGCATTGGCAGGCAGATTCCTAACCGCTGGACTACCACAGAACTCCCTCCCTAACAGTTTGGATGAAGAAGGAAAAATATAAAGATGAGCATGAGTTTTACCCACCCCCACCCCCCATGCCATTCATTGTGACTAAAATACCTTTTCCTTCCTATCTGTATCAGTCTCCATGGCACCGCCCCAGACCGTTCGCCACTACTTTCTTCTGATCTCACTGGCTTGCCTCCATCACTTTTACCAGTATGGTGCTACTCCTGCTGTATTTTTTTTTTTACTTTGTGTTATTAATATTTATTTCATAACTTCACTTTTCATTCTGCCCCAAGCTGAACAAGCTCTTTGACATCAGGAGCCACATGTTAGAGCTGAGCAGAATGGTTTGCACAGTTGATATTTACATATTTGTTGGTTGACTAGAATACACAAGGCATTATGACAGAAAAAAATTTTAAGTCCTACTTCATCATGAATAGCAGTTAGCACAATCTGACTGACTTATTTCAACATTAAAACAGAAGGCGTTTCTGAAAACTCAAATGCAGGATGAATTAAAATTATTGGCAGAACTTCTTCCCCTGTAGAAGTTAGTTCCATTGTGAAAATCATTTTGAATAGCAAGAGAAGTGTACAAATAAATTATCTCGGAATTTAAGCAGGTACTTATTACAACCAACTATATTAATATATATTATATATACTTAGTCAACGACTTATTTAACAAATTATTCACTGAGTCCCTAGTACTACAAAGAACCATACTAGCTAAGATCCAATGGGAGAGGAGAAGGATTAAAGACTGGCCAGTTCCTTAGTGAACACGTCAATGGAAGAGACAGACTTGAAAACTTTTCACAGAACAGGTTAAATGAGCAGTATGATATAACTAACCTACCGAGTATTGTGTGTGATAAATTTTAATTGGGAGGCCTCAGGAACCACTAGTCCAAGAAAAAATTAAAAAAAGAGAGAAAAGACGACATTTGAACAAGACCTTGAGAGAGAACCGGGACTACAGACCAAGATGGCGGAAGGAGGCTCTGGGCTAGACGATCAGAAAGAACAAAAAGCTATGGACGTGAAAATAACCCACCTTCAGTTTTGCCTCTCTCAGTAGGTGACCTAACTTGCGACTTCACGAGAAAAATAAAAAGGTCATTCCTCTCTTATATCTCAAAACAGCCTCTGTCTTTCCCTACCTTAAAAATTAAAAGTCTCCCCACTCTTTCCCAAACCTAAATTCTCCACATGGACCCTCCAGGTGCTCGTCTGCTNGGAGAAAAAGAGGTCCTTGGTTTTAAAAGAAGATTAGTTGGGGCAGTTGAGTGTTGGAAAAATCATCCAAGTGACAGTGTTTGGAAAATACAGTTTCATGGGTGATCGGTTAAATATTGATTTCTCATTCAGAACTATAGCTGTAAGTATAAAAACAAAAGTGGCTACCAGGATAAGGAAGGATGTTATAATTAAATTTTTAAATTTTATCCTTTGTGAATAACATATAGGATAGTTTTCTCACCTAGTAGGTTTCTGCACTTTGGTGTTCTTTACAGGGACATTTCATAAGACCTAAATATGATGGCTAATTCATTACTTCTCTGCCTGCTAAGAAGCTTTGAGGTGGAGTGTAGCAACAGGAGTAGGGGTGGTAAATGAGTAGTTATAAACTGCGCAGTGAAGGAACATCAGTCCTAAGTTACACTTTGAGACAGAAACTCAGTGTAGTGTAGAGCTGCCACAGTGCCTCAACTTACAGTTATGGAATCCTGAGGAAGGCATTTAAACCATACATGTGACTTGAGTTTGCACTATTTTTTGTTGGTATCACAATAAGTTTAGTGAACATCCATCACTGCAAAGAAATAGAAAAAAATTTTTTCTTTGTGATGAGAACTCAGGATTTACTCAAAAACTTGCATATATGACATGCAGCAGTGTTATATTTATCATGTTGTACATTACATCTCTAGTATTTATAACTGGAATTTTGTCCGTTTTGAATACCTTGAACCAATTCCCCACCCTGTCACCCCACAAAATGCTTTCTCCACCCTCTGGTAACCCCAGATCTGACCTCTTCTTACAATAATTTTGTTTGTTTTTGAAGTATAACTGGCCCATAATACAATGTTAGTTTGTTTTACATAACATAGTAATGAGGTATGACTGTGCATTTCAAAATGAATACATAATAAGTCTGGTATGATCTGTTACCATTCAAAGACATTATATAATTATTGACTATTTCTCCACACTGTACTTTTCATATCCATGACTCATTTATTTTTGCAGCTGGACATCTGTACCTCTTAATCTCCCTCACCTGTTTATTAAGTCATATGGGCTCATGGTTTCCTGTTTTATTCATTGTAATCTACTGCTATCACTTATGATAATATTCAAACTGTCCCAAATTTCACCAGTGGAAGCCCATTCAAGTCAACTTTTGTGTCCATTTGATTTTATATGATTACTTGAATAGTCTATTCCGCTCTTACACAAGATCTTCCAGTCTCATCCTGTCATTCCCCGCCCGAACCCTAGAGTCAGGTACTTCTCCAGAGAGCTTTGGTTCTTTTCGGTGGAGAACTGTTATTTAGAAACCAATATCTGGATACTGGGTGTGCTCACTGCTTATGAAGAGTTGCTGTTTTCAGGCCCTCTTAGTGGACATTTCCATAGCTACACAGGTAAACAGAGAGAGAGAGACTGACAGATATACATAATTCCATTCCAGTCCAACACCAGAGAATTGAATTTTCACTATTCATGTGCATCCACCATGAATGAATTGCTTTATGTAAATGTATCAGCCAGCCTAGATTTTATGGTCAAAGTCATCAGAAGAACTTTTCTTAAAGGTCTGCCTTACTCAGGAAAGTGCAAACTTGGGAAGTCACTAAAGAATTTCTTGGGACTTCCCTGGTGACACGGTAGATAAGAATCTGCCTGGCAATGCAGGAGGCATGGCTTCCATCCCTGTCTGGGAAGATTTCACAGGCTGCAGAGCAGCTAAGCAGGTGTGCTACAACTACCAAGCCACTGGGCTGCAAATACTGAAGCCCATTTACTGAGAATCTATGCTTCACAAGAGAAGTCACCACAATGAGAACCCCATATACCATAACTAAGAGTAAGCCCCAGTCACCACAACCACAGGCAGCAATGAAGACCAGCACAAGAAAAAGAAAATAAATAGTTTTTTTTTTTTANAAAAGTCTCCCCACTCTTTCCCAAACCTAAATTCTCCACATGGACCCTCCAGGTGCTCGTCTGCTATGACATCTTGCTCTAGCACTCACCTTCTGTCTTACCCTCTGTGGCCAAACTTTTGAAAGAATGGTCTGTCTGTGTTACCGCTATTTCTTTTTTTTAAAGACTGTATTTCTGGCTGTGCTCCGTCCGTGCTGCTGCTCAGGCTTTTCTCCAGAGGCGGCGCGCGGGCGCGCGGGCTTCCCACCGCGGTGGCTTCTCTCGCTGCGGAGCGCAGGCTCCAGGGCAAGCGGGCTTCAGTAGCCGTGGCTCCCTGGCTCTGGAGCGCGGGCTCAACAGTTGTGGCTCTGAGGCCTAGCTGCCCCGCAGCGTGTGGGATTTTCCCGGATCAGGGATCAAACCTGCGTCTCCTCCTATATTAGCAGGCAGATTCTTTACCACTGAGCCACCAGGGAAGCCCTCTACTTCATTTTTAATACACTGTTCAATTACACAAGGTTAATTGCCTCTTCAATCTCTTTTATGCAGCAAAAGAAAGTGAAATAACGATTTACTTTCTGTGTTTTAAAGTAAGTGAACCACTAGTATTTCTTCTAAAATATATTTGGTATATATAGGAAAGAGAAATTTACAATCTCTGAAAAGAATTTCTCATGTCCAGCAAGTAAACTATTCAATAGGTGAGATTCTGTAAGCATTTTTAGTAAAGAACCTCGTATTGTAGTGATCAATGAGAATTCTGAATGTTAAACACCCTGTTCTCTCGCTATATTGTTCCCTAATGCAGGGCTCTTTACAATTCTTCAGATGAAAACAGGCAGGGTATACAATTCATCTTCAGCAATATACAAGAGAGAATTTTAAGGAAATTATTTCATTCAAGCCAGAGTCTTAATCTTTTTTAGAAGATTGAGTAAGATGAGATTTGGTATCTTGACATCAAGCTGACACACCTAGAGAAGCATTTTAGTCCAGTTCCTCACTATGATCCAGTTTTCTGGCAATTTCATTTACTAAAGGAATAATGATACAATAAATAGCCAGAACTCTCCAGAACTTACTTTGCTCACCTGTCTTGTCTTCAAAACCAAATTTATCAGCACCCATCAATCCCCAATACTGATTTCACAAAATGCAGAGAATCTCTTCTATGCTATACACACAGAGAAGGCTTTTCACAGAGAATGAGTGTCACACAGACTACTGCATGAACTGCATCTCAGCTCATCTTTTCAGATTTTCTCTTGTGATGAAACTTCAGCTCACTGAACAATCCAATTATCTCTCCTTGTCTTTTAAAACTAAATGTATACTGCACACACCACACTTGTTAAAAATGGCTCTCCTTAAAAAAGACAACAGTTTGTATCATGACCTTCAATTCCATCCTAAGGAACAGGGTTTACAGACCTCCCAAATGCATTAGATCTTATAGGACTTGTGTAAATATTTGGCAAAGGACTGATTGTTATATGTAACAATATTGTTAAAATATTGTTAAGATTTCCATAACAACCACCCAACAAATGTTTTCAGTAAAGATCAAATAGCAAATGTCAGGCTCGCTTCCTGAGACCCCGAAGCGGGGCTGGGTCAAGACCAGAAAGGAAGACCCACATTCCATGTATCTAAATTTGTTAAAAGTTTTAAGCCAAGTTAAACTATTAGATATGGCCTCTTCCTCCAATCTAGACAAACATACCTTCAGCCACTTGAAGGCACCGGTATCAAGTCAGAATTTTGAGGCCCTTTGACGTTCCCTGTCCTAGTGTGGCGACAGGAGAGGGCCAACCCATGCCCCTTTACACTCCCAGTCCCACCGTCACCTTGAGGGGCCTTGCCCACCCATGCGGACATTCCACCCACCTCAAACCACTGCCCCTGAGCCACCCTTCAGGCTAAGGGCACACATTAGTTTTATCCTCCTCAGGACAGATCCAGGGAAAAGGCCCATGGAGGCCCTACAAGCAGGCCCTAAGCTCTTTGGGGGCAGGAAGTTTCCAGAGTCAAGTACCTAGAGCACGGGCGTGAGTGGAGTGAGGGCTAAGGCTGCACACAACCTCTGGCCCCTCAGATCCTTCATCCTGTGGGAGGCATGCCAGAGAGGGGTCCTCTAATTCCCAGGTCTCAAAGCAGGGCCTCTCTTGCCCACGAGTAAAGACAATCCTGGAGAATTTACCAGATCAGCCATCTTAATGGCTTAGTTAATATCTTAGTTAATATACTAGCTGAAAATAAATATGTGAAACGATGATTAAGTCGTAAAACCTAAAATTCCAATCTCTGATCACTTCAGCTCCCTCAAGATCTCTAACCAATGGGTCTAATGTTTATCTGGATCTACTCAACAGACTAAATCTAGGTCCTGTGCTTTCTTAACAAATTTGTACAAATGGATAGAATTCTATTCACATGTTAGACGGCAATAAAGAAGACCCCAAGGAGCAGGAGGAAGAAGGAGGTCAAAGTTGCGATCAGACACCCAGGTCTAGGAGAGCATTTCCTCATGTCCTGTCACTTACGTGGGGCCACGTATGGCGCCACGCTTAACCATCTCA
This sequence comes from Neotragus pygmaeus, assembly GCA_006410875.1. Lineage (NCBI taxonomy): Eukaryota > Metazoa > Chordata > Mammalia > Artiodactyla > Bovidae > Neotragus > Neotragus pygmaeus. Next base: position 14,190 of record SJYV01006773.1, read on the forward strand.
TCAAAGCCGCCAGCATCACAGCTTGCTCTTGCCAACCCCCAGAACCAGGTAGTTCACCCCACGGCCTTATAATGCCCCTATTCTAACACCATGAAGGTGAACATGTATGTCAAGCCGAATCTCATTGACATTTGATACTGATGACAACTCTCCCTGCACCTTATCAGTATTTGCTGCACTGCAATTTCCACTTAACTTGGCAAGAAAATTAATTTGCTTATTTGAAGAAAAAAACACTAATAAATAATTTTCATCACAATACACATATACATACTCCACAGGAGGGGGAAGTATTTGAACTGGAAATCTTATTTATGGGTACTTACTGAGATTGTACCATTGTCTAGACCTATGGACAGTCTTCTTGTTTCCGGGTTAAAAGACATGCATGAACATGGAGCTGAAAGAAATGAACATGTTGATGAAATTAACAAAACGATGATGCTCGTGGACTCAGGAGTGACTGACTAGCTCAAAGTGTGTGGCTACTTTCTCCCCCCACTATTTCCTGGAACTCCCGCTCACAGAAAATAAAAACAGTGATTTTACAACCGACCCCGAGTTTTTCAGTTATCCTTTTAATGACTGTAACAAGTAAGACACAAACTGGACAGGTTCCAGGGGGTGTGGTCTTGCCTGTTCTGGCAATACCAGTCTAAATTTGCTTGAGTAGATTAATAACATTGTGCTGGGTAAGCCTTCTGTCACCAATCTCTCTCTTCCATGAAAACCCCATCTTTAATGGAAATAATCCATTTTTTCTGAACTAGGGACACAAAAGAAAGACCTTATTTCCGGCCCCCTCCTTGCCCTGCACACAAAAGAACAGAAATCTATTTTTTTAAAATTCAGAACTGATTTGTGCCATGTGGACTAACAGAAGTCTTTTACTGCCAGTACTCAAAGCAGATGCAGGAGGCTGCTGATTGGAAAAAGGCTTGCAGGCTTTGTCTCAAGCCTCCAAGCAGCTCAGCACAGGGCCAGGCTCCAGAGAAAAGAAGTCAGGTGAGTTAGTTCACCCAGACCTGGAGAGGGCCTCCCTGCCGGGCGGGACTGACCCCCTCGCTACAACCACGCTTGAGTGAAGGGAGCAGGTTTGGAAACCCCAAATCGCCAAGTCAGTTTCCAGTTCCCAGCCTCTTTCTCTATGCTTCCTGGTAAGAATGGGGGCCTTTTGACAACTTTAAATCATATCGAAATGGTGTTCTACAAAGCTCAACGTAACTTACACTCATTTTTCTTTTCTTTTCTTTATTTATTTTGTCTATACCACATGGCATATGGGATCTTAGTACTCTAATCAGAGACCAAACCCACTTCCCCTCCACTGGAAGCTAAGAGTCTTAACCACTGAACTGCCAAAGAAGTCCTCAACATAATTTTTCACAGTAGCCCTACAGGTCATGAATTACCCATCATCAAAATCATAATCAACATCAAATATTTTTATTCACATTTTTAAGTTATGATTAGATGTCTTAACCAAAGTCACACAGGGTTAAAAAAACGCTGAAGGAGGTTCAAAGACAGATTTCAAACACACAGTCCTATTTTCAAATACCTTTAAACTATTAAAAAAAAAACCACTTCAAGTTCTACTAACAGAACCACTTCATAAACACTTGGTAACATCTTTTTGATTCTCTATACAAGGGCCATGACCAACAACAACAAAATCCTCTGAACTGCAAAAACTACTTACTTTTTTCTAATTTTGAGACATGATATATTTAATAAATAGAAATATATACCCTCCCACCACACTTTCACCAATATAGCAGAATACCTTCTTTTGTTTAGCCACAAATTTAAACTAGATTCCCAAAAGAACACGGCTGGGAAAAAAACAATCAAACAATATTTAATGTACTGCCCTAAGAAACCCAGTCTTACTCATCTTTGGCCTATAAACTCTGTAGGCAAAACCTCTACACACATGCTAAGATGATTAAAATTTAATGATTCCATGGAAAACTATCATGTTAGCTGAAAAAAGCAAAAGGAAAAATTATACTGATTATAGTACTACATAAAGGACACATACATAAAACTACACATGGAAAAACTCAACTCAGTTCTTATCTTTGAGTGACATGAGTATTTCTATAACATGGTCTTTGCTTATTATTTTGCTATTCTTGTTAAAATTTTTACATATCTAACAATTTATTATAAGTATGCATATATGAAGCAAAATTGGACTGCAGTCCAAGTGGCTACACATAATAAAGAAAAATCTCATCACTCAGCTGCCTCCCTGACCATATAAAAGTATTTCCTATGTGATTTACTTGAAACTTCCTATCTGGTTATGTAATAATTAGAAAACCCACTGATCTCTGAATGTGACTTAAAAGACTTTTTTTCACAATAACTGCACAAGCTACCCTTAAATCAACACTGCTATTTCGTTATTCCTTATTTTACCCCCATTTACTAATTTTTTTGTCTTTCTTCAACAAAAATTTAGAATGCTTACTATGTTCAAGACATTTGATGCAATGATATATAAGATATTATAGCTGTCATCAAGGGATTGACAGATTACGACACCAACTATATATAGGAGCCATAATATAAAACTTGCCCCCAATGTCACCTCCTTGGTTCACATCACTTTATACTGATAGTAAGAAATGTCTTCAGAATGCAAAAGGAAAAAAACCTTTCCTAAATAAGTAAAAGAAGCTTTAACAGAAGTTCTGTTGTTGCAGAACCCATATGATAGAACTCATGTGGCCTTAGACAAGGGATTGACAGAGACTGAGATATTACCTCCCAGGTGGCCCCCAAAGAGTAAACATTCTTTGAAAGAGGCATTATGGCAAAACACCAAAAAAAAACTACCAAAAAAAAAAACCCTACAAAAAACCGTGTGTGTGTATGAGTGTGTGTGTGTGCCTACAAAAAACCGTGTGTGTGTGTGTGTGTGTGTGTATGTGAAGACTTTCAGTAGGTAAGTCTTATGATGCTTTTCAAACCACTTCCTCAGTATAACATTCCCATAGGAAGAGGCCCTGGGTTGGTTACCCATAGGCGGTGCAGGGCCAAGGAGGAAAGAAGCGGATTGAAAGAAATCTTGGGACTTTTCTGGTGGTCCAGTGATTCAGAATCTGACTTCCAATGTAGGGTCCATTCTTGATTGAAAAACTAGGATCCTACATGCCAAAGGGCAACTAAGCCCATTCCGCACAACAAGAGAAGCCCAGAAGAGGCAACAAAGACCCAGAACAACCAAAATTTTTAAAAAATAATAAAAATGACCTTACTTAAAAAACAAAAAGAAATATGAATGCCCACATTTGATGTTATAGTAAGTGTCTTTCCATTTCAGGGTTGAAGGAGTAGATAAATTGACGCAGAGATCCTTCTAACTTCAACTCACCAGAAATTAATTGAAAAAGCAACCTCTGAAAGACTAGTGCTATGGTCCATACATATGCAGTAAGCCCCTATTCATCCATGCAAAAAAATATCAAAGGGCAAAACTGTCCGAGGAAGCATACTAAGACACAGTAGTCATAATTATGACCACATGGTCGAGGGATTCCTGCAGAAGGAAGAATAAGGGAAGAAACAAACAAAATATGATTTAGATGCAATGTTTGTAGCCAGGTTGCAAAAACATGATATTTCACAAAGAAGAATTCAGCTGTAACAACTAATAATTCACCAGTCAATGAAGAAATAATTGGGTCTTTCTGACGGCTGAGAGTTTAGGTCAGAGATGAACTTGGTTGAGAGACTGTTCTATTCGCCCACCTTAAAACACACATTCTCCAATAGTCAAGCAAAGTGGCTGGCTGAAATACATTTTACCTAGAAATAAGGGAAGGAGCTTCCACCACCAGTGGTAAAGAATCCACCTGCTAACGCAAGAGATGCAGGTTTGATCCCTGATCCAGGAAGATCCCACATGCCAATGTCAATTGAGACCATGTGCCACAACTATGGAGCCTGTGCCCCAGAGCCCAGGAGCTGCAACTAGTGAGCCTACACGCCACGACTACGGAAGCTGGTGCGACTAGAGCCTGTGCTCTGCAACAAGAGAACCCCACTGCAATGAGAAGTCCGAGTACCACAACTGGAGAGCAGCCCCCCACTCCCCTAAACCAGAGAAAAGCCGGAGCAGCAGTGAAGACCCAGCACAGCCAAAAAGAAATAAATAAATTAAATTATTAACTTTTTTTTTTTAAGAAGAAACAAGAGAAGCCTCATTTTCCAAGTTGTCCGATCAAAACTGGCCATCTCCCTGCTCAGTCTCGGACTGACGACACTCAAAAGAAGGATATTTGGCAAAATTTTAGGAAGCAAGACCATGAAAAGCACAAATATGATAGGAAAGAAATTTGTAGAGGTCTGTGGGTAATGGGAAATAATACTCTCTCATATTAGTGTCAGGACTTGGTGGACTGTCAGAATCTTATCTTTAAACACTTTTGCAATACTGAATGTTTTTTAAAAATGAAATCTGGTAGTTTAAGGCAGGGGTTCAGCTTAAAGTTTAGGGAGAATGAAAAGAGAACCCCTAGTCTGGGTGATTATATTAATGACCATATAATTTGAAGGGGAAAAAGCTCAGGATATGAGCCTGTATGGTGCTAGTGGTAAACAATCCGCCTCCCAATGCGGGAGATGCAAAAGGTGCAAGTTCGATCCCTGGGTCAGGAAGATCCCCTGGAGAAGGAAATGGCAATCCACTCCAGCATTCTTTCTTGGAAAATCCCATGAACAGAGATTTTCCATAGGTAAAATACTGACTGATAGCCTGGTGGTCACAAAGAGCTGACTGAACAGCTGACCACGCATCAGCCCTAAGCAAAGGGAACACAAGAAACCAACGTCAACTTCAAGGGAGCAATAGTTAAATGGATTAGAGAGAAACTGGCTAATTGGATTTCTAACTTATCCCATGGGTGATCTAAGAAGAAATATTGCTCTTGCTTTCTAAAAAAATGTAAGTTGAGAGGAGGCATTCCCAAAATACTTCTATTTGGGGGAAAGTTTACCCGTTTATATCATTTAAACCTATAATTCTTTCATTTTATGACTAATTTATTTCCTGTCCTTTGCTGATCATTTGAACTTTACTCAAATAAACACAAGTTCCAATGAAGGCTGAACTGTGGATTTCAATCACTCTGACAGCTTTACTATGCTAAAGGCATTATTTGGCAGGAGACACTAATCTTCACGGGATGTGCTGAATGGATGTGGGAACTTTAAATAAGCAACAGTACTCTGTGAATAAAACTTCAGGTATTTAAAGGCATCCTGGTGAAGTTAAACGTCAGGATCCTTTGGCAGAAACCAAACCAATACTGTAAAGCAATTATTCTTCAATTAAAAATAAAGTAAAAAACAAACAAACAAAATGTCAGGATTCTACGATAAGAGGGCCTTGACTAGAGAGGCATACAAAGAGAACCCCACCACCATAAAGCAAAGATTGATTTAATTCCCGGACACTACTCCATTCATCTGTGTGTCACAAAATAATATTTATAGTATATAAATATATATTTTGATAGTATTCGGCCCATGTTTTACTTTACTAAGAACACTTATATTTAGGACTTCAATTGCCTAGCATAAAGAATTTTTCATTTAAATCAAATATTTTATGAACTCAATTAAAATTAACCCTTGGTTTTGTTTTAATTTAGTCTAAGTAACATCAGCAAAATGATGGTGAATGGGCAGTAGTCCCTTTTTCTCCCAGACAAGTTTGAAGTGACAGTAAAGTGATCTGACTATAGGAAGCTTTAAATTACTCTGTCAGATGAAAATCGAGTATGCTAAATAAATGTTATAATCATTCAGATTAATTAATATCTGTTATCTTTAGCTTGGATAATTTGTTCTCCTTCAATTCTGTGAAACATCAAACTTCCTTGGGCACTTTTTCTTCTGAGTAAACAGAAAATCAAAAGATCAGATTACATTGTTATTTTGGAAAATGTCAGTAATAAAAACAAGTCATTTTCTACACATGGCTCTATAATACAACCTATACCAAAAAGAAACCAACAAAGGAGCAGTATATGTCACAATTAGGAACCAAGAAGTTATGTGAAATAAGATATGAATTAAACAATAGGATAAGCATTTCTGAATTATATACACATCCCCCACAGCTAACAAACTTTCTCAACTGAATTAAACATACTGCTTAAAATTCACCCAAGCAAGCACTATCTTATAAAAACAGAAATACCAAATTCATTATTTTAAATAACTTTCAGTCATTCATCTTTCCACGTGAATTTCCCCCCAAACTCCAATAAACCCAGCAGAAAGGGAGGGACAGCGCACAAACCACCCCCAAGCCTTGGACCTCACCGATGGGAAAATTGCAGACTAACTCATTTCCATCCCAAATATGTCGATATGAACACATTAATCATTTCAATTTTCTAAATCCTCAATTTCAAGCTGCTCTAAGACTACAATTCCAACAGATGGGACACCAATCCAACAACAACCTCACAAATCAGCCAATCTTTCCTAAATCCCTCTGGGTTAAGATGAGCAAAGAGAGTGTATATTGCTAAACACCAAGAACTTGAAAATAATTTACAAATATTTACTTGACATATAACCAAAATATTTCTGCAAATCTGAGAAACAGAAAACGGACAGCTTATCTGTTAGGTTCAGAGCAGAGAAAATGACAGGACTTGCCCGAAGTTTGGCAGCAAACGTGAAAATCAAAGTCCAGCTTCCCACCCAGGCACAAGTGCTATCCTATGAGCAATGATGAACACTCCAATATTAAACAATGCATCTTTATCAGAATTTAATGCAAACAGTATGTTCAAACTGCATCTCTCATTTGTCTTAACTAAGATAACTTACTCCATGTATTCCCTACCTCATTTCACATAGAACTGAAAATGGCTTTAGAAGCAGATACAAAAACAACAACAAAAACAACAAAGGCTAGAAATAAGCAAAAAGTCTTGACTGAAGAAAATATATCAAATCTGAGAAAGAAAATCAAAAGAAAGATCTGTTGGGAATATAACAGAGCCCATGTTTCACCTTACCTATAAGGACTATGTATCAGGTCCACAGAGTTGCTTCTCCTAACCTTTTTCCCCTCACGAATCACGCAGAAACTCAGAGGTGAGCAAGACAGCCTGGAGGAAATGGAACAGACTGCTAGGGCCCCGATGACTGGATTGCTCCTGCCCAACTAAACAGATCAGTTCGCGGGGCCTGGAATCCATTTGGATCATCCGAGGACACTATAACACACAGGATGAGAAGTTCTGCTTTAGTGAAAGCCAAGGGTTTCTGGCTCTCCTACCTGAAAAGTCATTTTCCTTAGTGTTTCTTCAAAGGGGCGCTGATTATGATGGCAGTTGAATGTTCACGGCAGCACGACTTACAATGGCCAGGACACGGACGCAGCCTAAGTGTCCGTCAACCGAGGAATGCATAAAGAAGATGCGGTGCATGTATACAGTGGAGTATTACTCAGCCATAAAAGAGAACTGACGCCATGTGCGGCAACTTGGATGGACCTAGAGACTGTCACCCTGGGTAAGTTACAGAGAAAGACAAGCATCCTATGATTTCACTTATTTGTAAAACAAAAAGGGGTACAAATGAACTTATCTACAAAACAGAATAGAAACACAGACGTAGAAAACAAACTTACGGTTACCGGGAGTGGGGGGGGGAGTGGGTAGGGATGAATTGGGAGACTGGGATTGACATATACACCCCACTGTATGTAAAACGGATAGCTAATCAGGACCTACTGCATAGCACAGGGAACTGGACTCTGTACTCTGTAATGGCCTATATGAGAAAGGAATCTAAAAAAAGGCTGGATATACGTATTTGTGTAACAGATTCACGTGGGTATATACCTGAAACTGACACAAAATAATCAACTGGACACCAATAAAATTTTGTTTAAAGAGGCAGATAAAACATTTCATGCATACACACAGCAGTATGAGCTGAGAGCCCAATGAATGTAGGCATTTCTGCAGAAGGATAACACGAAGCAGAAACTCTCAGAATACAGATGAATAGTCGACTGCATATATATCCTTTATACTACACATCACAAATACTAAACAGCCTTTCGCTCAACCAGGCTGATGAAAAAATAAATAAAACTGGAAAAGCAGGCAGTTCAAAATGGAAGTTTTTTAGTGAGGACTAGAGTTCCTGCACTTTATTGTTTAACTATTATTTGTTTGCTTACTTAAAGTTTTCAAAATCTTAGGTTTATTTTTATTGAGGTAACATTGGTTTATAACATTACATACATTTCATAACATTATATAGTGTGGTGTAAAATGTTATGGAAAAACCTAAACAAACTTTCTGGCCACCCCAACATTTCTACACTTGCTACAGCGTGCTCACCACCAAAAATCTAGTTTCTACCTGTCACCATGCATTTGATCCCCTTTATGCATTTTGCCTCGCCTCTGGTAACCACTAATCTGTTCTCACTATATCTATGTATTTATTTTTATTGTTTGTTCATTTATTTGTTGGTGTTTCATATTCCACAAGAGGTAAGTCACATGGTCTTTATCTTTCTCTGTCTGACTCACTTCACTGAGTAGAGTTCTTATACTTCAAAAAGTTAGCTGAGCAAATGGTCAAGTGGCCACACTGGTAGGAAAACTGAAGGGGCCCAACCACAGCCTCAGCCTGGACAAATGCCATCCCACCAGATGGGATTTTTCAAGGCAGAGAGCTGAAGATCCTATAAAATGGTCATTTTATTTATTGGGTGTGCCTTTTATTTGTAGTCACCTTTGAAGAGCCATCTTCTGTTCTGCTTCGGGGACAAATGCATAAACACTTAGGAGCCAAAGTAAGTTCCATCTGTCTGTCCCGGCAGTGACAGAATCCACAGAGGTTTTCCAATTGCCCAATCCTCGACTCAGGCCTGAGACTCTGGCCCTCTTAAACTCCTATTCACCGNTAAGGGTGGTGTCATCTGCATATCTGAGGTTATTGATATTTCTCCCGGCAATCTTGATTCCAGCTTGTGTTTCTTCCAGTCCAGTGTTTCTCATGATGTACTCTGCATATAAGTTAAGTAAGTAGGATGACAATATACAGCCTTGACGTACCCCTTTTCCTATTTGGAACCAGTCTGTTGTTCCATGTCCAGTTCTAACTGTTGCTTCCTGACCTGCATACAGGTTACTCAAGAGGCAGGTCAGGTGGTCTGGTATTCCCATCTCTTGAAGAATTTTCCAGTTTATTGTGATCCATACAGTCAAAGGCTTTGGCATAGTCAATAAAGCAGAAACAGATGTTTTTCTGGAACTCTCTTCCTTTTTCAATGATCCAGCAGATGTTGGCAATTTGATCTCTGGTTCCTCTGCCTTTTCCCCTCTGTAGTAAGATGCAAATATAGTGGTTGAAATGGTATCTACTAGAAGCTTGGAACAAATAATCACATTTACAGCTATAACTAAAACCTTAACTCTGTACCCTCAGGAAGGTTCCTCAGGGGCAAAGAGCCTTAACCAGGCAAATCTAGTTTCTCCTAGATCCCTCCTGGAGAGGAAGCAAGTCATGATCTCTGCGACCCTATTGACTATAGCCTACCTGGCTCCTCTGTCCATGGGATTGTCCAGGCAAGAAAACTGGAGTGAGTTGTCATTCCCTTCTCTGGCGGATCTTCCCGAACCAGGGACTGAACCCGAATCTCCTGCACTGGCAGGCGGATACTTACCACTGAGCCTCCAAGGAAGCCCAGGGAAGCAGGAACGCCTCAGAAAAGACAGGGTATGAGGATGCCTCCAAAGCAGTGGTTGGCTTTTTGATTATGATGCGTCCGCTCCTCATCTTTCTCTCACCTGCCACTCTCTGAAGTTCATGCAGTCGTATCACACTCTGTATTCTGAGAGTTTCTGCTTTGTGTTATCCTTCTGCAGAAACGCCTACATTCATTGGGCTCCCAGCTCATACTGCTGTGTGTATACATGAAATGTTTTATCTGCCTCTTTAAACAAAATTTTATTGGCGTCCAGTTGATTATTTTGTGTCAGTTTCAGGTATACACCCACGTGAATCTGTTACACACTCTGCCTTTCAGGCTCACTCCTTGCCCTCAAACTTGGCCCTCAGTATTCATTCTTGCTCATCTAATGTCTTCTGCTCACTTCCCTGCAATCACCTCCAAATGCTTCTCAATGCTATAAAATGTTACTAGCCTACTCAGAATGTGACAAACACCATATATTAAAAGGGCTTTTTTTTCTTTTCACTGTTTGATATTTCAGGTTCTGTGATTTTCCTTTTTTCCAGCTTTATTAAGGTATAATTTCCAAATAAAATTATAAGGTATTTGAAGCTTACAAAGTGATGAGTTGATATATGTTGTGAAAAGATTTCTGTCATCAAATTAACACATTTTTAATTCACCTCACATATTTCTTTTTTTTTGGTAAGGACATTTAAGTTGTACTCTCTCAGCAAATTTCGATCGTACAATACATGTTATCAACTGTAGGCCCCATGTTATACACTAGATCCCCAGATTCCACACATCCTATAACTGAACTTACATTTGCCACCTCCTTGCCCCTAGCAACCACTTTTCTACTCTCTGTTTCTATGAGTTCAACTTTTTTTAAAGGTATTTTAATGGACAAAGTAAGCAAATAAATCATATACTGCACATACAAGATATTATCTCTGTTTTCTTCTGGATTTGGAATACTACTTTTTTTGTACAACTATAAACACACAATATAGTCATATCTGCCTTGTGGTGTCCATATTATAGCCTCTGGTAAACTGTAGTTTTCCACTTAGTGAGTGAAGTAAAGTCGCTCAGTCGTGTCTGACTTTTTGCGACCCCATGGACTATAGCCTACCAGGCTCCTCCGTCCATGGGATTTTTCAGGCAAGAGTACAGGAGCGGGTTGCTACTTCCTTCTCTAGGGGATCTTCCCAACCCAGGGATCAAACCCAGGTGTCCCGCACTGCAAACAGACACTTTACCATCTGAGCCACCAGGGAAGTCCCTTTGTAACTAATACCACATACCACTTATTTAAGGACAATATTGAGTAACCTCTTAACAAAACACCTTCCAATAGAAAGGACTGCCAAAAAAAAAAAAAGAAAAAGGTGGAAATTCAATAAATGAATACATTCTAAATGACATGAAAATGTAACCTATTTCCTTATGCAATAGATTCTGCCTCTCTTAAGGTAAACAAAAGATCTTGTTCAGAGATCATTTCCTATGTTATCTGAATGCATATGATCCCTAATATAAAAGCCAATTTCCAATCAACTGTGAAGAACACAGCCTTCTATTCTTTTCACCCTCCACGATAGATGGAACCGTCCAATAATGAAAGAGTATGGAAATTATCCTGACCATTCACCCGCCGTTCACCTGCATCTTCTGGCATCCAGCTTGATGGCCTGTATATAGTCAGTGCACAGTAAATATGTGATCAACTAGAATGTGTATTTATATCTATGTATTTACAAATCAACACTGTACAGGCATGAGCCTTCACATGTGTTCATATAAACATATGTAAACAGATCAGCATGGTGGTTGTTCAGTCACTAAGTTGTGTCCAACTCTTTGTGACCCCATGGACTGCAACACGCCAGGCTCTCCTGTCCTTCACTATCTCCTGGAGGTTGTTCATACTCAGTCAGTGACCACTGAGTCAGTGATGCTATTTAACCATCTCATCCACTGTCACCCCCTTCTTCTCCTGACCTCAATCTTTCCCAGCATCAGGGTCTTTTCCAGTGAGTTGGCTCTTCGCATCAGATGGCCAAAGTATTCTTCGGCTTCAGCATCAGTCCTTCAAGTGAATACTCAGGGTTGATTTCCTTTAGGATGGATTGGTTTGATCTCCTTGCTGTCCAAGGGACTCTCAAGAGTCTTCTCCAGCACCACAATTAGAAAGCATCAATTCTTTGTTGTTCAGCCTTCTTTATGGTCCAACTCTCACACCTGCACATGACTACTGGAAAAACCATTTCTTGCATGTTGGAGAAAATGCCAAAAGGCAACCTCAAAATATAAAAGGCATTCAAATCACCTTGGGATCTTTTAAAATGCAGATTCTCATTCAGTAGGTCTCAGGTGGAGCCCAGTATCTGTACTTGTAGTAAGTTCTCAGGCGACCTTGATGTTGCCAGTCCACAGATCACACGTTGATAGCAAAGTAATCCCTTCTTTACTCCCTTTCGCAGACGGTCACAGGCAAAATAATTAGAGGGTCATTCTTCTCAAAGATCATGTTCAGTCACTTAGGAAAATGTATGAAAATACTCTCAGGGAAATCATCTTTGTTAACAGATTCAAGTCTTCAGTAAGTACTTGTTTACTGAGAGCCTATGTCGGGTGCAAGAGCCACAGCAGCTTTCTTTAGTCACTCATGGATACAGCTTACTAAAAAGCACAAACATGCAACTTGTGGCTTCTCTGTATCCTCCGTGATATTTGAATAAAGAGAACATCAGATGTGTATGGATGTGTGTACTGGGGAGTGGGGGTGGCTGGTAAGCAACTGTTTAGGAGTCCACATCTTCACGAGGTTCTTATCAACATCCATCTCAACAAGAGTCCTTAAGCACTATCCCTAAGCCCTCATCACTCTGCCCACACTGGCCTCTCCTGTCTTCACAGTCACCTGGAAATTACAGGACTCTGGGGTCAATTTCAGCTTGCTGGACTACAGAATTTCCCCAGCTCATCCTGTTGGATATTATGTCAAGTGTGATGAAAAAGGCCGTAGGTAAGATTGGTTATACCACTTAAAAATAAGGGGGAAAAAAAAAGTCAATCATAGAATTCCTTTCCTTTTTCATTTACCTAAGGCCTCATCACTGCCAAGACTTAAGAAGAGAGTTCACCTTGAGTCTTTGCTGTGCAACGGCATCTGCTGGAGGCACAACCAGTAAGGTGAGAATCTAAGCATAGTAAGTTTCCTACATACAAAACCTTCAAGTTGAGAGTTTTCAAAGATGCGAACGTGTCCCCTTATGCCAGCTGTCGTACTATACTGCTATACTTTTCAAGGTACTGTACTGTAAGATTAAATGTTTATTTTTTGTGTTTGTTTGCTTTTTATGTATTATTTGTGTGAAAAGTATTATAAGCCTATTACAGTACAGTACTATGTAGCCGACTGTGTTTGTTGGGTACCTAGGCTAATTTTGCTAGACTTAAGAGAATGTGCTCTCAGGATGGAACTCATTTGCATGTAGGGGACTTACTATACTGAATTATAAGTTTCTTTTTCGATAATGTAGAGTGGGATACTTGGTTCAACTACATGGTTATCATCTATTCACTACAATTCTAAAGAAATGCAAACCTCAAAGATAAATCTGAAATCACAGAAATCCATTACATCCTTAATAACGTATTTGTTCATAAACACACAAAATTGTTGCCTATTACAATCTTCTTTTGCCAGAGGCGTATACTTTAGCACATCTATAGTGCAGCACGAATTTTTCTGGGTTGTATGCCGTGGCATATATTACTCAAACGGGGATGCTGGTATCAAGGGAAGAGGCGCACACTGCAGGAAGTCAGAGGGTACAGAGACCCAGACGACAAGCCCAGGGCATTTTTCTAGTATACGATTTCAATTAAGGTTTGCTGGAAGGGGAGTAAGAGAAACATTTAATAATATGACTGACAATGAATTCAAATAATTACACTAAAATAAATATGGAATAAGATACCCAAACTTCATTAAGTTTGATAAAACCAGAGACTATAAAGAAATTTCCTATCTGGGGAGGGGGTTGCGGGGCATGGGCAGCAGCTCCCTCCCTGCAGGGGAACTTCTGCCAGTTCAAGAATCTAAGAATTAGTCATCTTTTTAAAAAAGTATATTTCAAAGATTCACTATTTATCAGTGCAAGGACATATTTCTCATAGGAGCTTTTGGGGAAATGAGACAGACTTCTAATTAGAACATTTCAATCCACAGCAAATCCTTTTGAGAGCTGAATGTTCAACGCTGAATGTCCTGAATTTGAAAAAATAATAGAACAGTAATGTAAGAACAAATTTACTTCACAAATGTAATCACTGGACAAAATTTTGAATGGCCTAAGGAACTACTTTACAAAAAAGTTAAACAAAAAGTTGGAAATGAGAGGGAGACAACTGTAATCAAGAAGCCTAGGTATTGAAGTCCTCCAGTTAATCTTACTCAGAAACTGTGTGCATACAGTCAGTTTCAACACAACTTTCTCATTTTACATAGAGAGCTAAAATGATATAATACGGTCCTTTCCATTATAATGATAATCCCAACCCTCATGCATCTCTACTCAAGAGAACACAGAGCAGGCAATCTGAGAAGGAAGGGGAGTTGGGGTCCATGTCTGATTCTTAAAGACAGAGATCCAGATACTTACAAGGCATCACATGGTATATGCTTGGCCAGTACTGTCCACTGTCTCTCTTTAACCACACACGAACAGTCCTGCAATAAAAGAAATGGGTGTTTAAATCACACTATTCTTGGTCATGGGAAAGTTGATAGAAGGTCTTAAATATATATACAGTGGACCCTCAACAACACAGGTTTGAACTGTACAGGCCTATTTATAAGTGGATTGTTTTTCATCAAATATGCACTGCAGTACTACACAAGCCACAAATGGTTGACTCTGCAGAATGGAACCACAGATACAGAAAGCCAACTATACCTGCACAAGTCATGTGCAGATTTTATTTTTAACATAATTTTATCTATTTATTTATTTATGGCTGTGCTGGGTCTTCACTGCTGCGTGCGCTTTTCTCCAGTTGCAGCGAGTGGGGGCTACTCTTAATTGCAGTGTGCAGGCTTCTCATTGTGGTGTCTTCTCTTGTTGCAGAACATGGGCTCTTGGCACGTTGGCTTCAGAAGTTGTGGTTCCCGGGCTCTAGGGCACATGCTCATAGCTGCTCCAAGGCATGTAGGATCGTCCCAAATCAGGATCGAACCTGTGTCTCCTGCATTGGCGGGTAGATTCTTTACCGAGACACCACGGAAGCCCTATATCCAGATTCTAAACTGCACGGAGAATCAATGCCTCTAATTGTTCAAGGGTCAACTTTGTGTGTGTACCTGACATAGTTATATTGCTATAATTAAATAATATATATTACATATAAATATGTATAACATGTTTGTTTATAACATATGTCTATACAACACATCAGTATAGATCCTAACTATATGTGTTCTTGCCTGGAGAATCCCAGAGACGGGGGAGTCTGGTGGGCTGCCGTCTATGGGGCCACACAGAGTCGGACACGACTAAAGCGACTTAGCAGCAACAACATATATACATATACACACATTTTTTATATATGTGCACATACACATCACTTATGCTTTTCTAAACATACTATATTCCTTAAATTTAAGGCTGCATATATTTAGAATTATATGACTGTTTTATAATTAAGTATTTAAGGATAATTAAATTTTATCCTCACATGTATTTATATACCCACATGTGACAGTGTTCAAAAATTATCCTTGTAGCTGTTTTGCTCTTAAGAGTATACGGCCTTTGCCCTAGTCTGCTGGAAGCATTCATCTCCCTGAGCAGTAATTGGGATTTACTAGGGAAGAACACAGGAAGAGATAATGAAGCAATATGTAACATCTGACACACAAAGAAGGCTTACTAGTAAATTCAGTCTTACAAGCTAGGCCATTGTCTCCAAAGAGGGTTTTTCCAAACACGGTCAAACAATGATAAAACTCTTGAGACTCAGATTACTGAGCTAGGGGACTGATTGTGGAACCCACCAGGGACCAAGGTAATCCTGCAACAGGTGGGGGATGAGGGTCCACACCAGATGGACACGTGGTAGATGTCCAGGACAGAAGACGAGATGGTTGGATGGCATCATCAACTCAATGGACATGAGTTTGAGCAAACTCCAAGAAATTGTGAAGGACCGGGAAGCCTGGCATGCTGCAGTCTACAGGGTCACAATGAGTTGGACACAACTGAGTGACTGAACGACAAGACATCCAGGAGAGCTTGGAGAGGAGGAGTCAAAGAGAAAATGATGCTGTCAGGGGACACTGTTAGGTTCTTATCAACCAGAAAGGCCCTACCACAGGTTACACCAGCACCCACCCACAAGGCCAACACAACTAGGAGGTAAAGGGACATTGCCCCAGAGACCAGAGGAAGTAGCCAACATCAAACCAAGGGAAATGAACAGTGCCCATGGCTGCCAGGAGATCATATACACCACAACTCTCACCCCATACCCTTGCACCATCCCAGGGTAAAAGGCGGACACTGAGCATTTTTATCTCAGAGAGAACCAGAAATATCTAAATAGACCTTAGACTAAGTTTGAAACTGTATTGGATTTCTTCCCCAGTTAATCAGTGGGTCACTCAATAGGAGGAAAAGATTAACTACAGACACAAGGACGTGCCATTTTCTCTGTGTAGCCACAAGAGTTGATGTAGCAATATATCAGGACACCACTACCTATACTTGTAGAATTCCATCTTTTCCGTCAACCAGCCAATCTGTGAGATGGACAGGTGTAATGGAAAATAATTCCTAATAAATAATTCAATACATACATTATTTATACACCTAATCAGCCTTCACTTAAATTCTTTGCATAATCTACACCAATACATTTTAATATGGAGACTATTATCTCAACAAGAATAAGTAAAAGAGTGCCATCATGGAAAATGGTAGAACAGGAAGTTCCAAGAATTAGTCCCTGGACCAAATCAATTATGGAGTTGGGAAGAACTGTCAGAATCATTGTTTCAGAATTATAAAGTCTAGTTAGACACTTGCAGCATCCATGGGAATGCCTGATGAAGAAGCAGGTTTGTGGCAGTAAATGTCACATCTTACTTGCAGCTACCATCATGCATGCCCCATTCATATAGCAGGTAACTGTGGGGACTATGGCTCGTGTTCACAGAGTGGCTTGCAGGTACCAGGGTGCTGGAACCCAGTCCTTCAAATCTGGGGGATGTGTGTTTTAACTTGCCAAGCGGTTCACTGAGGGAGTAGAGAAGAAACTGGCCTTTCTCTTAGTTCTCTAGGTCTGAAGGGCTTTCCAGGGTAGTGTTTGCCAAAAGAATTTAAAGGGAAGGAAGACCTTTTTCTCCTTAATGAAATCACTGATTGACCTCAGAGATAGAAAAACAGAAACGTCAATGATTACATACAACAAGAAATACAGTCTTTGCAGAAAGAGCTTGGAAAAGTCACTAAACAGACAACTGCACCATTCAAACAAGTAACAACAGCAATCTCTAGAAAGGAGGGGGACTGTGACTTTCAGTTACCACATTATAATATTTAAAGCATTATGTTTCTAGACCTGTGTTTGCCAAGGCGGAGGGGAAGTGAGGGAGTTTGGGGTTAACAGATGCAAACCATTATGCATAGAACGTGGTTACGTGGGTTATGAGCCCATGGCCATCGAGCAGGTAACATCTTCCATCTGGTGGGAGTTTTCACATCTATTTAAAAAACTCACGATGTATGTACCAGATATTATTACCGAAGTATTTCAGAGAGGAACTGAAGCGGAGGATACAGGGCAGGGTTCTGTCCTGGGAAGGCCCCATAGAGTCCTGCTCAATCACAATTGATTCCCTCATTAGAAAATAAGTATGAGGGAGTTCCCTGGCTGTCCAGTGGTTACGCTGCAGAGAAGAACCAATTGGAAAACCAATTGGAACCAAAGAACCAGTTGGAACTGTTTCTTTCACTTGCTTTTCATTGCTGTTATTATAGGCAAGAGCCTGCCTCCGAGGACCCTGCCCCTCTGCCTAAGTGTTTAACTAAAGTGCCTTTGATCAGCTCACAGGGAGATAATCTGACCCTGTCCACCTGTGAAAAGAAGAGATTAACACACCCCTTACAAATGCTGGCCATTCTGAGATGTTTTGAAAAACCAATGGCCCTTTTTACTTTACTTCCTTATTGACTCTCCCTCTCTATTCCACCTCTAGACGTCAGTTCCTCACCACTTCTCTCTGTAAAAGAATCTGGCATCCAGATCCCCAACAAGCTGGTTATCCTGAGACATTTCTTGGTTGTTCAGTCACTCAGTCGTGGCTGACTCTGCGTCCCATGGACTGCAGCACACCAGGCTTCCCTGTCCTTTACTATCTCCCAGAGTTTGCTCAAACTCATGTCCATTGAGTCGGTGATGCCATCCAATCATCTCATTCTCTGTCGTCCCCTTCTCCTCCTGCTCTCAGCCCATCCCAGTATCAGGGTCTTTTCCAATGAATCAGCTCTTTGCATCAGGTGGCCAAAGGATTGGCACTTCAGCTTCAGCATCAGTCCTTCCAGTGAATCAGTTTAGTTCAGTCGCTCAGTCGTGCGAGTCGAGACTCTTTGCGACCTCTAGCTTTGACCTTTGACTTTTGTTGGCAAAGTATGTCTCTGCTTTTTGATATGCTGTCTAGGTTGGTCATAGCTTTTCTTCCAAGGAGTAAGCGTCTTTTAATTTCATGGCTGCAGTCACCATCTGCAGTGATTTTGGGGCCCCCCAAAATAAAGTCTCTCACTGTTTCCCCATTTATTTGTCATGAAGTGATGGGACCAGATGGCATGATCTTAATTTTCTGAATGTTGAGTTTTAAGTCAACTTTTTCACTCTCCTCTTTCACTTTCAAGAGGCTCTTTAGTTGCTCTTCTAGTTAATATTCAGGGATAATTTCCTTTAGGATTGACCGTTTGATCTTGTTGCCCAAGGCAATCTCAAGAGGTGGGTATGATTATTAATGAAACAGGAGGGAAGGGGTAGGTCATAACCTTTAACAGAGTGACATACCCTGAGGACATGACAGAAACTGATTAGATCTGGGGAAGAGTTGACTTCCACTAGACCTAGTTCTTCAGTATAGCATGCTCATTGTAACACATCAGCCCGCTGAATGACACACCCATAAGCATCATGACTGTTTCGAGGTCAATCATCAAAACTCAAAAAGTAAGCAGTGGCCCAATACCTGGAAATCTTCACCCATTCCCCAAAATAGTTGGAATAACCCTCCCATTCATTAGTCGATGAAAATACTCAGCCCATAAAAGCTAACCACACCATGTTTCGAGGCTGCTCTTGCCTTCTGAGGTGGCCCACACTCTGTCCGTAGAGTGTTTCTCTCTACATAAATCTACTTCTTATCTACTGCTTCGTCTCCCGCTGAATTATTTCTGCAATGAGACATCAAGGACCTGAGCTTCAGTATCTCCTTAAACCAGATGAGTGATCTCAGTTGGAAGACTGTGGGTTTCGGCCAGGTTCAAGTCTCAATCTGAGATAAACGCTTTCACAAATGTCACGGGCTGCACAGAGCCCCAGGGTGAACCAGGCATCCTCCTTCAGACACCACTATGCTGTGCAGAGCTACTCCCTAACAAATGGCGGGCAGCGGGGGAGAGGAAGCCAAGAAAA
This sequence comes from Neotragus pygmaeus, assembly GCA_006410875.1. Taxonomy (NCBI): domain Eukaryota; kingdom Metazoa; phylum Chordata; class Mammalia; order Artiodactyla; family Bovidae; genus Neotragus; species Neotragus pygmaeus. The sequence continues at coordinate 33,643 of SJYV01006773.1, forward strand.
CAAGGCGAGTTTCACTTCAACATAGTGAGTTTAAAGTTACTACAGATCATCTGAGTTTCGATTACAGATGGAGCAGCTTCTTACATGTGGGTTACAGATAAAGGCACTGAGAAATGGGAATGGTGGTGGTGCTAGGTGCTAAGTTGCTTCAGTTGCATCTGACTCTTTGCGACCCTATGAACTGTAGTCCTCCAGGTTCCTCTGCCAGTGGGATTCTCCAGCCAAGAATACTGGAGTGGGTTGCCATTTCCTCCTCCAGGGGATCTTCCCAGCTCAAGGATCAAACCCAAGGATCAAGGTCTCTTATGCCTCCTGCATTGGCAGGCAGGTTCTTTACCAATAGTGCCACCTGGGAAGCCTGAGAAATGGAATCAGTTCAGTTCAGTTGCTCAGTTGTGTCATGGACTCTGTGAGCCCATGGACTCCAGCATGCCAGGCCTCCCTGTCCATCACCAACTCCCACAGTTTACTCAAACTTATGTACATTGAGTTGGTGATGCCATCCAACCATCTCATCCTCTGTCGTCCCCTTCTTCTCTCACCATCAATCTTTCCCAGCATCAAGGTCTTTTCAAATGAGTCAGTTCTTCACATCAGGTGGCCAAAGTATTGGAGCTTCAGCTTCAGCATC
>SJYV01006773.1:34355-68525 GCA_006410875.1 Neotragus pygmaeus
TGAATATATATATATATATATATATATATAAAGAAAAAGAGAAGAGCTACTAAAGAAAAGGGCTCAATACTCCTTGGCCATAATGGCATAAGTATTTTCTCCTTGCTTTCCAAACAGAACTCTTTTAAAGTGATGTGTTGTGTGTAAGAACTTTCTAATTCTCCACTACACAGACAATAGTTTTATATAAAAAGCTTGTTATGTCGTTAATGATTATCCTCTATGTAGTGTGTGACATCTGTACAGAATGTAACGGTTCCCTTTCACATGCCTTTATTTCATGACACTGACTACAAACTTTAGAGATAAACACAGAATAGTAAGAATAGCTAAAGAGAGCATTTGCCATGAGGAATCCCATCATTCAAGAGCCTTTCCGAAAATCACATTAAATTAGGAAATTTAAATACTATTTACCCCCAGTTCATCTCCTATTTTATAAAGACAACATTAAAACAAATTCATGGTTAGACTGCATCAGTTTTCAAGGGGCTCCAATTCTTTTAGGTATTGAATTAATAATACCAGTAACCATCTGTGCTCCTAAAGCTACTGTAGAGAAAATAAGCTTCTAGACCAGAGCAGGCTAAGAGAAGCCTACACAATCCATTTGGTGTGCTCAGTTACTTTCCAGAGTATCACTTAATCAGCTAACTTTATAGGCATTTTCCAAGACTGCTTCTCCATAGCTTAAAACTACAAATTTGAATTTCAGAATTTCAACTTCAAAACCAAAGAATACACAAGAAATACTCCAGCGAAAGTCCTAGTCTCATACACAAGGAAACTGTCAAGGCATGGTTTAAAACCATCAAAATGGATCACAGCGGGGACCTTCGTCAGTCTAGTGGTTAAGACTCGCCTTCCAGCGCAGGGGGTGCAGGTTCTATCCCTGGCAGAGAAGCTAAGATCATAGTCAAAATGTTAAAAAAAAAAATCACAGTTATAAATAGAAAAGTTCCCCTGGGCACACAAAGATGTCTTTTGAAGAGGGCTAAACCCTGCAAAGAATTTATCCTGCTGCTCAATCTCTGGTGATGAGCCTATTTTTAAAATGCTGGTCAGTCAGTTTCTTAGGTCCTTTTTAGACATTACAAAGCCTCAAGGAAGAAAATTCCATTCAGTTAAATCATGACAGAGTAAAGCAGCCACGCACCCTTCATCTGGTCCATCAAGTAAGGTCATCCTGTCTCCTCTTCTCCATCCACAAGGAATGGAATTTAATCTTTGCCTTTTTGGTTACTGCTGTCTTCAGTAACGTGACACGAAGCATTGAAGAGAGGAATGTGTAAACACCAAACTGTGAACCAAAAGTTCACTGAAATAAAAATTGTTGTTAGGCTGATTTCACTTTGTTTTAGGTCCTGCCGCATTTTGCACATAAATTATGAAATGCAATATACTTCATAAACAAAATTAAACAAACTATCAATATCTACAATTTAAAACAACAACGATTTCACTGTCCATCAATATTAACGGTTGGAGTCACTGGAGAGGAGCCTTTGAATCGGAGAAAGAGGAGGAACAATTTAATGAGCCTTGCATGTAAGGAGATGCTTCGTGTGACTCTGTCTTCCTTCCAGAGAGCAAGGCTGTCACAAGTACTTGTCAAGAAGAAAAGATCTGGGTTGTACTGTGGAAGAATTTTATGTTCTAAAGACAAATTCAGACCTTATTCCATCACTTACTAAAGAGTTGGAGATCTTCAAGTGAAATTCTAGAATATTCTTTCCCCTTCAGCATCTGTCTCCCTGCAGACTCCCCAGGAGGCTGCTGGTGGGAGCAGGTCTGGGTGGCGGCCAGGGGACTCTGGGCCACCCAGCTGGGAGCAAAGAACTGACGAATTCTTAGCAAGGTATGGCAGTGCTAACCCAAGGGAAGGAACTCGCTGAGGGCTGTGTTAAATGCTACATCAGGTGAAAATTCCCTCCGTTGATACCAGTTTCCTTTCCGAAGTTCCGGCTGCACCTCACCCCTGCGCTGTCAGCATTCCACCCTGGGCCAGGGCTGGCCATACCCTGAGCTGCCTCATCCTGGCTGAATTCCACAGGGTTTTAGTTGGCCTCGGTAATATTTGTGCTTAGCTCTCAAGTCCAGAGATACTTATCCTATAAGTGACTGCCATTTTTGTACTGAAATTCTGAAATCCTCCAAAGTGAGGAATATTTTAATTGAATCTTACTGAAGAATAGGTACCAAAGATGAGTGGCGGCTGCCACGGGTGGGGTAAAACAATTTTGCTTTGTGCATCATAAATATCTTTGCCTTTTTTTTTTTTTTTTTCAAGGACAGATGACTACTTTTAAGATAAACATACATTTTTTTCTTTTACTATATAAGGAAAGTCACTCAGTTGTGTCCTACTCTTGGTGGCCCTGTGGACTGTGGCCCGACAGTTTCCTCTGTCCATGGGATTCTTCAGGCAAGAGTACTGGAGTGGGTTGCCATGCCCTCCTCCAGGGGACCTTCCCGACTCAGGGATCAAATTCAGGTCCCCTCTCACTTCCTCTGCCATCAGCACCCAGGTCAGTCATCATCACCTCTCCTATTGTGATCTGGCCCCCAGCTTCCATCCTCACTTACCCCCACCCAGAACCTAGTCATCACTTATACAACAGTTGTTGATACCATTAAAACAAGTCCCGTCTCTTCCCTCCTCTGCTCAAAGCTGTGCAATGGCTCCCATTTCACCACAGTTAAAAGTCAACATCTTCTCAATGGTCCACAATGCAATCTTTCACCCTTTGACAGTCCCCAGCCACGCCTCTTAGCACTCTCTTCCCTGCCACACTGAAATTGAAAAGTGAAAGTGTTAGTTGCCCAGTTGTGTCTGACTCTTTGCGACTGACTCATAGCCTGCCAGGCTCCTCTGTCCATGGGATTCTCCAGGCAAGAATATTGGAGTAGGTAGCCATTCCCTTCTCCAGGAGGTCCTCCCCATCCAGGGATCTCCTGCATTGCAGGCAGACTCTTTACCATTTTTTTACTGTCTGAGCCACCAGGAAAACCCACACTGACCTCTGCCCCAGGGCCTTTGAACCGACTGTTCCCTTTAACCTCCTCATCTTTCCAGTCTTGAATCAAATACCGCCTTCTCAGTGAGGACCATCCTCACCGTTCATTTATAAAAAAGTGGAAACGTCAACTCCCTCCCTGCCCCCACATCTGCATTCCCAGTCCTTTTATTCTGCTCTGTTTTTTTTTTTCCCCACAGTGCTTATCACTTTGCAACACACTATTTACTTACCTATTATGATCATTGTTTATTTCTCCCCAAAAGTAGTATCCCTTCCCTGGAATAGTGCCCAATGCAATCAAGAACTCAACTAATATTTGTTGAACACCAGTGGAATTAAAACAAGCAGAATGAAGGTGGTCTAAGGTGGTTGTTCAAGATCCCAGCATATAAGATTCCTGCCACTCCCAGCAATGAATGGAACAGGACAAGCAAATCAAGAGTCTCAAAAGTGGAAGAGTAATGGATCAACCACAGTTCTTGGGAACAGAGAATACCTGAAATACAGGGTTAGAATATCTGGGATGAAATCTGAACTCTCGCTTTTAGCAAAATTCATCCTATCAGAATCCAGCAGTAATCTGTCCACAACCACCCCAAGAAAGGCAGTGCCTGGAGTAGTCTCTGATTAAATGAATCAATTTCCCTTCTATTGGTGTCTCCCAACCTGATCCTTGCTCTAATCCTTTGTCCCTTATTACGCTATCTCAAAATGGGGTTCAGCCACTTCAAAGACTGCTCTTGAAAGGAATATGATGTGACAGTGAGAGCATAGTCTTTTAATTATTTCTGTTTATTCTGCCCCTTTATTTCAAAAGCATGGGGTGGGAGGTGAAGAAATTACTTCTATACATTAAAAAAGGGTCCATTCCTTTACAAAGAGTTGCCTATAAAACTGCATGTTGTGGAAAGACAGAAATGATGACAAGACTGGGAGGACAGAAATCAGAGAATATCCTGAATTTCTAGAGGGGATGAGAAATAAGGTAGCTTCCAAACGTCCGCAGGATGTGCACTCTGACCTGTGGCATGCTGGAGAGAGGAGCGGGTTCACTGATGAGACGAGATGAGTTCTAAAGATTAAACCACAGGGACTTCCCTGGCAATGCAGTGGTTACGACTGTGCTGCTAATGCAGGGGGCACAGGTTTGATCCCTGGTAGGGGAAATGAGATCTCACATGCCATGCAGCACAGTCAAAAGATAAAACATAAAGTAAAATAACTTTGTAAAGAAAAAATTAAACCACGAACAGCCATTGAGAGGCTACTGTATTAAAAAAAAAAAATCTACAACCAAGGAAAGTAACAGGGGGTTACTGAAAAATGGGTGGAAAGATTTTTAAAAATATGCTGAACTCAGGCAGAATTCTAGGAGCTTGAATTAACTCACTGAATCCTCATAAAAACCCCTATGGATTAGGTGCTATAATCATACCCATTTTACAGATGAGGAAAGTAAGGCAGGTGTGCTTTCACCTTCCAGTCATTCTCCCTGCTTCCCCCCAATTCCATCCACCCCCTGACCCTTCCATTCTTCTAGCATAGCTCTGACTTACACTATCCTGGTGTATGCCTGTGGTCTGGCCTAAAAAAACTACTAACTCTTTTCTTTTTTTCAATTGTAAGGGAAACATACAACATGCAGTGGGATGGGAGAGGGGAGGAAGGCTCAAGATAGAGGGGATCTATATACACCATTATTACGGATTCCAGTTGCTGCATACTGCAGAAACCAACACATTGTAAAGCAATTATCTTCCAATTAAAAAAATTTTTTTAAATTTACCATCTTAACTATTTTTAAGTGTACCCTTACTTTTTAAAGTGCTGCAGTTTAGAGACTTCCCTGGCAGTTCAGTGGCTAGGATTCTGAGCTTTCATGAGGGCGCAGGTTCAAGCCCTGGTTAGGGAACTAAGATCCCACAAGTGGGCTGTTGGCCAGAAGCGGTACAATTTGGATCACTTTTCTCTACTTTAACTTCTCTCCTGTAACTGGTCACCTCGCTGCCTCTGGGAGCTTTGGAAGAATGGTATGTCCTGTGTTTTTATGCTCACAGCCCAGCGCAGTACTAAGCATACTGTTCACAATGTTTAGTAAATGAACAAATGAAAGAACGTTATCCTAAAATTCCTACTGGTTAATTTTCATGTTACTGACTTCCCCCAGGTTTAGAATTTAAAACTTGGAAGCTTTCCAGGTGGCACTAGTGGTAAAGAACCCACCTGCCAGGAGACATAAGAACTGTGGGTTCAATCCCCTGGGTTGGGAAGCTCCCCTGAAGGAGGGAGAGGGGCATGGCAACCCACTCCAGTATTGTTGCCTGGAGAATCCCATGGACAGAGGGGCCTGAAGGGCTATAGTCGGATACGACTGAAGTGACTCAGCATATATGTACCGTAGGGCAGCTTAGCTGTTGCACAGCTGTCTCTGAAACCAACCAGTGGTCTATAGCTTTGGTCCCCAACCATTTTGGCACTAGGGACTGGTTTCATCAGTTCAGTTCAGGGACTGGTTTAGTGGAAGACAATTTTCCCACAGACAGTGGGGTAGGGTGGTGGTTTCAGGATGAAACCAGCGTGTTACATTCCTTGTGCACTTTATTTCTATTCTTATTACATCAGCTCCACCTCAGGTCATCAGGCATTAGATCCTGGAGGCCAGGAACCCCTGAGCTACAGGATACTGTAAATGTGTGCTTGTTGGCCAGGAAAGAACAGTCATTTACCCACCAGAGGGCTATCACGGGAGCAGTGGCTGCAAGACAGTGGGTGTGGGCTTATACAGATTTGGACAGATTCATAAGACTGAAATAAGGAGCAATAATTAAAATGCCGGTCTGGATGATACACAAGCTGGAATCAAGATTGCCGGGAGAAATATCAACAACCTCAGATATGCAGATGACACCACCTTTATGGCAGAAACTGAAGAGGAACTAAAAAGCCTCTTGATGAAAGTGAGAGAGGAGTGTGAAAAAGTTGGCTTAAAGCTCAACATTCAGAAAACGAAGATCATGGCATTTGGTCCCATTGCTTCATGGGAAATAGATGGGGAAACAGTGGAAACAGTGCCAGACTTTATTTTGGGGGGCTCTAGAATCACTGTAGATGGTGACTGCAGCCATGAAACTAAAAGATGCCTGCTCCTTGGAAGAAAAGCTATGACCAACCTTGACAGCATATTAAAAAGCAGAGAAATTCCTTTGCTGACTGTCAACTACAAACTGGCACTTATCAAGAGCACTGCCAATGACTGAACTACAAAGGCATTTGCCATCTGCCTCTACGGAGACTGAATCCCACGCTTTTAAAGCTATTGACCTTCAACAACCTCTGAGGGAGTTCAGGGTGGAGTGAGGCACTCTGTGCTACAGGGAATCTGGTGGGACAGGTCTTTAGATAGTTGGATGCTTTTAGGAACAGATTTCTCATCTGTTCCTCGAATTTCCTCATATCTCATTTCAGTTCAGTTCAGTAACTCAGTCGTGTCCGACTCTTTGCGACCCCATGGACTCCAGCACATCAGGCCTCCCTGTTCATCATCAACTCCTGGAGTTTACTCAGAATCATGTCCATTGAGTCGGTGATGCCATACAATCATCTCATCCTTCTCCTCCCGCCTTCAGTCTTTCCCAGCATCAGGGTCTTTCTTTTCAAATGAGTCAGATCTTCTCATCAGGTGGCCAAAGTATTGGAGTTTCAGCTTCAGCACCAGTCCTTCCAATGAACATACAGGACTGATTTCCTTTAGGATGGACTAGTGGGATCTCCTTGCAGTCCAAGGGACTCTCAAGAGTCTTCTCCAACACCACAGTTCAAGAGCATCATTTCTTCGGCGCTTACTTTTCTTTATAGTCCAACTCCATACATGACTACTGGAAAAACCATAGCCTTGACTAGACGGATCTCTGTTGGCAAAGTAATGTCTCTGTTTTTTAATATGCTGTCTAGGCTGGTCATAACTTTCTTGCCAAGGAGTAAACATCTTTTAATTTCATGGCTCATTTCTAGAGAAGTGCTAAATCCCTTCATGGTGACATCAGATCCTCATGACTAACAAAAAACCTTTAGTAAAATGAGTGCTTCATGGTATTAAACTCCCCCTTCACCAAAACCTTAATTATTGACTTTCCCCTCCTGCCGCTTTGGAGCAGCCTCTCAGAGATATCTGAGATGCTGCCTCACGGGCTACAGTCCTCATTTTGCCCCAAATAAAACTTAACTCGCAACTCTCAAGTTGTACATCTTTTTAGTAGACACAACAAACCTATGGTTTTTCCAGTAGTCACGTATGGATGTATGTATTCGACCATAAAGAAAGATGATGCTTTTGAACTGTGGTGTTGGAGAAGACTCTTGAGAGCCGTTGGACTGCAAGGAGATCAAACCAGTTGATTCTAAAGGAAATCAGTCCTGAATATGCACTGGAAGGACTGGTGCTGAAGCTGAAGCGCCAATACTTCGGTCACATGATGTGAAGAACTGACTCATTGGAAAAGACCGTGATGCTGGGAAAGATTAAAGGCAGGAGGAGAAGGGAACTACAGAGGATGAGATGGTTGGATGGCATCAGTGACTCAATGGACATGAGTTTGAGCAAGCTCCGGGAGTTGGTGATGGACAGGGAAGGCTGGCGTGCTACAGTCCATGGGGTCACAAAGAGTCAGACACGACTGAGCAACTGAACTAAATTAAAACAAAGAAAGTGAAAGTGAAGTCGCTCAGTCGTGTCCGACTCTTTGCGACCCCGTGGACTGTAGCCCACCAGGCTCCTNTGGACATCTAGGTTGCTTCCACATTCTAGCTATTGTAAATAGTGCTGCAATGAACAATGGTACATGTGTCTTTTTCAATTTTGGTCAGAATTGTTCAATTTCTTGACAAGGATATTTCCTTTCCAATAGTGCATTTTAACTATACATTTATGTATTAGATGCTTTTCACAACTTAAAAAAAAAAAGTTAAAATAACATATATGCAAAAAGTTTAACGGGAAGATAGACATTTCCCCTAGAGAAGGACATGGCCACCCACTCCAGTATTCCTGCCTGGAAAATCCCACAGACAGAAGAGCCTGGTGGGTTACAGTCCATGGGGCTGCAAGAGTCAGACAGGACTTAGTGACTAAACCATCACCACCATCACACACTTCCCCACTTATTCCAGCACACACTTGCATAAACACACACACAAAGTGACATTCATCCAAGTAGTAATTTAATTGCTTGCAATTATATTTTTAGATAACAGCCAATGAGATTTATTGAAGATCCTTCATTGCAGCATTGTTTGTAACAACAAAAAAAGAAAAACATAAGTCTTCTGTAATAGGGGATTGATAAACTATGGTACTGAATAAGGCAGATCACCTTACTCTGATACAAAAATATGTCGAAGACTATAATTAGATAAGCAAGCTACAGAGTAAGAAATAAGCATGTCTGATATGATCTAATTTATATCAAAAGGAAAGAATGAATACCACTACTCCTGAAGTCTTGTAAATGCATGCTGCTGCTGCTAAGTGGCTTCAATTGTGTCCGACTCTGTGCGACCCCATAGATGGCAGCCCACTAGGTTCCGCTGTCCCTGGGATTCTCTAGGCAAGAACACTGGAGTGGGTTGCCATTTCCTCCTCCAATGCATGAAAGTGAAAGTGGAGTCACTCAGTCGTGTCTGACTCTTTGTGACCCCATGGACTGGAGCCTACCAGGTTCCTCCATTCATGGGATTTTCCAGGCAAGAGTGCTGGAGTGGGGTGCCATCGCCTTCTCCATGTAAATGCATAAGAAACTATTAACAGTAGGAATAGCTGATGAAGAAAAACAGGGGATTTTACTTTCTACCCTTTCATTTTATTTGAATTTCTAGCCAATAACCAAGTATTTCTTTAAAAGTAAAAAATTAAATAGACATGTGCATTTGCTGCTGTAACAAATCACAACAAACTTAGTGGTTTAAATCGATTCAAATGGGAACTTCCCTGGTGGTCCAGCAACTAAGACTCTGAACTCCCAGTGTGGTGAGCCTGGGTTCGATCCCTGGTCAGGGAATTAGACCCTGCATGCCACAACTAAAACATCCCACATGTCACAACAAAGATCAGAGATCCTGAGTGCTGGCAACTAAGACCCGGCACAGCCAAACAAATACTTTAAAATAAATATTTCTAAATAAAATAAAAAATACATCTCTGGGGGGGCCCCTGTTCAGCCCAGCACAGCAAATACACACCAAACTGTCCTTGGAGGATGCCTCTAGGATTTGAGATGTGGGGAAAAGGGAATGAGGAAGCACTTTAACTCATGTGTGTTCTTAGCCACCCAATCGTGTCCGACCATTTGCAACCCCATATACTGTCAGCCATTAGATTCCTCTGTCCATGGCATTTCCCAGGCAAGAATACTGGGTGACATTTCCTACTCCAGGGGATCTCCAGACCCAGAGATTGAACCTGCGTCTCTTGCATCTCCTGCACTGGTAGGTGGATTCTTTATCATTAGCACTACCTGGGAAGCCCCTTTAACTAAATAATTTTATTTTTGGCTGCGTTGGGTTTTAGTTACAACTTGCAGGATCTTTCATTGCGGTGCACAGACTCTTCACGGCAGCAAACACACTTCCCTCTAGTTGAGGTGTGCAGGCGTGTGGCACTCAGGCTTAGTTGCTCTGCAGCATGTGGAATCTTTGTTCCCCAACCAGGGATCAAACCCATGTCCCCTGCGTTGGAAGGCAGATTCCTTTTCAGTGGACCACCAGGGAAGTCCCTCTATATTATTTTAAATTTTGACATTCAGTATGAATTGTTTCTATCAAAAACTGAATATATATACCCTATTTAATCAACTCTATCATCAATCATAGATACATTATTTATGACTGAGAAAGATAAAACACTAACTATGATTTCACTGCAATATGATGGCAGACGGCTGGCAAAAATACACTCAGAAACCTCTCCTATCTCAGTGTCTGTGGTGTGACTGCCCTTTTCATCAACAGGCAGTCTACTACCGCACTCCCTGACCCTGGGCCTGACTGTGTAACTTGCTTTGGCCAGTAAGACATTAGCAAACGTGGTTCAAACAGAAGCTGAAAAAGCACTTGCAGATTGGAGCTCCCTTCTCTCTAGCTGCTGCCTTTCTGTCATGTAAACAAGTCCAGGCAGGTCTACCAACCACCCCAGCCAACTCACTGAACCTTATGCAAACAATAATTGTTGTTTGAAACCACTAATCCTGACGTTTAAAGAAAAAAAAAAAAATGTGGATCTTCAAGTCAATGAAATATGGTATTTCAGTAAATATTAACACATTTCAGTATAATATCAGTGTATTAGTAGGTGTCTAAAGGGTATGTCTAGGAAGAAAATATACACATTTTAGGGAGCAGGGTTCCTGTATCACATTTTGACTGCTATAGGTCATTTTTACTTATTTTCTAGGTTTTAGTTACACTTCGCATAGTTGAAGTCACTGAATTACATGAACACTGGCACTGTGGGGCTTCTGCTTTCTGCCACAGACTATTAGAGCAAGATAAATTATCTTGTCCATTCAGTGGGAAAGAAAGTAACAACCACTAGAATTAAATGGTGAAAAATTACTATTTTATATGCAGGTAGGTATACTGAATTATAAATTAAGAGTGACAATGCTGGCAAACAGCTCAATTTTGTTAGCTGAAGTATATAATAATTTTATCCAAAAATTGAAAATACAGTGGCATATTGTGAGTTATATTTATTTGCATTTTTTTTTAACCAAAATGATTCCAAATACAAAAGGGGCTCCATGTCCTCTTAACTACAAAACCACATCTACAGGCCTGTTGCGACCATCCTGCTCATACTCTGCTGACATAAACAAGATATATTTTGTTAACAGAAGGTCAAATGACAGTTTGCTAGTGACAGGTGCATCTCCTGCTCTACTGCTTTAGAATCCAGTTTCTGGGTCGTGATAATAACTACCATTTACAAAGTGCTTATTTCCCAAACAATCCGTTATAATAATACCTGACCCGACTGTATAACTGAAGATAAATAGGCAACAGAAGTAACAACTTTACCCCTAGGGAATTTCTTCTCCACTTTGACAAAGAGTTACATAAATTCTTGGATTATTAATTTGATGCATAGTTAGTTATTGAGTGCTTGTAATGTGCTGGACACTATGCTTCAGACTATGCCAAACACCAAATCTCCTAAATTTTTGAACTGGAGATATCAATTGAATTAATGTATTTTCTTTTTCCAATATTTATTTTTACTTATTTATTTTGGCTGTGCCGGGTCTTAATTGCAGCACTCAGGATCTTTGATCTTCGTCGTGGCATGCAAACTCTTAGTTGCAGCATGCAGGATCTTAGTTCCCTGACCAGGGATCAAACCCATGCCCCTGCATTGAGAGTGCAGAGCCGAAGCCCTTGCTGTTGCTTAATTGCTAAGTCATGTCTGACTCTTTGCGACCTCGTGGACTGTAGCCCACCAGGCGCCTCTGTCCGTGGGATTTCCCAGGCAAGAAAACTGGAATGGATTGCCATTTCCTTCTCCAAGGGGTCTTTCCAACCCAGGAATTGAATCTGTCTCTCCTGCATCACAGGCGAATTCTTTACCCCTGAACCACCAGGGAAACCCCTGAATTTAGGCATTTTCTAGAAAACATCTGAAAATCCTATCATGCACCAGAACCTTTACATACAACTCTTTCTGTACTTTAATAATTACGAGCACCCTGACACATTTTTCATTTATTCATTAATATTCTTGGCTGTGCTGGGTGTTCTTTGCTGCCACCAGGCTTTCTCCCTTATGGCAAGCAGGGGCTACTTTTCAGTTGCACTGTGCAGGCTTCTCACTGCGGTTTTTCTTGTTTCGGAGCAAGGGCTCTGGGGCACACTGGCTTCAGCAGTGGTGGCTCCTGGGTTCTAGAGCACAGGCGCAACAGCTGTGGCACACAGGCTTGGCTGCTCCGTGGCATGTGGAATATTCTTGGATCAGGGACTGAACCTGCATCTCCTGCATTGGCGGGTGGATTCCTCACCACTGAGCCACCAGGGAGGCCCCACACCAACACATTTTAAAAATGATTTTAACCTCGATGAGATGAGTCACACAGCTCATAAGTGGAGGAGCGGGGATTCAATTCAGGCCGATCTATCTGGCTTTCTTTATCATCCAACATTGCCTTTTCTTGTCTCTGCCTTGTGCTTTTGATTTATAGTCAGAAGAGAATTGTCTCAATTTATGCTAGAATCAAAGACAAGAACAAACCCATAGAGTAACAACAGGCGGAAAAAAAAAAAGTCATCTTGGAAGCTAGAGGAAGGAGAGGAGGAATAAATTAGAGGGCTGGAAGTAACAAACACACAGCACTATATATAAAATAATCAACAAATACAGCACAGAAAACTCTACTCAATACTCTGTAATAACCTATATGGGAAAAGAATCTGAAAAAGAATAGATGCATGTATATGCATAACAAGTCACTTTGCTATATACCTGAAACTAACACAAGGTTGGAAATCTACTATATCCCAATATAAAATAAACTTTAAAAAAACATATTAGTAGAAAACACACTACAACTGTTTATGTGAGAGAGCATCCACTGGTTGGACAATTACAAATTCTTCCAGCAGTTCAATATCTGATTCTAAATTAGAAGAGCAAATGAATTAGTTCAGGTGGTTCTCAAAGGCCTACAAGAATTGGGGAAACTTCCTGATAGTCTTTCTGTTTGCCAGAATAACTGATGAACATGAAGGTGGTCCATGACCAATTAAATACCTTTAACTTGTATGCAGAGTACATCATGAGAAACACTGGGCTGGAAAAAACACAAGCTGGAATCAAGATTGCCAGGAGAAATATCAATAACCTCAGCTATGCAGATGACACCACGCTTATGGCAGAAAGTGAAGAAGAACTAAAAAGCCTCTTGATGAAAATGAAAGAGGAGNGTAATAGATGTGTAAACAATGTCATTCATAAACTTACATTCTTATGCTCATAATCCTCTTGTTAAAAGAAAAAAAAATTGAAAGATGCCAAAAAGAGGTAAATTTCCAACACAGTGAAATATAGGAATACACAGGTGTTATATACTTTTTTCCCCTAATCCCACTCCAGCCTTCCACTGTTTCAAACATTGACATCCCTTTTTAAGAACAAAGTGCAGAGTCTGCCTCAGTCTTCAGTAAGGGTAGGAGAAACCAGAACTTGCACTGGCCATGGCACTTGTGCCAGCCGCAGCTTCAATTCTGGCTCGGGCTCGCTCTTCCTCATCTCTTAAAGCCTCCTCATACTGAGATGGGAAGCTCTTGGGGTTGGTCCCATGGATCTTAGCCAAAAACTCCAGCAATTTCATCTTGCTGACTTCAGCATGGGCTCTAGGACCCCACAGGAATTCATAGTGAGGAGGATCACTAGTGGGCACCTGCTGGTACTCCAGATACTTTTCCTTCACCAAATCACTGGTGATGAGCCTTCTTGGTTCCCCAAAGATGAAATGCTTCCTCCCAGAATATATATCCATCATATTCAGCACTTTCCAGACTTCCTCCTCAGTGGCGCAGTTCCCCTTCATGAAGATCATTCCCAAGATAATTATCAGGAGGCCAGTCTTGGGCATGCCCTGTTGATCACTCAGCATTCCGTTGTAGGTGAGATCCAGCTTGTTAGCAAGGGTATAGCTATGGCTGATGGGATCCACTTCCTTCACATCAAGGNTCAGTGGCGCAGTTCCCCTTCATGAAGATCATTCCCAAGATAATTATCAGGAGGCCAGTCTTGGGCATGCCCTGTTGATCACTCAGCATTCCGTTGTAGGTGAGATCCAGCTTGTTAGCAAGGGTATAGCTATGGCTGATGGGATCCACTTCCTTCACATCAAGGCCAAAGACCAGCTCCATGCACTCAGAGGCACTCCTGAGAATCTCAAGGAAGTCATCCTTGTACTCTTTGACAACATTACCAATCATGTCTGCCTTTGTGACCAGCTCTCTCATTTGATACTTTTGCAGCAGGAAACTGATTAGCAGTTCCACCTTTTCATCTAGAAGGTCTATGTACAAGTTCTCAAGGTCTGGCAGGGATTGCAAAGTGCTTGATTGTTCCATCTCTTCTTGGCTAGTGGAACCCCCATCTGATTTTTCCATCTCTTCCTGGCTGCTGGAACCCTCTGTTGATCTGCTTAATGAGGTGCCTGTGGTGACAGTGGAGGAAAAGGAGGCACTCTGAGGACACTGGGAAGAACTGGGTGTCCCAGAAATAGAAACGTCCTCCATGGGGCGGGGGATCAGAGAAGAGGAGAAGGAAGAGGAAGCCTCATTCTCAGCCTGTGTTACCCGTGCACCTGCCAGGCCCTGGGTCTCCCTGGGTGCCTAAAAGTATTGCTCATGTGGGAAGCATGGACTCTCCTTATTATCAGTCATAGGTGGCAGCTGACAGGAGTGTCATCAAGAGNGAAGAGGAAGCCTCATTCTCAGCCTGTGTTACCCGTGCACCTGCCAGGCCCTGGGTCTCCCTGGGTGCCTAAAAGTATTGCTCATGTGGGAAGCATGGACTCTCCTTATTATCAGTCATAGGTGGCAGCTGACAGGAGTGTCATCAAGAGAGTGGGTTAAGAGGGCCCACAGTTTAAGGGAGAGGGGGAGGGTATGACTGGTCTCAGCTGGTAAACTTTGCCATCACAGCTCTCATGGAGGCTACCTCCACAGGTCTTCCCCGAGGACAGTGCACTAGGGGGCCTCATAGGACAGAAGTCCTACACCACCTGTTCCATAATAACTTGAAGGAGGAATGGAAAAATTCCGCAGGATGCAGCTGGCCCTCCCAGACTGAAAGCAGGGCAAGGTTGAGGCATGTGGGGTCCCTTGTGTTCAAAGGTGTGTTATCCGTTCAGCCTTCATTAAGGGTCTTCACCTTGAGTCAATGCATTGATTTGAACATTTCCTCCTCCTGAACTAGGGCTACCCGCCCCCTCCTCAGAGCAGGGTAGTTACTTCCCTGAGAACCTCGAGTAGGAAGTCTGAGGATGCCTGAGTATAATAGATTTATTGAGAGCTGCCCGAGTCTACCAACTGGAGTGGGGATGTGGGGGAGGATGCTGTCTATTCTGAGGTGGGTAGTTCCCTCAGTTCTCCCTGAGGGCCCTCACCTTGATCCCTAGAAGGCCCTAGGTCACTTCCCCTCTGTTTTGCTGAGGCCAGGCTCCCTTGGGACATGTCTCACCTCTCTATATCACCAGGAGTGAAAGTCAAAGGGCAACTCAGTCTAAAAGGTATTCTGGGGTTTCCTAGAGATGAGAGCAGGGACGGGGCTCTCATGGATCCTGGCCATTTTTAGATAAGTGGTCCCATAATTTCTCAATGAAGAGCCTCACCGGGAAACCTACAGAGCCCGGGAATCTTCCCTCTGCTGAACTATGGACAGGTCTCTACAGGCCTGAGGCTCCCAAAGAAGAGCTCAGCGGCACTGCTTCTATCTACCCCCTTAGGGCTTTCCAACACCAACAGCCAGGGTGTGGCTGTTTCTCTTTTCTGAGAGGGGTGATACCCTCAGGTCTTACTCACAAATCCTCATCTACACCCCTTGCAGGCCTAGGACTCCGCCCTAGAGCAAAGTCCTCTTTTCCCTGAGACCACCCNGACACCACCCTTAGGGCAGAAAGTGAAGGGGAACTAAAAAACCTCTTGATGAAAGTGAAAGAGGAGAGTGAGAAAGTTGGCTTAAAGCTCAACATTCAGAAAACGAATCATGGCATCTGGTCCCATCACTTCATGGGAACTAGATGGGGAAACAGTGGAAACAGTGTCAGACTTTATTTTTATGGGCTCCAAAATCACTGCAGATGGTGACTGCAGCCAGGAAATTAAAAGATGCTTACTCCTTGGAAGAAAAGTTATGACCAACCTAGATAGCGTATTGAAAAGCAGAGACATTACTTTGCCAACAAAGTTCTGTCTAGTCAAGGTATAGTTTTTCCTGTGGTCATGTATGGATGTGAGAGTTGGACTGTGAAGAAGGCTGAGTGCCGAAGAATTGATGCTTTTGAACTGTGGAGAGTTGAAAACTCCTGAGAGTCCCTTGGACTGCAAAGAGATCCAACCAGTCCATTCTAAAGGAGATCAGCTCTGGCTGTTCTTTGGAAAGAATGATGCTAAGGCTGAAACTCCAGTATTTTGGCCACCTCATGCGAAGGGTTGACTCATTGGAAAAGACTCTGGTTGCTGGGAGGGATTGGGGGCAGGAGGAAAAGGGGACAACAGAGGATGAGATGGCTGGATGGCATCACTGACTCGATGTGCGTGAGTTTGAGTGAACTCCGAGTTGGTGATGTACAGAGAGGCCTGGCGTGCTGCGATTCATGGGGTCACAAAGAGTCGGACATGACTGAGTGACTGAACTGAACTGAACCTTTATGGATCCATCTCTCCTAGCATCTCTAATCCTTTCTTGTTTTCTTTGCCCTTCCTGTGACCTGACTCCCTATGAAGTCTCTTCAGTAATAGAATTCTTATGGCTACTTTACTTCTCAGTGACTGGGATTTGCTATCAATAGCTTCTGCTGGGTGAAGCTTCTTGCCTATTCTGGTCCTTTTTTACTATCCTACTACTTGAATCTTCTCTGATCACCTCCCTCACTTTTGCTATAAAAGATAATTGAGGGATTTGACTCAACTGGGAATATTGTTGACAGTTCTCTGCCTGATTTATTGCCAGATTCTTTAGATGTCCTTTAAGTCTTCACTACGATAGAACTTTGAAGTCTAAGACCTGTTTTCACAGGTTCAACTTTTAAATGATTATCTATGAAATGAGAAAAAAAAAAAAAAGAGGTTGAAGAATCACCCAGAGAAATGGAAATTGGGTTTGAGTCAACCTGTGAAAGAATAGGTTACACTGTAAGGGGAAAACTGTTGTTCTTTCTTGAGTTGAGGAAAGATAACTACACGTGGGTGAAGAATTGTGTGGTGGTGGTGGCCGGGCTCACCCTAGTGGCTATGGCTGGTATTGTCAATACTGTGTCAGCTATATCTCCAGTTCTAAAAAACATAAATGTCTACTTAGAGAAGTGACTACATCAGTCAGTGAACTCATCTCTAAGTATTACTGTGGCTGAGAATCATTTTCTATACACTTGGTTTGGGGATTAAGCTGTCAGTCACAACATTGACTTTATACACTATGTGACTTAGAACAGTTGTCTGTTCTATAAAATGCTAAGTTGCTTCAGTCGTGTCCGACTCTGTGTGACCCCATAGACGGCGGCCCACCAGGCTCCCCCGTCCCTGGGATTCTCCAGGCAAGAACACCAGAGTGGGTTGCCAAATGGGACTGCTATATTCTCTGATTTGTAAGATTATTGTGATGATTTGTTGAATTAACATATCTAAAGCCTTTAGATCTATACCTGACTCATGATGTTTTTAATAAATATTAATTATAATAAATATTAATTTATGGGAAAAATCCTAGTGTAAGTTATTGGTTTGAAAACCCAGGTTTTTCTTCACAGAATCAACAGAAAATATTCATAAACTACAACTTTCTTTTTTGTACAATATCAAAGAATTTTTCCAGTTTTATTTCATAATTGGAATAAAGTAACCATGTTCCTGAGAGTTTGTGAAGAGATAGAACTTGGTGTAATATAGCTTTAGATGTTTCAGATTCAAGGGGTAATGTTGAGAGCAGAAGTCACTGGTGCTAAGGTGAATTATTCCTAGATAGTCTTATCAGACATTTTGTCTCATTCGGACAGTTATTCCAGAGCTCTCCGGGCTAGGGGCAGGGGCAGGGCTTTGTGGGGGGGCCCTTCCTCTCTGGGCGGGCGGCCCTGCAGTCCCCATCCAGAATCTTTACCTGGACTCTTTGCAGAACCGGAACTTGTCTCTCTTGATTTGTGACCTCTGTCTTCAGATGGTGCCCTCACCAGGCTCACTTCCAGAAGGGGAAGTTAGAGGCGTGACTTCCAGCTACGCATATGTGGCGTATCCCTGAGCAGACTAATGAGCGGGGCTACGTGAGACCCCACCCAACCTGTCTATTCTCACTTAATATCCTCACCTGCCTTACAGGATGGAGAAGGCAATGGCACCCCACTCCAGTACTCTTGCCTGGGAAATCCCTAGGACGGAGGAGCCTGGTAAGCTGCAGTCCATGGGGTCGCTAGGAGTCGGACACGACTTCACTTTCACTTTCACTTTTCACTTTGATGCATTGGAGAAGGAAATGGCAACTCACTCCAGTGTTCTTGCCTGGAGAATCCCAGGGACGGCAGAGCCTGGTGGGCTGCTGTCTATGGGGTCGCACAGGGTCGGAGACGACTGAAGCGACTTAGCAGCAGCAGCAGCAGGAGAAGGTCAGGGGTTGTACCATCTGGCCACCCCTACTGGGAGCTTCCCAGGGCTTGGCTCCGTGAGGCTCTCTTTCTTCTGGGGTGAGTAGCCACATTCAGCCCTCATTCAGGATCCTTCTCTCGGCCACAGTCCTTTTGATTAATTAACTGATCCTTGATTAATATTTCTTACTAATGAAGGGAATTTTCAGTCTGTGAACATCTGTCAAACTGCAACTCTCATAGAGATTGAAATCTGAGTCCCAGGCAAGATTTTAGTTGGGGAGCCTGCAGCACAAGGTATGTGTGTGTCTAGAGGAGCTGCTGGACTGTTAGAGAACCCACATATCCCTTCCCATCAGAGGTCTCTTTTCCAGCCAGACTTAAACACTTGGGAATATTCTGTTCCAAAAGATTTACAGGGTGGAGACCCATGTAGACACATTTTTTAAGGAAATTTTGGCCATATCCCTTGGAAGCATTGTGTCACTTAATTTCATAATGAAATGAACAGTTGTAAGAGCCAGCATAGGCCTACTAGGTGGATATAAGTTCTTATTTGACCTCTAATCATTTGGTAAATAATTGAAATAGTGAAGTAGGAACCTGACAAATTGTCATTCTTTGGATGTAGAGCCTGGAGCACAGGGTTGAGGGTTGGGGGAGGTGATTTGTCAAGGATCACACAGTTTGTGCCACAAGGAAGAATCACAGTGACATCCGCTGTTTCCATCCTTGTACTCAAAATGACTTGGGGCTTCAGACTGGGGAGTGAAGTGTTTTGCAAGTGATTTATTCTAATCTTTTGAAAACAGTGAAGTGCTCTATGACTGTTTTCTCACTGTAAAAATTCCAAATATGCAGTCATAACAAAATGCTCCCTTGAGAATTCCCTCCCTTATCCCCACCACCATATAACCTTATTATGAGTTTATTCTGAATGGATGGAAATGTGCTCATGTCTTACAAAAATGGAACAATAAAGTACATATTATTTTTCAACTCTAGCCCCAGTTAGTAATGCATCTTGAAGTATATACAATATCAATCTTCAGAGTGGCCCTAAAGTCAGGAAATTCAGATAATTTTATTACTATTTTGCAGATTGACCACATTCTTGATGACATTTTATATATTTGTCTATATTTCCAGACTGTACAAGACCTTAATATAGATTTAGCATTTTTCTTTATTAAGAAAACTAAAATGACTAAGCTTGTAATTAAAACTCTAATGCATTTTTGTCTGAAAATATTGTCTTGAGGTGGCACGCATATTGAGATATATAATTGGTGTTCTAAGTATTGCTCATGAGAATTAGTAGCCTTTCCTTGGGCCATGAGAAACGAGAAACAATAAAATTAAAAGGTTAACTATTTCTATACTCTACCTCTTTGTCTTTTATAGACTTAATCTCTGTATTTCCTGTTCTTGATATATGAGGTCAGCTACATGAAGCCCTGTCAATCACAATTATTAAATGCCAACCAGTATACTGTGATGCTTAGGCAAAAGCTTAAAGTCTCAAGCACAAAGTCTAAGGACGGGTTTTCTATTTGCCATTTGAGAGATTATGCTGTGAAGCAGTTTTATCACCTAGTCCATCTTGCCTTGGAATCATTTTAGAGCTTTTTGGATGTATTTTGTTTACTTGCATTCCTTTTTTGAGGTTGGGATATCAGAGTAAGACAGAATCAAGTTTTTAAAGAAAGCATTTTATTTATTTGACTGTGTTGGTTCTGAGCTGCAACTTAGTTGTGGGATCTTTCATTTCAGGACATGGGTTCAGTAGTTGTGGTGCCCACGGCATGTGGGATCTTAGTTCCTGACCAAGGATCAAACCCACAGNTGTACGGATGTGAGAGTTGGACTGTGAAGAAAGCTGAGCACCAAAGAATTGATGCTTTTAAACTGTGGTGTTGGAGAAGACTCTTGAGAGTCCCTTGGACTGCAAGGAGATCCAACCAATCCATTCTGAAGGAGATCAGCCCTCAGTGTTCTTTGGAAGGAATGATGCTAAAGCTGAAACTCCATTACTTTGGCTACTTCATGCAAAGAGTTGACTCATTGGAAAAGACTCTGATGCTGGGAGGGATCGGGGGCAGGAGGAGAAGGGGACGACAGAGGATGAGATGGCTGTATGACAGAGAATGAGATGGCTGGATGGCATCACCGACCGACTCGATGGAACTGAGTTTGAGTGAACTCCAGAAGTTGGTGATGGACAGGGAGGCCTGGAGTGCCAGGGGTCGCAAAGAGTTGGACACGACTGAGCGACTGAACTAAACTGAGCAACTAAACAACAACAATAAAGCATAAAAGTCCCTGGCCTATACCCACGAATTTGAGAAACCACAGATTTCTAATCCTGATACTAGGATTTAGATTCCAGCATTTGGCCAATCTGGGAAGCCATTCCAAGCAGCAAAGGCAGTCCTGCAGTGCTTTAAGCAGAAGGGGCAGAGCTGGAGGAGGAGGAGGAGCTGTCATCAGTTGAACAGGCTACCAAATTCAAATGGAGCCAACATGGGGACAAGGCTATTCCCAAGCTTAAAGTCACCACAGGTTCAAAGAGTACAGCATGGTTCGCCTAGACAATGGTCTCATTTGAGATCACACTAGTTATTTGTCTTCCCACTATCCAAATTTGTTAAAGTGTTGGTACTTCCCTAGTGGTCCAGTGGTTAACTCTGCACTTCCAATGCAAAGGGTGCAGGTTCAATCCCTGGTCAGGAAGCTAAAATTCTGCATGCCATGTGGCATGACCAAAAAGAAAAAAAAAAAGTGTTAAAAATCAATCAATGAATAAACAAATGCACCGCCCTCCTCTGTAGCTAGGTGGCCTTGTGATCGATTTATGACCACATGTGACACGGAAAGCCAAAGAACCATCTTCAATCATGGGGCAACTGTAGGGATGAAAGCCACGTACTGGAGATGGAAGGACAAAGAGAGACAAGGACCACCTATCTCCACAGGTCTGGTTATGTGAGAAGGATCAGCCTATAAACACGCCCACGGAGCCCAAAAGGCCCTCATCATTCACAGATCCTGTTGTCCATCAGGAAATGCAAAGCTCTTCCTGATATCATTCACAGTTACAGCTACAGTTTTGTAATACACATACTTAGAGCAGATGAAGAAGGCATCGCACAGATGGAAAAAGGATGTCTGCCCTCTTTTCACTTAATTTGCATAGTCACTTGTTGACTGATTTGCTAGCTTTTCCTCTGAAAAAACAAGTTCAGCCTGCTGTGATGTCCGTGGAGGCTCCTCACGGGCCCCTCTACAGCTCTGAGGGCTCGTGTGGCACAGGGAGGGTGAATGACAGGGCTGTGGGGTCCAAGGAACTAGGGGCATGCACATCCCCATTCTGCTTCCTCTTGGCTGCATCTCATCCCTGTCTCTCAAATAAGAGTAAAATACTAGCTTCCTAAAATTATTTGGAGGGTTAGATAAGAAAAGGCTGAGAGAGGGCTTAACACAGGGCCTGGCACATGGCAGGTACTCAGTAAATGTTAACTATTATTCATTTCCATTAATATCCTGGAGTTTTTTCAGCCTCCTCCCTGAGACATGAAGACAGTGTCCTTATGTGCTCAGCAGTCTAGTTTCAAGTCATTGTTTGAATTTCAGTTCGCTAAATGTATAACAAAATATATTGTTTATCTATCTACACATATATATATTCATTGTTCTATCGATACATATTCATTGATCCATCCATATATATTCATCCATCTATCTACACTCATCCATCAGGAAAAAAAATCTTTTCGTTGCCATGTGTTTTGGAGTTTAGAAATATGGTCAGCACATGGGGTCCACTCACCAGTGCTGAAATTTCTCAACTAACAATAGCTTTGTGCTCAGCACTAGTTGTGAAATGTCTACCCAGCCCTCACTTTATATTCACTAGAGGAAAGCAGCAGTCAACATGTCAAATCAGCCAACGAAGCAGTGAGGAGAAATGTCTACTTCAAAGTGTCAAGGGCTCTATACACGCGCAGACCTCAAGGAAAAGAGGGCAGTGAAAATCTTGAGAAAAGCAAGAGTCTGAGTTCATCATTCTGCGGCTACCAGGACAACAACCCCACCCCATCCTGCCCCACCCAAGCGGTGGGCACATGCTGGATTGTTGACCTTACCTCTTGCTGAGCGTGCATGTGCAAGCTTAATCTTGTCCGATTCTTTGAGACCCTATGGACTATAGCCCACCAGACTTCCTCTGGAATTTTCCAAGCATGAATACTGGAGCGGGTTGCCATTTCCTACTCCAGGGGATCTTCAGGACCCAGGAACCACATCCGCAGCCAGGCGTTTCTTTACCACTGAGTCATCTGGGAAGCCCCTCTTGGCTGAGAGCTGCCCCAGGCTGCAGCAGTGACTGCTACATTCCTGCAGCAGTGCTCCGCTTCTGGGCACAGTCCTAGAATGGACAGATGACCTGGCTGGGGGCCAGTAAGTCCCTTCCCCAGGAATTCTGGAACTGGGACTGGGAGCCTGACATCATCTCTCTCTGCTCATCTAGGCTATAACACATAAAACTCGGGAGCAGCTGACAGCCATGTGGACTAAGTAAGAAACACAGGAAGCCAGAGTGAGCAAGAGAAAAGAATGAAGCAGACACAAACAAACCCATGAGCGGCAGCGAGGCTCCAGTCCTTAGTTCTCTTCCTAAGGCCCGAATCCATCCCCGTCCTTGGATTCTGCAAGATACCTGAGCCTCCTGCCAGGTTGATTTCTGTTCATAGTACCAAGAAAACGTAAGACACTCCACCATTTGCGTGCGTGTGTGCTAAGTTACTTCAGTCATGTCCGACTCTGTGCGACCCTATGGACTGTAGCCCACCAGACGTCTCAGTCCATGGGATTCTCCAGGTAAGAATACTGGAGTGGGTTGCCATTTCTTCCTCCAGGGGATCTTCCCAACCCAGGGATTGAACCCACATCTCTTACTTCTCCTGCATTGGCAGGCGGGCTCTTTACCACTAGTGCTACCTGACAGCTAGTTTCAGAGTGAACCCTATAAACCAGGCATTCCCCTGATGACTCAGCGGGTGAAGAATCTGCCTGCAATGCAGAAGATACAGGAAACACAGGTTCAATCCCTGGGTCAGGAAGATCCTCTGGAGAAGCAAATGGCAAACCATTCCAGTATTCTTGCCTGGGAAGTCCCATGGACAGAGGAGCCTGGTGGGCTCCAGTCCATGGGGTTGCAAGAGTCCAACACGACTTAGGGAGTAAACCACCGCCTATAAACTGGGGGAGGCCTCACTGTAAAATAACACACAACACAAGCCTCTATGACCCCAGTTTTGCCTACCATATTCTAAGTCCTGAGCTGGAGGCCTTGAGAAACACAGTGATGAGCATCCCAGAATGTAAGGTAATCAGAAAAATGTCAATGCCTGTGAGTATGTTTACGTTTAGAGTGAGCTGAGGGAACACAGCTGTCAGGAGAGAAGGAGGAGGCCCCAGGGAGCATCGCTAATCCCTAGCAGTTCTACAAGAGAAAAATTTTCAGTTGCTAAAGCAGAAATGCCCACAGAGATGGGCTTCAGGAGCAGCAGCTCCTGGGCTCTAGAGCACAGGCTCAACAGCTGTGGCTGACGGGCTGAGCTGCTTCCTGGAATGTGAGATGTTCCTGGAACAGGGATCGAACTTGTGTCTCCTGCATTGGCAGGTGGATTCTTTACCCCTGAGCCAGTAGGGAAGCCCCAAAATAAAGTTTAATTAAGCTTACTCAGTCAAACCCAGGCTTCTGGGACTTGGGTCCCTGGCCCCAAACACTGTTACAAGGCATCCAGAAAGGGGTAGGTTGCCACACCTAATTTCCCAATACTTGTCTTTATACATTTATTTACTGTGTGCAAGATCAGGTTCTCTCATAAAGGTGTCTTAATTACCTCCCTCCACCCCCACCTAATTTTTTAGAAATATAGGCATTTTGGTCATCTTTCAATTTCTCCTCCTTCTTCTAAATACCGAAAAAGAAAAAAAAAAAAAAAAACCCTCTAACCACTGACTCCATAAAAGGGGAAGTATACCTTTCAGACTCAGAGGAAACCAAGAAAGTTCTTTGCTTACCATGCACTGTCTTCCTGCCAACAGGCAGCAGGGGTACTGTGGGCATGGCCTCTCAGGGCCAAGTGGGCAGACCAGGGATTTACGGGTGGGGGACCACTGGCTACATCTTTTCATCTGTCAAGAGAAGCCAACAAGCTGGACTTTTATGTGAAATCCAGATTTTTAAAACTTGGCTACCAATTCAAACTTCTAAAAACGTAGCATATACAGACAAAATCTGTTTGAGGGTGGACCTCAGCCCACTAGTTGCCAATTTATAATGTCCAGTCTTCCGGTGGAGGACAGCTAAACTGGGGGTAGTTAAAATTTCATCCCTACTGCAATGTATCGGGCTTCTTGGGTGGCTCAGTTGGTAAAGTATCCACCTGCCAATGCAGGAGATGCAGGTATAATCCCTGAGTTGGGGAAATCCCCTGGAGGAGGAAATGGCAACCCACTCCAGATTGTCTTGCCTTGACAATCCCATGCATAGAGGAAATCTGGCCAGCCACAGTCAGTCTATGGGGCTGCAAAACAGTTGGACATGACGGAGAGACTAAATCACCACCTCAATATATTGGGTTGGCCAAAAAGTTCATTGGGTTTTTCTGCGCCATCTACTGAGAAGCCCAAACAAAGTTTTTGGCCAACCCAATACTCATGGAAGACCCAGGATACACTGCCCTTGCCCCCCAGGAGGCCAATGGGGGCAGTGAACACACCATTTCAGAACAAGATGGCAAATGGAGAGAGAGAAAAGTTTGCAAAAGAGAACACAGGACCGCCACCCACCAGCCACACACCTCCCCTGACCCGTAACTTTCAGGGAGAACAGGTTTGGGAAGTGGCAGTAAAAAGATGACAGATTAACCCCACCTTGATACATCTAGAGAAAAGATAAAGGGACCCAACCATAAGAAAGAAAACCAACAAAAATTCCACAGCCCCACTTTCGTGTATCCAAGGAGATTCTTAAAATAGTCAAGCCTTAATGAAACCATGACAACAGGCATGATGGTACCATAAGTAAAAAATAAAATTAACTTGTACTGAGTACCATCTATGCTCCAAGTACAATGCCAGGTGCTACGGGAATATCATCTCATGTAAACCTCCCAAGAATCCTGAGAGGAATCATTATTCTCAATTTACAGATGCAGAAAGAGACTCTGAAATTCTGAAGTTTGGAAAAGAGCCAAATGATGCTTTTCCCATTAACTCGCAGACCAAGCCAAAGAAAGTCCAGCTATTATTATACATACTTTTAATGGCAAAGAGTCAAGAATAACTCATTAGCTACAAAAATTAAAAGTGTAAGGGAGTGGGGAGGGTGGAATTAGGTGAAGGAGATTAAGAGATACAAAATAGCCATGCAAACAAAACATACAAAAGAACAAACACATCAAAAAGTTATATTTTCACCCAATTATGACTAGGATGAAAGACAAATGAATATTTAATGAATCTCTGGGTAAAGAATTAGGAATGAAGGAAAAGGATAGATGGTTAAACTAAAGAGTGAATATTTTCTATATTAAAAAATAAAAAGGCTAACAGTACGGTATAAGACGTATCTGGATATATAACAGAGATACGGTTAGTATTCTTACTATATTTATAAAATGTATCTCTAGATACAAAAAACAAAAAATTTTCAGGAGAACCAGGAGAAACAGAGGTCAGGAACACACAATTCACAAAAGGAAAAATTAACAAGTAAACAAGCCAACAGAAAAATATTCATAAATCAGTCCAAATATGCAAATTAAACATCAATGAAGTGCCATAATTTATTAAGTAAATGGTGAAGAAATTGTTTATTTTTTCAATTTGTATTGGAGTACAGTAGATTTACAATGTTGTGTTAGTTTCAGGTGTACAGCAAGGTGAGTCAGTCACACATACACATATATCCACTCTTTTAGATTCTTTTCGCATATAAGTCATTATTGAGTATTGAATAGAATTCCCTGGGTTGTACAGTAGGTTCTTATTAGTTATCTATAATATATATAGCAGCGTGCATATGTCTATCCCAATCTCCCAATTTAACCTCCTCCCCCCAAAAATTTTAAATAATAATACCAGTGGCTGGTCAGATTTGGAAAGCTAACACTTCCTATGTATGTCACCGTAAATATTATAAAGTGGCACAAGTCTTTCAGAAAGCAATATGGCAATCTTCTTACAATTATTCCTAAAGAAATCATCTAAAATCTGGAAGGAAAAACAGCTACATGCACAACAATGTTCATCATAACATTTAAAAAGCTGAAAAGAAACAGCCAACAGTAGGTGATGGAATCGTCATTGCTGTACCCATTACTAATCAGTACCTTGAAAGTAGGATGTCTTGTTCATGATGAGTTCCAGGAGCAAATTCATACAGTACAAGCATTTAATAAATATGGGTGAATAGTGAAGAAAAGATATACAGCCACTTAAAATGATTAAAGACTAGGAACCTGGTGGCACAATTTTAAGTAGGGGACAAGAACAGAAAAGTATATGACTATAGTCCTATTTTTGAAAGTTACATTAGGAAAACTGCTAGAGGGAAATACACACGACAGTGTGCTGAGAAATATATTAGCGATTATTCTTTATTATGGCTATATTATCTTTATTTAAAATATAAACACCCTTCAGAGGGATTATTGTTATAATTATTTAAAATATAAGTTGATCCTTAGAAACTGAGGAAAAGATTAAAAATTTAATAACTAGTAGAAAACACATAAAATCCCCCAATAGCTCCATATTACAGGGATATCCACCCAGCTAAAAAGAAAAGTACAGTCAGTCATATGAAGAGGTTACTGACTGACTTTCACAACTTAGATGAGATGTATCATTTCTGAATCCTAACTCAGTAATAAATGAACACATCACAGGAAGCCAAAACACAGCTACTTCAACAGCTGTTTCAATTTGCTGCACTCCTGGTTTCTTCTGAATTCTCTTTGGCTCTCAGCTGAAAGGGCTTAGTTAGTGATCTCTTGACCCGGAGGCTTCCAATGAGACAAGGTCAATTCTCTAATCTATGGAAATTCAGAAAAGCAAGACAGGTCAGGGGTAAGGTAGGCTGGTGGGTAAATGTCCCTAAGTTGAACTGTGATGTATTTCCATCTCCTAGAAAACCAAAACTACATACAGACAAAGAGGGTACAAAACTTCCAACAGTTTCTCAATTTTATGTGGCTGCCCGGATGGGATAGGAGCCTGGGGAAGAATGGATATAGGTACATCTATAGCTGAATCCCTTCACTGTTCACCGGAAACTATCACAAATCGGCCATACCCCAATACAAAATAAAAAGTTTAAAGAAGAAAAAACTGTTGTTTTCAATTCATTCTGAGTCATGAAATCATCTGCATGAGTCACAACTAGGATTCTGTGACGGCTACAACAAAACAAAATATCAGTGTGCGTGTCACAATGAAAGGATACCATTTAACCAAAATTTGTCCCGGTTATACGTGTCCTGGTTTTATGTGTTTTCTACTAGTTATTAAATTTTTAATCTTTTCCTCAGTTTCTAAGGATCAACTTATATTTTAAATAATTATAACAATAATCCCTCTGAAGGGTGTTATGTGTCCCTGCATGTGAATCTCCAGTAGCAAATGCCAAATGTACTTCTTGCTATGATTTATGGTCCAAAAAGTTTTAAAAGCATTACTCTAGGCAATTCAGGACCTGACTTAGGGCCCAGAAAACCACTCAGAGCTAAACTGTTTAGTACTCATATTTCAAACTGAAGGATTAAACTGTTTACTACTGATATTTCAAACTGCAGGATTCATCTGGAAATAAGAATGCAGCGAATCCAGTTCAACTAGGTATTAGGCATCGATACAAAACAGACGCCTCTTTAATATTTCATCCAGGAATAAAGGACGGCTGTCAGCCAAAGACTCCGGAAAGCATCATTTTACACCAACTCCCAAAGCCCATGGCCAGTCTGCCCCCTCAACACTTTCTCCGGCTCCAGGTTTTAGGACCATAGAGGTGCAGAGACTTTACATTTGTCTCATCCCGATGTGGGGTCATCCCAGTGCCATACTCACAGCCAGGCTGCATCCTCCTTTGCTAGAAGGAGAACTAATGTTTACAGTGTTGAAATGCCAGGTGCCCAAGGTCAAAGAAGGGTTCAGCAGGGATCAGACTCCCAGGCTCAGTTGTTTTCCAAGATTCCTTAAATTAAAGACACACGAGAGCACAAAGAGCACTCCCTGTCAAGAGACAAGTAGAGGACTTTGCTCTCCTTTTTGGTCTTATTTGTTGCTTATACCTCTGAAACAATTTTTCAGTTCAGTTCATGTCCGACTCTTTGCGATCCCATGGACTGCAACAAGCCAGGCTTCCCTGTCCATTACCAACTCCCAGAGCTTACTCAAAACTCATGTTCACTGAGTTGGTGATGCCATCCAAGCATCTCATCCTCTGTCGACCCCTTCTCCTCCCGCCTTCAATCTTTCCCAGCATCAGGGTCTTTTCCAAGGAGTCAGTTCTTTGCATCAGGTGGCCTAAGGATTGGAGTTTCAGCTTCAGCATCAGTCCTTCCAATGAATATTCAGGACTGATCTCCTTTAGGATGGACTGGTTTGATCTCCTTGCCATCCAAGGGGCTCTCAAGAGTCTTCCCCACACCACAGTTCAAAAGCATCAATTTTTTGGTGCTCAGCTTCCTTTATAGTCCAATTCTCATATGCAAACATGACTACCAGAAAAACCATAGCTTTGAGTAGACGGACCTTTGTTGGCAAAGTAATGTCTCTGCTTCTTAATATGCTGCCTAGGTTGGTCATAGCTTTTCTTTCAAGGAGCAAGCATCTTTTAATTTCATGACCGCAATCACGATCTGCAGTGATTTTGGAGCCCAAGAAAATAATGTCTGACACTGTTTCCATTGTTTCCCCATCTATTTCCCATGAATGATGGGACCGGATGCCATGACCTTCGTTTTCTGAATGTTGAGTTTTAAGTCAGCTTTTTCACTCTCCTCTTTCACTTTCATCAAGAGGCTCTTCAGTTCCTCTTCACTTTCTGCCATTAGGGTGGTGTCATCTGCATATCTGAGGTGATTGATATTTCTCCCAGCAATCTTGATTCTAATGCTTCATCCAGCCTGGTATTTCACATGATGCACTCTGCATATAAGTTAAATAAGCAGGGTGACAATATACAGTCTTGACGTATTCCTTTCCCAATTTGGAACCAGTCTGTTGCTCCATGTCCAGTTCTAACTGTTGCTTCTTGACCTACATACTGATTTCTCAGGAGGCAGGTACGGTGATCTTAAAATTCTTTTTAAGAATTTTCCATAGTTTATTGTGACCCACACAGTCAAAGGCTTTAGTAGATGTATTTCTGGAATTCTCTTGCTTTTTCTATGATCCAATGGATGGTGGCAATTTGATCTGTGGTCAAAGTAATACTCAAAATGCTACAAGCTAGACTTCAACAGTATATGAACCAAGAACTTCCAGATGTTCAAGCTGGATTTAGAAAAGGCAGAGGAATCAGAGATCAAATTCCGATACTGTTGTTGAGAAAAAAAAAAAATTTGACTTCATGGAGATTTTCTTTTCAGGTAAGTAATTCTGCATACAACTCAGTTTAGAGTGGTGGCTCAAAAGTAAAGCATCCACCTGGAATGCAAGAGACCTGGGTTGGATCCCTGGGTCGGGAAAATCCCCTGGAGAAGGGAATGGCTACCCATTCCAGTATTCTTGTCTGGAGAATTACATGGACAGATGAACCTGGCTGGCTGTAGGGTCCATGGGGTCACAAAGAGTTAGACACGACTGAGCAACTACCACTTTCACTTTTCAGTTTAGGGTTCCAGGTGTCAATAGATCAATACTTAAAATAGTCTTAAATCACAATTTACTTATTGACTTCTAAATGGTACTGTTTTAATTTCTCCAAAGCTGTTACTTTTTAATGACACCAAAATGGCTTTTAACCACAAACAGAAAATGTCTCCCTCTCAAAGCCAAATTCACAGTGAAAACTAAGCCAGGGGAAGACGCTGTGCAAGGAAATAACAGTTTTTCCATTTTTAAAGTTTTGATTTCATTTGCTTGGAAAAAGGTCAACTCTCCAAAGTCTCATCTGACTGCTACTGCCCAATGATTTTTTAAAGCCTATTTTTCTTTTTTCAAAGTAAGTTTAGTAACACTTGAAATACAAGATAGCTGGCTGGGATCTCACAATCCCAGATGCTTCATTTTAGGAGCATCAGAACTGTCTCTCAAAACATCTCCCCTTATCTTGTGATATCCAGATGAATGTACCCTGATTAAGAACTTTAGGCCCTGGGTAGAATCTGCATTAATCGTGTAAATTAAGTAGGAAATTCAGAACCGTCAGGAGTTCAGGGGTCACTGGAAGCTGAGCCTCCTTAGTGAATCTCCTTGAGCAGCTTTCCCGTGGTGATCTTTTCTTAAAAAGTCAAATCTATAGGAGGTAAGACGGGGACTCACAAAGGAAGGGAAATAGGTGAACTTAAGGGTGATCCCTGTTGTTCTATGGCAGAAACCAACAACACTGTGAAGTAATTATCCTCTAATTAAAACTTTTTTAATATTAAAAAAAGTCAATCAGTATTTTGACCTTTAGAGACCCAGAGGCAGCCTGTTTTCAGACAGATCTGCTGGCATGAAGACTGCCACATGCTCTGAATTCAGGGTAAAGGTCTCATTTTCAAAATCATATGGGGCAGATTCCCATTTGGGGACCTTGAAACCAGCAATTACTAGCAGGAAGTGATGAGTCTCTGGTGCATAGCTGAAAGTTTACTAATTTTCTGGCATTAAACAGAGGCCCAACATACTCAAAAAGAAGTTTCCGTTCAGTCACTCAGTCATGTCTGACTCTGTGACCCCATGGACTGCGGCACACCAGGCCACCCTGTCCATCACCAACTCCCGGAGCTTGCTCAAACTCATGTCCATTGAGTCGGTGATGCCATCCAACCATCTCATCTTCTGTCGTCCCCTTTTCCTTCCACCCTCAATCTTTCCCAGCATCAGGGTCTTTTCAAATGAGTCAGTTCTTTGCATCAGGTGGCCAAACTATTGGAGTTTCAGCTTCAACATCAATCCTTCCACTGAATATTCAGGATTGATTTCCTTTAGGATGGACTGGTTGGATCTCCTTGCAGTCCAAGGGAGTTTCAAGAATCTTCTCCAACACCACAGTTCAAAAGCACCAATTCTTGGGCGCTCAGCTTTCTTTATAGCCCAACTCTCACATCCACATATGACTACTGGAAAAACCACAGGTTTGATGAGAGAGACCTTTTTTGTCAAACTAAAAAACAGTTCAGATGGCTTCCAATTTTGTCAACTTTAGAGACCTCACACCATCATGCCAGAAAGTCCTCAACTTTCAGAACTATGTTTGCACATTGGGAAAAATGTTGATTTGCATTTGAAAATTTTTAATTCAAGTTTTATAAAATGCATGGTACATAAAATACCATGAGCTCAACTAACTGAGCCAATGTATTAAATGAAACTAACAGTTTCAACTAGAGGACCAAGACAGTACAATTTCACAATGAAAAGAATCAATGGTATGAGCCAATAGTGTGAGGATTTACAAATGAAATTTTAACATTATCTTTTCAAGAAACAGTCACAAATGAACTTACTTAAAATCAGAAACAGAATCACAGATGCAGATAACAATCTTATCTACTAAGGTGGGGAGGGGAGGAGGGATAAATTGGGAGGCTGGGACTGATATATACATATTACTAATAACCTACTGCTACTGGCAGGAGGAGAAGGGGATGACAGAGGATAAGATGGTTGGATGGCATCACCAATTCAATGGACATGAGTTTAAGCAAGCTCTGGGAGCTGGTGATGGACAGGGAAGCCTGGCAGGCTGCAGTCCATGGGGTCACAAAGAGTTGCACATGACTGAGCCTCTGAACTGAACCTTTTTATTTTTGTGTGTGTCAAGCCTCTGTTTAATGGCACAAGGAACTGTACTCAATAATGATCCATTAGGAAGAGAATCTAAAAAAGAGAGGATATATGTATCCGAATCACTTTGCTGTACAGCAGAAACTAACACAACACTGTAAATCACTATACTCCAATATAAAGAAGAGTCAAGTACTCATCACCTGTTAGAGTAGTTCAGAGTTGGGGGAAAAAAGGCCTTAAAGACTTTTGAAAATCCTAAAGCTCTCTCATTCCATCCCTTTCCCACTCCTATTCCTTGTTGTAACATTAGCCAGTCCCAAAGTAAGCTGCTAACCTTCTCTCTGGTGGCTCAGGTGGTAAAGAAAGGGAAAGGGAAAGGAAAGGGAAAGTCGCTCAGTCGTGTCTGACTCTTTGCGACCCCATGGGCTGCACCCTAGCAGGCTTCTCAGTCCATGGGATTTTCCAGGCAAGAGTACTGGAGTGGGTTGCCATTTCCTTCTCCAGGGGATCTTCCCGACCCAGGGATCGAACCCGGGTCTCCCGCATTGTAGGCAGATGCTTTACCCCCTGAGCCACCAAGCTGCCTGCAATGCAGGAGACCTGGGTCCAGTCCCTGAGACGAGAAGATCCCCTAGAAAAGGGAATGGCTACCCACTCCAGTATTCTTACCCAGAGAATTCCGCGGACAGAGGAGCCTGGTGAGATACAGTCCACAGGTTTGCAGAGTTGGACACGACTGAGTGACTAACAATTTCACTTTCTTTCCAGCTTCTCTCAGGTCCAACTTACATATCTTTACTTCAGAAAACACACCACCTCCTTAGGCCATCCCATTCCAAACAACTGATAGATCAGCCATTGCATCAATTCATTCAATGAACATATATACAAATTGGCTATCTCCTCTGGGACAATGAAGGACACACAAGCCTGGCGCGCCGCAGTCCATGGGGTCGCAAAGAGTCAGATACAACTGAGCAACTGAACAACAAGATGCCGCTGGAGGACAGACCTTCTACTGAGATAAAATACGACTCCCTGAGATACCCCACACCCAAGGTAAGAGAAACCCAAGTAAGATGGTAGTTGTTGCAAGAGGGCATCAGAGGCAGACACACTGAAACTATACTCACAGAAAACTAGTCAATCTAATCATACTAGGACCACAGCCTTGTCTAACTCAATGAAACTAAGCCATGCCTGCGGGGCCAACCAAGATGGGTGGGTCATGGTGGAGAGGCCTGACAGAATGTGGTCCCCTGGAGAAGGGAATGGCAAACCACTTCAGTATTCTTGCATTGAGAACCCCATGAACAGTATGAAAAGGCAAAATAATAGGATACTGAACGAGGAGCTCCCCAGGTCAGTAGGTGCCCAATATGCTACTGGAGATCAGTGGAGAATAACTCCAGAAAGAATGAAGGGATGGAGCCAAAGCAAAAACAATACCCAGCTGTGGATGTGATTGGTGATAGAAACAAGGTCCAATGCTGTAAAGAGCAATATTGCATAGGAATCTGGAATGTCAGGTCCATGAATCAAGGCAAATTGGAAGTGGTCAAACAAGAGACGGCAAGAGTGAACGTCGACATTCTAGGACTCAACAAACTAAAATGGACTGGAATGGGTGAATTTAACTCAGATGACCATTATATATACTACTGTGGGCAGAAAGTAGAAATGGAGTAGCCATCATGGTCAACAAGAGTCCGAAATGCAGTACTTGGATACAATCTCAAAAATGACAGAATGATCTCTGTTCGTTTCCAAGGCAAACCATTCAATAT
>SJYV01006773.1:68550-80843 GCA_006410875.1 Neotragus pygmaeus
AAAATGAAGATCATGGCATCCGGTCCCATCACTTCATGGCAAATAGATGAGGAAACAGTGGAAACAGTGACAGATTTTATTTTGGGGGGCTCCAAAATCACTGCAGATGGTGACTGCAGCCATGAAATTAAAAGACGCTTACTCCTTGGAAGAAAACTTATGACCAACCTAGATAGCATATTCAAAAGCAGAGACATTGCTGACTAAGGTCTGTCTAGTCAAGGCTATGGTTTTTCCTGTGGTCATGTATGGATGTGAGAGGCAGACTGTCAAGAAGGCTGAGCACCGAAGACTTGATGCTTTTGAACTGTGGTATTAGAGAAGACTCTTGAGAGTCCCATGGACTGCAAGGAGAGCCAACCACTCTATCCTAAAGGAGATCAGTCCTGGGTGTTCTTTGGAAGGAATGATGCTAAAGCTCAAACTCCAGTACTTTGGCCACTCCATGCGAAGAGTTGACTCATTGGAAAAGACTCTGATGCTGGGAGGGATTGAGGGCAGGAGGAGAAGGGGATGACCGCGGATGAGATGGTTGGATGGCATCATGGAGTCGATGGAGGTGAGTCTGAGTGAACTCCGGGAGTTGGTGATGGACGGGGCGGGGGGAGGCTGGCGTGCTGCAATTCATGGGGTCACAAAGAGTTGGACGCGACTGAGCGACTGAACTGAACTGGTTACCCACCATATGGTCGTAACCCCTTAGGGCTTACAGAGAGCACAGATAATGATGTTCCTAAACTGGTCCTTAATCAAGCAGCAAACAAGATGGCAGTTCTCCACTGTCCCTCCCAATTACTTCATTCCCCCCGCAGGCCTGTTCCCACCGCCTTCTCCATCACACCCTACCACCACACTCTCAGGCCTTTTTATCCAGAGAAGAGTTTCAAATTCTGTCACTCAGAGGTTTTAGGAATGTTTGTTGTGGTTGTTGTTCAGTCTCTAAGCCTTGTCTGGCTCTCTGCAACCCCATGGACCACAGCACACCAGGCTTCCCTGTCCTTCACTATCTCCCAGAGTTTGTTTCAAACTCATGCCCATAGAGTTGGTATTGCCATCCAACCATCTCATCCTCTGCCATCCCCTTCTCCTCCTGCCTTCAATCTTTCCCAGCATCAGGGTCTTTTCCAATGAGTCAGTTCTTCCCATCAGGTGTCCAAAGTATTGGAGCTTCAGCTTCAGCAGCAGTCCTTCCAATAAATGTTCCGGGTTGATTTCCTTTAGGATTGTCTGGTTTGATCTCCATGCTGTCCAAGGGACTCTCAAGTCTTCTCCAGCACCACAGTTTCAAACCATCAGTTCTTTGGCACTCAGCCTTCTTTATGGTCCAACTCTCACATATGAACTTGAAAAACCACAGCTTTAACTAGACAGACCTTTGCTGGCAAAGTGCTATCTCTGCTTTTTACCATGCTGTCTAGATTTGTCACGGCTTTCCTTCCAAGGTCTGGATGCCATAATATTAGTGTTTTGAATGCCGAGTTTTAAACAAGCATTTTCACTCTTCTCTTGCACCCTCGTCAAGAAGCTCTTTAGTTGCTCTTTACCTTTGCCTTTAGAGTGGTGTCATCTGCATATCTGAGGTTGTTGGCATTTCTCCCGGCAATCTTGATTCCAGCTTCTGATTCATTCAGCCCAGCATTTTGGATGTTGTGCTCCCCATGTAAGTTAAACAAGCAGGGTGTCAATATACAGCCTGGATGCACTCCTTTCCCAATTTTGAACCAGTCCATTGCTTCATGTCTGGTTCTGTTGCTTCTTGATCTGCATACAGGCTTCTCAGGAGACAGGTAATGTGGTCTGGTATTCCCGTCTCTTTAAGAATCTTCCACAGTTTGTAGTGATCCACACAGTCAAAGGCTTTAGCACAGTCAATGAAGCACAAGTAGATGTTTTTCTGGAATTCCCTTGCTGCCTTCTCTATGATCCAGTGGATAGATCATAGCAATTTGGTTTCTAAACCATTAGCAATTTGGTTTCTGGTTCTTCTCCCTTTTCTAAATCCAGCTTAGACATCAGAAGTTCTCGGTTCCCGTACTGCTGAAGCCTAGCTTAAAGGATTTTGAGCACTACCTTGATAGCCTGTGAAATGACCACAATTGTGCAGCAGCCGGAACATTGTTTGACATTGCCCTTCTTTGGGATTGGAATGAAAAATGACCTTTTCCAGTCCTGTGGCCACTGCTGAGAGTTCCAGGTTTACTGACATATTGAGTGCAGTACTTTCACAGCACTATCTTTTAGGATTTGAAATAGCTCAGCTGGAATTCTGTCACCTCCATTAGCTTTGTCATAGTAATGCTTCCTAAGGCCCACTTGACTTCACACTCCAAGATGTCTTGCTCTCGGTGAGTGACCACACTACTGTAGTTATCCAGGTCATTAAGATCTTTTTCAATAGTTCTTCTGTGAATTCTTGCCACCTCTCCTTAATATCTTCTGCTTCTGTTAGGTCCTTATTGTTTCTGTCCTTTATTGTGCCCATCCTTGCATGAAATGTTCCCTTGAAATATCCAATTTTCTTGAAGACATCTCTAGTCTTCCCCCTTCTATTGTTTTCCTCTATTTCTTTGCACTGTTCACTAAAGAAGACTTTCTAATCTCTTCTTGCTCTTCTCTGGAACTCTGCATTCAGTTGGGTATATCTTTCCCTTTTCTCCCTTGCCTTTTGCTTCTCTTCTTTTCTCATTTCTAGAGTGTTTGCTATCATAATCATTCTTCTGGAGACACTAATTTTCCAGATTCCTCCAAGTGTGACACTCAGAGCTGAGTTCTGAATTCAAGCTGCCTGATGGAACCTGGCAGGTTCAAGTCCATCAGGTCACAAAGAGTCAGACACAACAGAGCAACTGAGTCCTGACTACATTCTTAAGCAGTCCATTCTAGTGCTTCTCAGTGCACAGGGAGATTTTTCTTCCCCCTTGATCTAGAATGTCCCTTACAACACCCTTGCTTTCTCACATGAACTCCTATTCATGCTGCAATACCCATCTGGAGGAGAGTTCCTTGGTCTCTTCTCTAACCATTACAAGCAGAGGAGATTCTTCAACAATTCCACTGGGTGGTATCCCCTCTTTAACACATCTCCTTATATAAGATAAAAATCTGACCCACTTTTACCCATTGCATGAGTATACACTCCTAGTGAAGGAACAATTTCCTATAACTGTTTAACAGTAACTACCTAGAGTTACTGCTCAGTATGAATGCTAAGATTGTTGACTTGTGTGAAGATATGCATATAAAGAACTTACAAAGATAAAGGTCTGGACTGGGCTGGGAACCACCAAGAGCAGTCTCTTCTAGCTTTTAATACCTGAAGAGGCTCCACTGGACACATCCTGGTAAGCTGCAAGCTAGAGAGTGGTCTTGACCAAAATACAGCCAAAATGTCTGGGAGGAAACTCCTAAGCAAAGCATGTTAAAATGACATTCACTCAGAAAAGACAGTCCAGATAGAAGCTGGGAAATGAGGAGCCCAATGGACCCAAGTTGGGCATATCCTTTGGAGATGGAATCTAGCTACAACCAAAGCAAAGACAGGCTCAGATAAGGCCAGTGAGTTCTGAGAACAAACTCTATTTTATGATAGCAGAAATCTATACTTGTAAGTCAGTTTGCTCTTATCTCTTCTTCCTTTTTTTTTTTTTGGCTGCAGCTTGTAAGAGTTCCCTACCATGGACTGATCACAGGCCACAGCGGTGAAAGTGCTGGGTCTCAACCACCAGACCACCAGGGAAATCCCATTTTTATATTTCTTCAGTTCCCTTATGTTTTCTCCCTTGGTATGAAGTAAAGTTGCAAGCTGTTCAACTGTGCTCAGATGAACTGAGAATAAGGGTTTTCAGCCACTCTTGGTCCTGAAGATTAGAATATTGTCAACCCATGATCGACAGCAGCCTTAGGGTGAAAATGGTATTACAGCCCAAACAAAAGAATCCTCCAAAGAAAGTCAAATTTAAGGAACAAGAAGGGCTGTAGAACCCAGCTATTCTTCCTCATGTAAAAATTCTCTTTTCAGAACTAAATCTTGGAGGTTGTGGTTTTATTTTCTTCTAAAATTCCACACACACACAGCCACGCCCCACTAAATTATGAGCACCTTGAAAGGACCTTGTCATTCTCACCAGTGTACACATGTGCATGGAACACAGTAAAGGCATTTAAATGTTTGTTGACGCAATGAATGAACAACGCATGGTCTTTCAAAATTTTAAGGCACCTTTTCTTCTCGTTTTTAAAAACTCTGGGCTGGTCTGTGTGGCATGTGGGATCTTCCCCAGTCAGAGATCAAACCTGTACCTTCTACAGCGGTAGCTCGGAGTCGTAACCACTGGATCACTAGGGAAGTGCCTTAAGGCATCTTTCAAGGCCATCCAGTCCAATCCTTTTCTGAACATTTGTCCACACATAACTTCCATTGGTTTTCATAAAATTCATTCAAACAAATATCAATGAAATGTCTACAATAATTAAGATGTGCTTTCAGGAACAACAAAAAGATCAGATATCGATATATGTTCACTGAGGGCCTACTATGTGCCAGCCACCATACTAGACCTTAAGATATTACAATGAGTAAGACACATAGCACCTTAGGGAATTCACGGAGAAGATAAATGGACAAGAAGCACCAATAACATTGTTTAAAAAGATAGAAAATGTTGCTTTCGAAGATATCATAAAGGTTATTAGGAATCAGAGGTTAAAAAGGAAAACCAAGGTTTCAAAAGGACTTATAAGACACTGTCATTCAGAACTAGGACATTATTTTGTGGTTTAACCTTATAGTTCAGGAATGAAAACTACTAGAGTCTAAATGAAGTGGTAAATGGAATGGCTTGGTAGGTTTTGATGAAAATCTAATATTCTATCTTCATATATTTACTATTACGTCAAATGACAGTGACACCAGCTTTTGAAAAGAAAGAATACAGATCAGTTCTCTTTTAATGGAAGCCATAATTGAAACTGAGCTCTAACAAAGTTCTTGTCACATGTGACTATATGACCTACAGAAACACAGACTTGTTGACCTGAGTAATAAGAAAATACATCAAGAAAAATCCTAGACTTACTTATTTTAACATTAACTACATTATAAAATATTTTTCTATTACTTACATTGTAAACTGAGAGAGTAAAAATATATAGCTAAACACTATAGTCATTCTGTCCCATAATCAAATGAAACATATCTTCACTTTCTTTCATATATGCTACTTCAGAGTCTCCAAATACTCTAAAACGTACCCCAACTAAAGTCGTTTCCTTTAGTATAAACAGTGACATGGAAATCAGAAACCAGGAGCCAAGCTTGGTTTCACCACCAGGTACATGAATTTGGGCAGATAAATTCTCTGGCTTAAATTTTCTCAGCCGTAAAATGAAGGTGTTATAGCAAATAATCTCTAAGATCCCTTTGAACACTTAAAAAAAAAGAAAACTAGGAAAACTAACTTCTACTTCCAAAGTAGAAAGTTCCAAAACTAATACTAAAGCCAGTTAGGTTTTAATTACCTTTCTCCCTCTCCTACTTGATTCAACAAACTTACTTATGAATTTCCTACAGAAGTTAGAATGAGCAGTTTCATCTCTAGTAGTTAAAGAAAGGGAAAGTGACGTCTATCGATATATTCTCTTTAAAAAAGCACAATTCTGTGACAAAGAATTTCTAGGTCCAGAAGCAACCTCTTCAGTAGAATTTTGCCTCTGTGGAAGAATTAAACACTCTTAACTTCTCTGTGAATTTCAAGTGGTTTCTACATCCATATATTCCATTACAGTCCATGAATTTCTTTTGTTCTTAGCAGACTGCTTGCCATTGGTGTATGTTTACAATATTTTCCCTTGGATCTGTATAGGAAGTGAATCAGGAATCATTTGGCCATCTTATGGAGTATGATGTAGACAAAAATATGACATTAGTATGTAATCATCCTAATTATACTGAAGAATCTATGATATGAATAGATCTGTCAGGCACATTTTTTGAGACCACACTGCATGCAAAGCACTGAAATGACTTTAAAGACGGTATGAACACATTGTTGCTTCACCTTTCTTTGCCTGAAATTTTACAAGTCACCAAGAAAAAATATGTTTTACCTCAGTACAATGTTAACTTACATTAAGAAAACTTATCTACTATTTAAAGGCTAAAAATACCTCTACAATATGACATTTTGTAGAATACGAGTTGATACTATAAAAGCAACAATTCCAGATCAAAACTATTACTACTGTATTCAAGCTTCATTCCTCTGGAAATGAGCTTCACCTGCATAATCTTTGCATATTAAAGGACATTAAGTTCAAACAAACAAAAAAACGGCACGGTCTAAAAAACATGGGAGAATACTACAGGCAGGACAACTGGCTCTACTTCTGCAAATTAAGCAAAATTAGGCAAAAAAAAAAAAAAAAAGTAAGGAAGCAAGCAAAGGGAAGGAACTCCAGAGCTATTTGCAGCAGTGATCCCTCCAAAAGTTCTAGGAGCTTCCCCTTGAGCTTAAAGAGGGCAAAGGAGAGAAGTCAGCTCTCCTTCTGGGCAGAAGCCCAGATACTCTTCACAACTTGCAATATTTATTGAATTCAGTGGAAGATGTCTGGGAGATCTGGATTCGGTGAGAATGTCTGGGCGAAGGGAGTGGCATTTGCTTTCCTCAGTCTGGAGCCTTCAGAACTGTACCAGAGTTCTCAAAACCCCTTAGTTATCTTACAGAAGAGCTCTGAGCATCCTCCCCACGCACACACCTGCAGGGCCGGGCAGCGCCTCCCTCTCCCTCCACTGTCCTCAGGGCTGGACCAAGGTCCAGTGGCCGGCGCACCGTTAGTCCAAGGGCCACCCCGGCCCCAGCGGACGCCACCCCGGCAAGCCCCAACAGAATGCCGCCGTCCCGGCTCCGCGTCCCGGAGCCACGCAGCGGCGGCGACTGCGCGGCTGGACACCGGCACCAGCAGGATGCGCATTAGAATAAAAACTTGGGCGAGCGCTCTCGCCCTCGCGCCGACGTGGAGGCACGGCCCCAGAAGCGGGCTTCGGGGACCGCCGGCCTGTCCCGCCCCTGCTCGCGGCCGAGGGGGCAGCGGTTCTCACCTGTCCTCCGAGACACTGATGACACCCTCCTCCTTGGGCACGATCACGGCCATGTTCACCACGTCCTGAGAGCCCTCGACCCGCTGCAGCAGGATCGGCTTGCGGGTCAGCGGCTTGGGCTGGATCTCTGCCGCCATCGGAGGAAGGGGCGCGCCGGGGGCGCCGCCGCCAACTGCGCCGCGGGATTGGGCTGAGACGACCGCTCGAGCGCGGGCACCAGCTGAGACAGAGACTCTGTTTGGCCGGAGCGGGCCGCCGGGGACCCGCGATCATAGCCTGGCCGCCTGCCCCGGGGACGACTCTGCGCTCCCGGCTTCGGGCAACGAAACCACCACGACCGGCGCTGCAACCAGGCGCCACCACCGAGATGTGTATAAGAGACAGGTGTACACATGTGCATGGAACACAGTAAAGGCATTTAAATGTTTGTTGACGCAATGAATGAACAACGCATGGTCTTTCAAAATTTTAAGGCACCTTTTCTTCTCGTTTTTAAAAACTCTGGGCTGGTCTGTGTGGCATGTGGGATCTTCCCCAGTCAGAGATCAAACCTGTACCTTCTACAGCGGTAGCTCGGAGTCGTAACCACTGGATCACTAGGGAAGTGCCTTAAGGCATCTTTCAAGGCCATCCAGTCCAATCCTTTTCTGAACATTTGTCCACACATAACTTCCATTGGTTTTCATAAAATTCATTCAAACAAATATCAATGAAATGTCTACAATAATTAAGATGTGCTTTCAGGAAC
Source organism: Neotragus pygmaeus (assembly GCA_006410875.1). Classification (NCBI taxonomy): domain Eukaryota; kingdom Metazoa; phylum Chordata; class Mammalia; order Artiodactyla; family Bovidae; genus Neotragus; species Neotragus pygmaeus. The sequence continues at coordinate 76,395 of SJYV01006773.1, forward strand.
AACAAAAAGATCAGATATCGATATATGTTCATTGAGGGCCTACTATGTGCCAGCCACCATACTAGACCTTAAGATATTACAATGAGTAAGACACATAGCACCTTAGGGAATTCACGGAGAAGATAAATGGACAAGAAGCACCAATAACATTGTTTAAAAAGATAGAAAATGTTGCTTTCGAAGATATCATAAAGGTTATTAGGAATCAGAGGTTAAAAAGGAAAACCAAGGTTTCAAAAGGACTTATAAGACACTGTCATTCAGAACTAGGACATTATTTTGTGGTTTAACCTTATAGTTCAGGAATGAAAACTACTAGAGTCTAAATGAAGTGGTAAATGGAATGGCTTGGTAGGTTTTGATGAAAATCTAATATTCTATCTTCATATATTTACTATTACGTCAAATGACAGTGACACCAGCTTTTGAAAAGAAAGAATACAGATCAGTTCTCTTTTAATGGAAGCCATAATTGAAACTGAGCTCTAACAAAGTTCTTGTCACATGTGACTATATGACCTACAGAAACACAGACTTGTTGACCTGAGTAATAAGAAAATACATCAAGAAAAATCCTAGACTTACTTATTTTAACATTAACTACATTATAAAATATTTTTCTATTACTTACATTGTAAACTGAGAGAGTAAAAATATATAGCTAAACACTATAGTCATTCTGTCCCATAATCAAATGAAACATATCTTCACTTTCTTTCATATATGCTACTTCAGAGTCTCCAAATACTCTAAAACGTACCCCAACTAAAGTCGTTTCCTTTAGTATAAACAGTGACATGGAAATCAGAAACCAGGAGCCAAGCTTGGTTTCACCACCAGGTACATGAATTTGGGCAGATAAATTCTCTGGCTTAAATTTTCTCAGCCGTAAAATGAAGGTGTTATAGCAAATAATCTCTAAGATCCCTTTGAACACTTAAAAAAAAAGAAAACTAGGAAAACTAACTTCTACTTCCAAAGTAGAAAGTTCCAAAACTAATACTAAAGCCAGTTAGGTTTTAATTACCTTTCTCCCTCTCCTACTTGATTCAACAAACTTACTTATGAATTTCCTACAGAAGTTAGAATGAGCAGTTTCATCTCTAGTAGTTAAAGAAAGGGAAAGTGACGTCTATCGATATATTCTCTTTAAAAAAGCACAATTCTGTGACAAAGAATTTCTAGGTCCAGAAGCAACCTCTTCAGTAGAATTTTGCCTCTGTGGAAGAATTAAACACTCTTAACTTCTCTGTGAATTTCAAGTGGTTTCTACATCCATATATTCCATTACAGTCCATGAATTTCTTTTGTTCTTAGCAGACTGCTTGCCATTGGTGTATGTTTACAATATTTTCCCTTGGATCTGTATAGGAAGTGAATCAGGAATCATTTGGNTCATCTCCCGTGAACGCGCGCGTACACACTCCTGGGAACGCGCTTGGGATGTCCCGCCCACCGCAAAAATCCCTGAAAAGGGGGCGTTGGTGGGGCGGGGAAAAGCTAGCCTGGGCGAGGCCGGAAAGAAAAGAATCCCGCAGGAAGGAAAGAAGCTGAACGCGTTGGCGCGAGATTGGGCATGCGCACGAGTTATCTGTCCTCGCGGGGCGGGGGCCCAACCGCCGAGCAGTCTTAGCGGCTCCCAACACGCGTCTGCCCCGGGCTGCCGAGTGGTACCCCGTGGTCTCCTGGGAGTAGTAGTTCTTCAGAGCTGCCTTTCCCTTGTCCTGAGATGACCTATCGCCTACTTATCGTTCCTGTCCTGGGGAGCTTGGTGGCCTCGGAATCACTGCCTGCAACGTCCTGTAAGACAGAGAACCAAAGGGCAGCCCTCGGTGGAACGGACTGTCGTCGTACTCCTGCCACTACCAGAAGTCGGGGAAGAAAAGATCTCATGCAAGCATCTTCGAAGGAGCTTAGAGATGACCTGTGTTGTCAGCCTCCTCGTTTTCTTAGATGGCCGCGTTACGAGCCCTTAGTTAAACTGTAGCTTCAAGTTAGGGCTGTGGCACCCCCCAGACTTGAACTCAGGTACCCTTGCTCCTTGGTCCTTCTTCCGATTCCCCAGTGGTCCTTCCTTTCTAGCTTGCACTGGAAACAATGGAGAGAGAGTTATTGTAATGACTGAATGAATGTCAGTTGCTTGGCACAGGGCCTGGCTTGTGGGGTCGTTGGTTATGTAATAACCCCATTAGCCCTTCCACAGTTATCTTGGTCTATGCGGTGTGACTGGGCTGGCAAGGGCTCTGGAGGGGAGAAAAATAATATGCCAGAGCTGGACAAAGAACGGGATGGGCCTTGTAGAAATGCCAGTCTTATAGGGCAAGTTTTGGCACAGCCAAGGTGATAGATCTGTCTCTTTACCACCTCCCATCTTCATAGGAATTCTGTAAGGCACTTGAAAGGGAAGTTGAGATATTTTCCAGCTTTGTAACCTTGAACAAGGCATTCCACTTCTCTTAGCCTCTAGTTGACCATCTACTAAATGTAGGATAATAAAACCTACCTTGGGTGGTTGTTTTTAGACGTACAAATGACAGATTATTTTAGTATTTATTTTTATTTATTTGGCTGCACAGGGTTTTAGTTGTGGCACGAGGTACATTTTTAGTTGCGACATGTGGGATCTAGTTCCCTGAACAGTGATCAGACCCGGACCCCCTGCACTGGAGTGCAGAGTCTTCACTGGACAACCAGAGAAGTTCCACAAGTGACAAGATTTAGTGCGTTCATACACGGTAGGTTCTTTAAGTTTCCAGGAATTAGGACATGGACATATTTAAGGGACATTATTCAGCCTGCCGCAATGGTTTAAAATACCATCCATATGCTCTTGGTTCCAGTAATAATCTCTACCCTGACCACATTTCTGAACTAACATATCTAATGCTACTCTACATTGTCACGTAACTGTTTAATAGGTATTCCAAACATTCCCAACAGTAGCTTTAAATCTACTACATCTTTCACGCAGTTGTTTGAAACTTAGATCCTAGGAGTCATCCTTAATCCTTTTCTTTTTCTCGCAGTTCTATCCAGATCATTAACAAGCGCTATCAGCTCTACCTCCAAAATGTATCTTGAATTTTCCCATTTATATCACCTCCACCCTAGGTCACCATAATCTCTGGCCTCTACTGCCACATGAAGTCTAACTGCTTTCTCTGTTTCTCCTTTTGAACCCATAACAATCCATTTTGATCTCAGTAGCCAGAAGGATTTTGTTTTAAAACATAAACCAANACTCTGATGATGGGAGGGATTGGGGGCAGGAGGAGAAGGGGACGACTGAGGATGAGATGGCTGGATGGCTTCACGGACTAGATGGACATGAGTCTGAGTGAACTTCGAGAGATGGTGATGAGCAGAAAGGGCTGACGTGCTGCAATTCATGGGATCGCAAAGAGTTGGACACGACTGAGCAACTGAACTGAACTGAACTGAAATTACCACCTGATAAACACCTGAAAATACTTTGATTCCACATTATTTGAAATACAGAGTTCAAGAAAATTAAATAACAGTGTTGGTGCTTGAATTTTGTGTTGTTCAGTGACATGTGTGTGATATAATTTATAATGACACATCTATTTAATATACTATATTTTATATATAATAAAATTATATGATGTATAGAAATCAGTGCAAGTATCATGCGATTTTATCAGCTAGTGAAACAAGTATCTCATACTATATGTTTGTTAATATGTTTTGGGGAGTAAAGAGATGAAAGCATCAATATAAGTAAAACTTAAATAACATTACATTTTTAACCATATACTTTAAATTATGTTCGCATACCCTGAGGCTCAAATCATGAACTGCNGTGAAACAAGTATCTCATACTATATGTTTGTTAATATGTTTTGGGGAGTAAAGAGATGAAAGCATCAATATAAGTAAAACTTAAATAACATTACATTTTTAACCATATACTTTAAATTATGTTCGCATACCCTGAGGCTCAAATCATGAACTGCAATTAAAATAAACCAAGTTAAGGAATAAAGGGAGTATGTGAGCACACGAGAGCTATAGCATGGACTATGTATTTTTCTTCTTAACATTCATTTAGTATGTTTCATTTAAAATACTGTTTTATATTGGTAGTGATGAGAAGTTTTTCTGGAAAGACATTAATTTTAAAATAATCCTTTTTAGGATGAGAAATAATATACCTAAATGTAAATATAAAAATATTTTGATATTAAACATTACACATATCTTTGAATTATAAGCAAACATAGATGAATAATAAAAATAATTTGTAGAAACTTTTAATTTTAATTAGATCCCATTTGTTTATTTTTGCTTTTTTTCCTAGTATTCTGGGAGGTGGATCATAGAGGATCCTGCTATGATTTATGTCGGAGAGTGTTTTGCCTATGTTCTCCTCTAGGAGTTTTATAGTTTCTGGTCTTACGTTTAGATCTTTAATCCATTTTGAGTTTA
>SJYV01006773.1:80882-111298 GCA_006410875.1 Neotragus pygmaeus
GCAATCTTGATTCCAGCTTGTGTTTCTTCCAGTCCAGCGTTTCTCATGATGTACTCTGCATAGAAGTTAAATAAGCAGTGTGACAATATACAGCCTTGACGTACTCCTTTTCCTATTTGGAACCAGTCTGTTGTTCCATGTCCAGTTCTAACTGTTGCTTCCTGACCTGCATACAGATTTCTCAAGAGGCAGGTTAGGTGGTCTGGTATTCCCATCTCTTTCAGAATCCCCCACCATACCACGTTCTTAAGTTGTATCTTTGAACAGTAAACTAGGATAGTAAGTAGAGCACTTTCCTGAGTTCTAGGGGAGAGAGGTGTAGAAATCCCCTGAATTTATGCCCAGTTGGTCAGAAGGACAGGTGACAACCTGAGACATGTACTGAAGTGGGAACAGTCTTGTGGAATGAGGCCCTTCATCAGTAGCACCAGAACACAGCTGGAGTGAAGAGAGTTGGAAAACTGGTGTGGGACGTAACCCCCATGTATGTGGTGTCCAGAAGTGTAGATAAAAATTGTGTTGACTTGCTCTTCCTCCAATAAAACAAGCATATTCCTGCCATGGGACCTTTGCACCTGCGATTTCCTCTGGTTGGAACCTGCATCCTTGTTATCTGTATGGCATGTACTTCATTTCACTCTAGTGTGTACGCAAAAAGCCTTCCCTAATAACTTGCATGACTTCCCCAGTGGCTCAGCAGGTAGAGAATCTGCCTGCAATGCAGGTGATAGGAGATGTGGCTTCCATCTCTGGGTCAGGAAGATCCCCGGAGGAGTAAATGGCAACCCACTCCAGTATTCTTGCCTGGGAAAATCCCATGGACAGAGCCGCCTGGTGGGCTATAGTACAAAGGGTTACAAAGAGTTGGACACAACTGAACATAACATGAATGAAAAAATGAATACCTGGCATATCCTGACTACTGTTGTTCTTATAGCACATATGTGATTCAGTCTTATGACCAGTCTTCCTTCGGTGTATATGGGGGATTGGTTCCAAGACTTCCCCCACATCATACCAGGAATATCAAAATGCTCAAGTCCTGTACACAAAATGGTGTAGTGTTTGCATATAACCTATACACATCCTTCTCTATACTTAAAATCACTTCTAGGTTACATATCTTAGAATATATCACTTCTTATTATATCTAATACAATGTAATTGGTAATTAAATAGTTACTGGTCTATGGAAAATCCAAGTTCTAGCTTTTTAGAATTTTCTGGAATTTTCTTCCCAGAATATCTTTGATCCAAGTTTGGTTGAATCCAGATATGTAGAACGTACAGTAACAGACGGCCAGATGTAGCTCTTTTCCATGTCAGTATTCCCAGTGCTTAGAATGATGACTGGCACATCGTAGGAGCTCAAGGAATGTGAGGAATGAACTCAAGCTGCGGGTCTGCATGTTTAAAGGGGACCCAAGGGTCTCACCTCTAAACCTGAGGTCACAAGGCTGACTTTTAACAACCATCATACATACTGGTTATATGAAAAGCTATAACAGTGAAACACATGTGGTGGATAGTTTTGAAAATTTACTGATTCTAGGACGAACTGGTTTTAACATTGAAAACACCTCTGAAATCAAGCAGCCAACAGCAATAACCAGAGACCACACAGCAGTGGTGCACAGCTTGCACATTCAGAAGTAGGTGGACAACAGGTGTCAGGGGCCCCAGGCACATCTGGCAGTTGATGGGTGAAGGAGGTTCTCTCTCGTAACTCTGTGCACCAAATGCTTGTGGGAAGGGGCAGGTGGAGGGGCAGATGTGTTTGCAACATTCCCAAAAGAGGAGCCAAGAGTAGGCTTGCTCGACTACAAAGTGGGCATAAGGGCCTTCTTCGTGGGATTCTTATAAGAAACCTGATACTCACGATAATGCGGAGGACAGTATGATGGAGAAAACACAGATGGCAATGACACTAAGTAGAGGAGGAATTCCAAAGAGTGAGGCTCAACATGAGGAAGGTTTAAGAATACATGAACCAACATGTTTGCCCATATTTTCCTTCATACGTAGGCAGAGCAGTAAAATATGATAAAAACCCGTCTGATTAGGTCTAAAAGGGCTCTTTCAATAAATATGAAAGATTCAAACGGATGAGAAAGCATTGTGTCACAGCTTAATTAAAAGCCTTTTAAAATTTCTTGGCTTAAGAGAAAATGATGGTGCATCTTACAATTGGCAGTGTCTAAGATTAGGCGATATAGGAAATTTGTTTGAGAAAAAAATTGGCAACAAAATTCTAACACACTCTTGACCCCAAGTATTTCTCTCCTGGTTTATCTGTTGACTTAATTTTCCTGTACTTAATCCCTGTGTCTATTTTCAGGCCTGATTTATATCATGCATTTCCCCTGGGGGAAGAAGCAAATCTGAGTGTTTCTCAAGGATAATGATCTCTTGGATTGTCCTAGGGCTAGCAGGATCATGTCATCTGGCAATTTTTTAGAGATGCACACCCTTAGGTCCTCCCATGCGTGTGTGCTAAGTTGCTTCAGTCGTGTATGACTCTATGACCCCATGGACCATAGTTCACCAGGCTCCTCTGTCCATGTGGTTTCTCCAGGCAAGATACTGGACTGGGCTGCCATGCTCTCCTCCAGGGGATCTTGCCAACCCAGGGATCAAACCCATGTCTCCTGTGTCTCCTGCATTGGCAGGTGGTTTCCTCATCACTAGCGCCACCCGGGAACCCCCAGGCCTTCTGCCATCCTCCTAAATCAGAAGCTGTGGGGAGGGGGAGTTATTAAAAACAGTTTTCCAGTTGATTTTGATGCACTCTAGTATTTAAGAGACANAACCTCCTTCCTCCTAGTGGCCTTTGGACCAACAGGGTTCACCTTTCAGCTACTTTCTTCCCACCACTGAGGCTTCAGTTCCAATGTTAGCTCCTTAAACAGTCTTACACTCCCAAATAAACCTTACCTCTTCATGGCACTTCTGAGCATATTACCTGGGTTTATTTTCTTCGCAGTACTTACTTCTGCCCAAAATAATCTTGTGTTTCTTATTGATTTTTCAGTCTTCCTCTTCTAGAAGAGAAACACTGGGAAAGGAGATAACTGTCTGCTTGCTCATCATTGTATTCCTTTTAGAATAGTACCTGGCACATCAGGAGGCATGTTGTTAAGTAGTCATTAAATATTGTAAGATTCTGTTTATGTGAAATGCCCACAATAGGCAAATCTGCAGACCCAGAAAGCTGATTAGTAATTGCTAGTAACGTGGGGAGATATGAGGGGAAAGAAGGAAGGGGGCCCAATTTTGATGGCTAAGGAATGTTCAAGGTTTCTTTTTCAGATAATAAAAACGTTTTTAAATTAATTATCATACTGGTGTGCTGCCGTCTATGGAGTCGCAGAGAGTCGGACACGACTGAAGCTACTTAGCAGCAGCAGCAGCAGCAGTGATTGCACGAATTTGTGGATATTCTAAAAGTCACTAAATTGTACACTTTAAAATGGTAAATTTTATGCTATATGAATTATAGGTGTCTATTATCCAATATTACTTTTGATGAATTACTGACATTCTATGATGCTTTCATGGGTTTTATTGAAAGCAAAATATTGGAAACCACCTGACTTGTGAAAAGTATTTTTGCACAATTATTAAAATATACCAAAACATATTATATAGCTGCTATTTTTATCTGTTATTTTGTCACTTAAAGGCATTTTGTTTAACCATATATACTAAAAAAGAATTGGGAACTTTTTAATGTTTTAAATTGAGTATATATTTACTAATACAATTTTTTTATAAAGTGCTTTTATCTCATCCCATGCTTACATACCGTTTTCTCCAACTCTGAGAACAGCAGATTTTTATAGAAGAAGATCACCCTGTAGCCTAGTTATCTAAATCCTATTGTCAGATGAATCAGGGAAATTTCTGTCAGAAAAAATTTTTACTTCATTTTTCCACTCAAATAAATAATTATCAGCATTTTGAGGAAAATTATAAAAATTAAATGAAATATATCTTGTAAGACAGATTATTAGCTGTAGTTGAGTTCAATATCATATGAGATATCACCTCACACCTGTCAGAATGGTTATTATCAAAAATGCAACAGATAACAAATGTTGGCAAGGATGCATAATCCTTGTGCACTTATGGTGGAAATGTAAATTGGTGCAGCCACTGTGAAAAACAGCATGAAGATTCTTCAAAACCAAAAATAAAACTACTGCATGATCCAGCAATTTCACCTCGGTGTTTTTCTGAAGAAAATGAAAACATTAATTCAAAAAGACATATGCATTGCTGTGGTCTACTTTACAGAATCCAAAATGCCTTAAGTCAAAATATCCTTGTTTCTTCTCTCTTATCAGGAATACTTATAAGGAAGACCAGAAAGATCTGTGGGATAAGTTGCCTTATTGACCATTAAAGTTTCCTCCAGGAAATCAGAGGGTGGATGAAATGGATGAAGGGAGTGAAAAATGTACAAACTTTCAGTTATAAATAAACAAGTCCTAGTGTACATGTAGTGTACAGCATGCTAGCTATAGTTAATAATACTGAATTCCATATTTGAAAGTTGCCAAGAGAGTCAGTCTTAAAAGTTCTCATCCAGGGGGAAAAGTTGAATTGTAACTCTCGTTAACTATTGTGTGGTGATGGATGATAACTAGACTTGGTGTGATCATATCAATATATTCAAGCACTGAATCGTGATATTGTACACCTGAAAATAATGTGTCAGTTATATCTCAGTACAAAAGTTTTCCCCCAACTCAATGTTTTGTAGTATCTCTCTGTTGCCATTTTCAACTCCATCCAAAGCAAGTCGCTCAGTGTTAAAGAACCCACCTACCAATGTAGGAGACGCAGGCTCAATCCCTGTGTCAGGAAGATCCCATGGAGAAGGAAATAGCAATCCACTCCACTATTCTTGCCTGGGAAATCCCAAGGACAGAGAAGCTGGGTGGGCTATAGTCCATGGGCTCGCAAAAGAGTTGGACATGACTTAGTGATTAAACAACAGCAACAACAAAGTTTATGAAATGGGAGAACATCTGATATAAATGCAGACACATCCTCAGGAAAATCGGTTTTAGACAAAAGCATCTACAAATTTTGAAGATGTCCGTGTACCTCTTGACAGGTTTTCAGGGTTCCACAGGTGGCAATTTGGATGTCACTGATCTGGGAAACAGAAAGAGGGCTGCCGCCCCAGCGGGGCATGGAGCTCTTCAGTTCAGTCCAGTCGCTCAATCCTGTACGACTCTGCCATCCCATGGACTGCAGCACGCCAGGCTTCCCTGTCCTTCACCAGCTCCTGGAGCTTGCTCAAACTCATGTCCATTGAGTCAGTGGTGCCATCCACCCATCTCATGCTCTGTTGTCCCCTTTTCCTCCTGTCTTCAGTCTTTCCCAGCATCAGGGTCTTTTTCAGTGAGTCAGTTCTTTGCATGAGGTGGCCAAAGTATTGGAGTTTCAGCTTCAATATCAGTCCTTCCAATGAACATACAGGACTGATCTCCTTTAGAATCGACTGGTTGGATCTCCTTGCAGTCCAAGAGACTCTCAAGAATCTCCTCTAACACCACAGTTCAAAAGCATCAATTCTTTGGTGCTCAGCTTTCTTTATAGCCCAACTCTCACATCCATACGTGACTACTGGAAAAGCCATAGCTTTGACTAGATGGACCTTTGTCAGCAGAGTAATGTCTCTGCTTTTTAATATGCTAAGTTGGTCAAAGCTTTTCTTCCAAGGAGCAAGCATCTTTTAATTTCATGGCTGCAATCACCATCTGCAGTGATTTGGGAGCCCAAGAAAATAGAATCTGTCACTGTTTCCATTGTTTCCCATCTATTTGCCATGAACTGATGGAACCAGATGCCATGATCTTCGTTTTTTGAATGTTGAGTTTTAAGCTAACTTTTTCACTCTTCTCTTTCACTTTCATCAAGTGGCTCTTTAATTCCTCTTCGCTTAAGGTGGTGTCATCTATATATCTGAGGTTATTGATATTTCTCCTGGCAATTTTGATTCCAGCTTGTGCTCCATCCAGCCCAGCATTTTTCATGATGTACTCTGCATATAAGTTCAATAAGCAGGGTGACAATATACAGCCTTGATGTACTCCTTTCCCGATTTGGAAGCAGTCTGTTGATCCATGTCTGGCTCTAACTGTTACTTCTTGACCTGCATACAGATTTCTCAGGAGGCAGATCAGGTGGTCAGGTATTCCCATCTCTTTTTAAGAATTTTCAACAGTTTATTATGATCTACACAGTCAAAGGCCTTGGCACAATCAATAAAGCAGAAGTAGATGTTTTACTGGAACTCTCTTCCTTTTTTCCATGATCCAGCGGATGTTGGCAATTTGATCTCTGGTTCCTCTGCCTTTTCTAAAAGCACCTTGAACATCAGAAAGTTCACAGTTCACGTATTGCTGAAGCCTGGCTTGGAGAATTTTGAGCATTACTTTACTAGCGTGTGAGATGAGTGCAATTGTGTGGTAGTTTGAGCATTCTTTGGCATTGCCTTTCTTTGGGATTGGGATGAAAACTGACCTTTTCCAGTCCTGTGGCCACTGCTAAATTTTCCAATTTTCCTGGCATATTGAGTGCAGCACTTTCACAGCATCATCTTTCAGGATTTGAAATAGCTGAACTGGAATTCCATCACCTCCACTAACTTTGTTCGTAGTGATGCTTTCTAAGGTCCATTTGACTTTGCATTCCAGGATATCTGGCTCTAGGTGAGTGATCACATCATCGTGATTATCTGGGTCATGAAGATCTCTTTTGTACAGTTCTTCTGTATATTCTTGCCACCTCTTCTTAATATCTTCTGCTTCTGTTAGGTCCATACCATTTCTGTCCTTTATTGTGCCTATCTTTACATGAAATGTTCCCTCGGTATCTCTAATTTTGTTGAAGAGATCTCTAGTCTTTCCCATTCTATTGTTTTCCTCTATTTCTTTGCACTGATCACTGAGGAAGGCTTTGTTATCTCTCCTTGCTATTCTTTGGAACTCTGCATTTTGATGGCTATCTTTCCTTTTCTCCTTTGCCTTTCACTTCTCTTCTTTTCTCAGCTATTTGTAAGGGCTCCTCAGACAACCATTTTGCATTTTTCATTTCTTTTTCTTGGGGATGGTCTTGATCCCTGCCTCCTGTACAATGTCACAAACCTCCATCCATAGTTCTTTAGGCACTCTGTCTATCAGATCTAATCCCTTGAATCTATTTGTCCCTTCTATTATGTAATCATAAGGGATTTGATTTAGGTGAAACCTGAATGATCTATTGGTTTTCCCTGCCTCCTTCAATTTAAGTCTGAATTTGGCAATAAGGAGTTCATGATCTGAGCCATAGTCAGCTCCTGGTCTTGTTTTTGCTGACTGTATAGAGCTTCTAGATCTTTGGCTGCAAAGAATATAATCAACCTGATTTTGGGATTGACCATCTGGTGAACTTTTAGGAGAGGATTAAAAGAAAGGAATTAGGCTTAATAATTGGACCAAGGCAAGTTGTTTTGGATTGACTCCTCACTCTTGGATGGCCAATTATAGGGAACAGGTCATCCAGGGAAAAGGCTCAGAGAGGTGTCAAAGTTTTCCTAATAGTAAACAGCATGGATTTTTCTGTTTCATCCTCAGCAACATAGTCTGGAGACAGAAAGCTGGGCAGGTGTAAATAGTAAGAAATATATATATTGGTCTCTGCCCTGGTTTCTAACACAGAATTCTGAAGAGCCTTGTAATTGCCGAAGTGATAAGCACTAGGAGCATTTCTTGTTTTAATGAGTGTTGTCGCCAGAAAAAGCAAGCTATGTTTAGAAAGTTGCAGACACATCCCCTTCCTCACCCCATAACCCCCACATCCACGAGAGAAGAGGGCTGGAAGTAAAGTTAATAATTGTTCATGCCTATGTGAGGAAAAGACACTGATGCTGGGGAAGATTGAAGGCAAAAGGAGAAGACACAGAGGATAAGAAAGACAGCATCACCAACTCAAAGGAAATGAATTTGAGCAAACTCTGGGAGATAGTGAAGGACAGGGAAGCCTGGCGTGCTGCAGCCCATGGGGTCTCAAAGAGTTGGACAAGACTGAGTGACTGAACAACAGCACATGAGGAAGCCTCCATAAACTCTTGAGAGTAGAGGGGTTCAGTGAGCTTTGAGGCTGGTGAACACAGTCACACCAGGAGGGTGATGGATCTCCATCACCTCAGGGACCAAAGCTCCTGCACTTAGCACTCTCCCGGACCTCAGCCTATGCATCTCTTCATCTGGCTGCTCATCTGTATCCTTTATCAGATCCTTCAGTAAAATAGTAAATGTGTTTCCCTGAGTTCTGTGAGCCCCTCTAGAAAACTACTTGAATTAGAGGAGGGCTGGTAGGAACCTCTGGTTTACAGCCAAAGTGGACAAAAGTTGGGGGTGGCGGGCTGGGGACTTACTATTTGCAATGGGCATCTGAAGCAGTCTCATGGGACTGAGCCCTTAACTTGTGGGAACTGGTGCTATAGATACTATCAGAATGGAGTTAAAATATAGGATACCCAGTGGGTGTCAGAAGTGTGCATGTGGAAGTCGTGTGAGAATTACAGAAGAAACACAAGAAAAGAGCTGGGCTTTCACTAATGCAGCAGCAATCTGGGCATCCGGCCTCATCCGAGGAAAGACACACAGAGGTCTGGGATACTGCTCTGAGAGGCAGTCAGTAAGTAGCTGGGACACCCACCTCCAGGCTTGGGTTCAAGAGCAGGGCATTCAAATCTACAGCAACAACTTAGAAAAGCAACGCAGGGTCTGGATCTGGAGGGCTGGTGTTCTGAGCAGGAGGCCTAGACAGGGTCCTAGGTGTCAGAACTAGGGGGTAAGGTGGGAGGAGACCCACTTACGGTGTGTCCTTCAGCAAGTCACTGAATCTGCTGGATCCCCCTTTTCTTCCTCTGTAACATGTGAATAATTACAGCCCCAACCTCACAGGGTTGTTGTGAAACATTAATAAGATCATTCATTTGAAGGAACAGGCCAGGGTCTGGCACAGGGCTGCTCTCAAGGAAGTGGGGGAAGCTGAGAAGGACTCGGAAGGGAACCACAGGGAGAACACAGGGATAGCAGGAAAGGGGCGGTGATGACTTGCTCTTAAAACGAAGGAGAAAGCTAATTCACAGAAGTGGATTATGAGGACTTCCCTGTGGGCCCAGTGACTAAGGCTCTACTCACAATGCAGGGGGCCCAGGTTCGATTCCTGGTCGGGGAATTCGATCCCACATGGTGCAACTAAGACCTGGTGCAGCTAAATAAATAAAATTGTTTTAATTTTTATTTTTCAAATAAATCAATTTTTAAAAGAAAAAAGAACTGGGTAGGTCGCAAGTCAGGGCCACATCTCTTTCAGCAGAAGTTCCAACTTTTCAAAAGGTAAAAATCTGAGAATAGAGATTCCACCTTTATTAGAAGGTCGTTGTCTAGCATTCGTTATTGAACTCTGAACTTTCTTGCTGACTCAGTTATGCATTGGTGGGTTTTCAGAAGGCTCACAAAATCCCTACAGTGCAAAACTCACAGTCCCCTGGGATAATGCTTCCATACAAATGATGCTTCTCCAAAAGTTTATCTTTTAAATGACATCCAGAACATCAGATAAACATCCCTCCTCCCTTGTTCTCTTCCTCCCTTCCCCATTCCCTTTCCAGCAGCAGGCACTAGGACCCCCGCGGCAAGGATCCTTTTTTGTTTTTGCTCCTAAAACCTGGTTGCACTGAAGTGCCTTGGGCATTTTTTGAAAGTTCCTGAACTATCCCTGAATGGCTGAATTTGGTTTCCTGGGAGCTTGATCTGCGAATCTGAATTTCTATAAAGCGTTTCAGGTGATGCTAATGCAGATGGCCCTCAACGACTAGAGTAATCTGGAAAACACAGACCTGGGAATCTGATGGAAGGGCACAGGAAAAACGATCCAAGATATAGAGCGCTGGGATCGCCCATAGCCTTACATTTCTCAGAGTGAGACGCTAGCCAGCCTGCTCGCTCTTCAGCTGGTAGCATCCAGCATTTCTGATCAGTCCAGTGTCTTTGTGTGTGTGTGTGTGTGTGTGGGCATGGACCATTGAGTAACAGAACACAGGCTGTGACTTTTTCCCTACTCACCTGTGCAGGAAGCTAGCAAAGGCTTCTGCAAGGCTTCTTCCTCACTCTTCCTCTTCAATCCTCCCTGCTCCTCTCTGACCCCGGCAAGCTTGGGCTAACAACAGTTTTTCATGTACCCAAAGGGCTGAAGTAAAGGCTCATTTCATCTAATTTATATCTTATTAAATTGTATATAATTATATCTAATTTCATCTATTTATAGCTAATCTATTAATACATAACTGTATCATCTAACTGATCTTCCCTAGGGGCTCAGATGGTAAGGAATCTGCCTGCAATGCAGGAGATCTGGGTTCGATCCCTGGGTTAGGAAGATCCCCTGGAGAAGGGCATGGCAACCCACTCCAGTATTCTTGCCTGGAGAGTTCCATGGGCAGAGGACCCTGGCAGGCTATAGGACATGGGGTCACAAAGAGTCGGACACGACTGAGNCGATCCCTGGGTTAGGAAGATCCCCTGGAGAAGGGCATGGCAACCCACTCCAGTATTCTTGCCTGGAGAGTTCCATGGGCAGAGGACCCTGGCAGGCTATAGGACATGGGGTCACAAAGAGTCGGACACGACTGAGCGACTAACACTCACTACTTACTGTTATCATCTAAGTATATGTTTTTAATAGACTTTAGTTTTTAGAGCAATTTTAAGTTCACAGCAAAATTGAGCAAGAAGTATAGAGATTTTCCTTAGGTCCTCCATCCCCATGTTATGTACAGCCTATCTTCACTACTAACATCCCCCACCCCAGTTCTAACTTTTGTTAGAACTGATGAACTGACACGGACACCTGGTTATCACTCAGAGTCCGTTATTGAACTTAGAGTTCCCTCTTAGTGTGGGACATCCTATGGGTTTGGACAAATGTATAATGACATGTATCCATCATTATAGTATCATACAGAATAGTTTCACTGTCCTAAATATTAACTGTGCTCTGCCTATTCTCTCTCCCCACACCCCTAACTTCTGGCAACCACTAAACTTTTTATTGCCTCCATAGTTTTGCTTTTTCCAGAATGCCTTATAGTTGAAATCACACAGTATACACGCTTTTCAGATTGGCTTCTTTTAGTTAGCAATACACTTTTCTTAAGTTCCTGCATGTCTTTTCATGTCATGATGGCTCATTTCTTTTTAGCACTCAATAATATTCCATTGTCTGAATGTACCATTCACCTACTGAATCTTGGTTTGGCACCTACTGATCATTGCTTGGCAACGATCAATAAAGCTGCTGTAAACATCCACGTTCAGGTTTTTGGGTGGACATAAGTTTTCAGCTTCTTTGGCTAAATGCTAAGAAGCCAGGTTGCTCGATTGTATGGTAAAAATATGTTATTGTTGTAAAAAAACTGCCCAACTCTCTTCCAAAGTGGCTATGCCATTTTGATTTCCTGCCAGCAATAAACAAGAATTAGGTTCATCTATATCTCAGAGAAAAACCAACTCTTCTGGAGTTTTCTGCAGAGGAACTAAGAGGACAGAATAGAAAGAGAGGGAAGTGGGAAACAAACAATGGGAAATGGTGGCGATTAGGGTGAAACAGTGAGAGAGAAGGAGGAAGAGAGTTGATGTTTCTGCACCCCCTTGGCTTTGTCTTTACTAGTAACCTTGACGCCACCACAGACCACCCTTACACCAGCCCTGGCCTGGGCAGAGACTGGCCAGTGAACTTGCTCCTTAAGAGACCAAGAACAGAGGAGCCCCCAAGTGCATTTGGTCAAGAAAAACTGAGGCTGTTCCTAGAACAGGGTGGGTTTCAACAAATTAGCATCTGAAAGCAGAAACGAGTCTATAACATCCTCAGCTTGCCGTTCAAGGGTCTTGAGTCTATCAGAGTCCTCTGATTAGCTCAAGCAAAACTCAGGCTCACAAGTCCTTAGACATTATCGTCCTTTATTCTTTCTTCCAGCAAATGTTTGTTCAGTGCCTGCTCTGAGCCAGATTCTGGGTGTGATTTACTCCCTTGTGAAGTCAAGGGCAGTTTGGTTCATATCTTGCTTTTGTCATTAGAGGGCTGCTGGTTCTAGAGTCCAGTGAGCAAGCAGAGAAGAGGAGTTGATGTGATAAGATTTGGGCTTAAAAATAAAGGTCAGGACTATGCTCAGGTTCTGGGGCACAGGTAGGCAGTCAGTTTTGCTATAAATCGCCTGCATCAAATAATGTTTACAAGAATGTATGCAGGAATCAAACGGGGTCTTTGGAGAATAAGCACTGCTCATAGGAAGTAGTGAAAAGGGGAGGGGTGAAATTTATTGCCATTTGGACAAAATGGTTTATTCATCTGGAAGGAATCGTCTCTAACTCTCACACATAACTAAGTCTATAGAATGGACATTGTATATGTTATGGCAACTTTGATGGGGGATTACAAGTTTTCTATAAATGCCTGAGTTTGGTTCCATTTTCCATCTAAAATTATACACTAGAGAAAGACAAGTGATTCTGTTAACATAGAATGAGATCATCAGGGACTTTTCTGGTGATCCAATGGTTAAGAATCTGCACTTCCACTGTAGGGGCATGGGTTCAATCCCTAGTCAGGGAATCAAGATCCCATATGCCATGCTGTGCAGCCAAAAAATAAAAAGAATTAGATCAATTTTGTCCTCAAAGACCTTGACAGAAGATCTGTGGTCAATGACCAAAAATTCTAGAATTGGGCAGAATGGTATCTGAAAATCTTTGTATATATCTGGTCACTCTTTTTAAAACTCATAAACTTAAGTAGCAACACAACACAGCTGTCTTAGATGTGGACAACTGTTATTGCTTAGGCTTCAGTGACTTGGTTTTAGGAAAAACACTTATTCTCAGAATTTATACTACAAGCCACCCCATTCCCTCCTCCCCCCTCCAGTTTTTATTATTTTCTTGGCATGTGGGATTTTAGTTCTCCGACCAGGGATCAAACCAGTGCCCTTTGAATTGGAAGCACGGGATCTTAACTACTAGACCACCAGGGAAGTCCCTACTACAAGTCCTTTTTAAGCAGAGACTCACTTTCCCTCTCATATTGTACTGTCCCTCGTACCAGGCACAGTGCTGGGCATGAAGAAGAAGCTCAGTAATGATAAGTGAGCAGAAAGATTAAATCTTGATATCTTTCGAGAACAGTTTAAAGTGAAATGGAGCAGAATCACATACCTCTATGTCCCCTATCAATAGAATTTGCTTGGCAGTTAATACTAGAGGCCAAAAAGATCAGGACAAATATTTGTTTCCAAAGATCGCTCCTCTTGAGTAAAACTGGTTACGATCAGTTTAATTTCCCTCAAGAGCGGAGATACCATGGGAAAAGGGCTTTTGTGCCAATTGACTCAACATTTTTCTTTCTTCAACTGCCATTCTGTCTCTAGGGAGAAAAAAAGCAGAAACAAAAAAAACTCAAGCAACGAGAACATTAACAAATAAATAAGAAGAGCTCAGAGGGAATGTGGAACAAACCAGAAGTTCTATCGAGAAACAGAAGGAGGCCAACATGTTACTGTTAGACAAAATAGTATAATCCAAACTTTGATCTCCTACATTCAGTCCCTGAAGAATTTTATGGGTATCTAAAATACGCATCCTTACTTCCAGCAAATAAAATCCTGAAGAATTTATATATTATCGTATGTTCACAGATTAAGTATTTTTTTTAATCTGATTATCTTTTGAGATTCGTGCAAAAAGGAGCTATAACCTGTACCCTTGAAGGGAATGATGAAGGAAGTGGTGGTGTGTCATGGTTTCCTGTTCTCAAGGCCCCAGTCTTGCTCCCTCCAAGCCACCCTTCTCATCACTGCTAGAGTAATCTTTCAAAAACCCACATCAGATCCTGGTACTCCTTAACACGGCCTGAAACCTTTGAGGGCTTTCCATGTCTCTCAAATTGAAACAACAGTCATCATCTGGTCCATGCCTTCCTCTCCAGCCCATTCATCCTTCACCTTCTACCCCCTCAAACCTCAAATGCAGTGACATTGCAGCTGCTCCCTGCTCAAAAGGCAATAAAGAGGCCAATTTGGTGGAAAGGAAAGTTTGCTTTATTTTGGATGTCAGCATTGTCCAGAGGCTGACTCTCCCTGCCTACAATCAGGAGGCAAGAGCTTTTATAGACAGAGGGAGGCAGCTACACGCAAAAACAGCACAGTCAGCTTTGACGGTCGTCTTGAAATTGGTCATTGGTGGTCTGACCAGCATCACAGTGACTGTTTTAAGTACAGTTAGTCTTCAGTTCCAGCATCGGTTTGTTTCCAGTTTTTTGAGGTCAGTTCTCAGAACTGCGGCAGCTTATGTCATGGCTACGTAAGTCTGGTCATCATGGAGTTAACTTCCTCCACCTGGTGGGTTTTTCAGTATCTATGAGACAGCTCACAGGATATGGCTCAGAGTATTATCTATAGCCCTGGAAAAGGAACTAAAGGTCCTTGTTGATGCTAAACAGCTAAACTATTATTACTTGGTCTCTTTGATTGTTTTCCTTTGTTTTTGCATTTTCTCATTTCCTTGATTAAACTTATTCTTTGGCTAAACTTTTTCCACACACAAAAGTTAGGCAGAGGGCATGAGAGGAAAGGACCGTAAGGTCTTGCTCCGTTTCAATATGCAAGCTATTCCGGAACCAGGCAAGAGGTTTTCCTATACTAACTTCAGTCTGGCCACCAGGCCAACCAGGCTCCCTAGCTGCATGTGGTGCTCCATGTTTATATGACCTTCATTACTCCGAATTGGAATGGAGGGACATGCTCTAAATATCCGCACTATTTCCTCTCCCCACCCAGCTTCCTGAAAAAAACATGGCACCCTTGTACCTTTCCTCAATTTAACAGTGTCTGAAGGTGGAATAAAGAATATTTCCAAAAGCTGAAATAAAATTGTGAGCATTATTAGCCATTTTGTAGCACACTTTCTCAAGGTTGGGCACAGTATACATGGCTGAGAAACATAAGACAATGGGGAAATGTCAGGGAGGCTAATAATGAATTAGCCAAGGAGAAGTGCTCTGCGTATGATAATACTGATGATAGTAACGCAACTCTCCTGGAGAGCCCCAGGATTCAATAAAAGGACAGTCCCAGTGTTTGATGCTAGTATCTGTCATTAGAGTCACAAAAGCAGCGGAAGACAGGCTCTCTGACCTTAGCAGAGTCACACATCAATGGAATAGCTAGAGACTATTAATAAGGATAGGCTAGTGCAGGATAAATTATACTTCTGTGCTGGCACTATAGCAACATTATTTGACTGATTACCCAGTGATCAGTGTGGAATGATATTAATCAGGAAAGGCTCTCGAAGGGGTGAGTCACAGATTTTTAAACAAGTGGTTGACGTGATGTGGATGGTACTCAAAAAATATTATCTTAGCAACTGCGTGGAGAATGAACCGAGACGAGGGAGCACAAAGCAAGGAGATCAGGCAGGAGGCGGTAATGCAAACGAGATGATGGGAGTGTGGACCGCTGTGTAGGCTGTGAAACTGAGCTGGGCTTTAGAAAAGGCAGTGCAGAGGACTGCACACACTCTGGCTTTGCAAACAAGCTGACTCGGGCTCCAAGCCTGGCTCTGCCACTGACTAGCTGAATTACTTGACTAACCTACCTGCTCTAAGTCTATTCCCTCATCCACAAATTGCACTTAAGAGTGTGTATCATTTTTGCTGTGTTGTTCTTATTAGTTGCTAAGTCATGTCCAACTCTTTGTAACCCCACGAACTGTAACCTGCCATGCTCCTCTGTCCATGGGATTCTCCAGGCAAGAATACTCAAGTAGGTTGCCGTTTCCTTCCCCAAGGGATCTTCCTGACCCAGGGATTAAACTCTCGTCTCCTGCATTGGCAAGCATGTTCTTTACCACTGAGCCACCAAGGAAGCTCACATTATCTAAACATCCTTCCTAATTTAAATGAATCCTAATGGGAGTCGGAAGCCCAAAAGGGAAGCTGTTCCTCAGACTCTGAGCAGAGCCAGTAGATGCTCTTCCTCCTCTCTGTGGTGGGTGGGGGTGTATGTAGTGATGCAAAGGCACTGTGGTCAGTTTGAGAATCTTTGAGGCCTCTGTGGTGAGCTTAGCATCCAGAGGCATGGCGGGGCATGTGCTGGAAATTGTTGCTGAGGTTGGATCCCAGCTTTGTGCTGTGCTTCTTCCCTTGGCTCATTCCTGAACCTAGTCCTCCTCCTTCTTATAAATTCTGTGAGTTGCCTGATAACTTTCCGGTAAATTCCTTTTTCTGCTTAAGACAACTGTTGCCTGCTACCAAGAACACTAAAATATGACATCCCAGGGCTATTTTAAGGTTGAATAAGAGGGTTTATACAAAGCCTTTATCATTTATCCTTTATCCTTACCTGTCACAGGTAAATGCATACTCAATGGTTGATCCAAGGAAAAAACAAAGAATGCATTTGTGACAGAATGGTTATAGACTTCGATGACTAATTAGATGTGTCAGAAGAGTAAAAAGGAAGAATGGGGAAGGTAACACTAAGTTTACAAATCTGCCTTCCACATCCCCATTCCGCCTCTAATAAGACTATAGAGGCCAGGAGAAGACAACCTGCTTCAAACGGATTAGACAGTAAAGGCAGAGTACTGAACTAGCCTGTCGGCTGAGAACATGGTGTTTTACTGACACGACAAAGTATAAACTTGTTTGCCCGGCACACCAGACACTGTAACCCTGTCTGGACCTGCCTTTCCAGACCTGATGCTTGCCACTCCCAGAAAAGCACCTGCCACGGAGTCAGAACAAGTGGGTTGCTGTCCACGAGCGCACCACGTTATTCTGAGTTGCATTGCCTTTGCCCACTGTGTTTGTGCTACCCGGAACGTCTTTCTCAACCTCCCTCAACTTCAGTGCCTCATTTAAGACTTGGGTTACAGATTTCCTCCTCTGCGAAGCCCTTCCTAACTCTTTCCAAGCAGAATTACTTGCTCTGGCCTCTGGGCTCCCACAGAATCTCGTTCCTGCCTCCCCGATAGCGTGGACCACACTTTACGGAGATGTTCTCTTCCGCTCTCTCTCTGTCATCGCCCTGTGTGGTCCCAGAAATGGGGACGGGGGTTTGATCATCACTGCATCCCCCCTGCCTGGTGCCATGTGGTCAGTAGATAGTACCTGAAGTATATAAAGAACTCGGTTAGCAATAAAAGGGGTTGCTTGTGAGAGAATGAACCTGATTTGATGACTCACGTACAAAAATGTTAGGCTTGTTTATTATTTGTTCATGTATCATGTAATAATCATTGCCCTCTAACTTCCTAGCTCCTGANGTTTCTTACTCTTATGTTTTAAAAGTTCTTTATGTGTTCTGTTCTGGGTATAAGCCCTCTGGTAGTTATATGACCTACAAATAGTTTCTCCCACTGTCTTTACTGTGTCTCCTGAACAATTTTTTTTTTTAATTTTGATGAAGTCTAATTTATCAGTCTTTTACTTTATCAATTTTTCTCTTGGTGTCAATCTAAGGTCAAAAAGATTTTCTCCTCTATTTTCTTCCAAAAGCTTTATAATTTTATATTCTACATTTAGAAATATGATCCATTTTAAATTAAACTTGGTATAAGTTGTAAATCACAGGTAAAGGTTTGTTTTTCCCATATGGTTGCCCAAATTTTTCCAAAGCCATTCATTAAAAATTATTATCTTCTCTTCACTCAATGTTTTGTATCCTATAATCCTGCTTTACATATTTGTTCTAGAAGCTTTCCTCCCCAGGCTCCTTGTGATATTCTATAAAGAGAATCATGTCAATGAGTTAAACAGTTCAGTTTTTTCCTTTGTAATCTATATGAATTACATTTCATTTTCCTACTTTTCATGCACTGACTGGACTTTCAGCATAATGTTGAAAAGAGTTAACAGTAAACATCCCTGCCTTTTTCCTACACTTATAAGGGGAAGCATTCAACCTCTCATTATTAAATATGATGTTAGCATTGGATATTTCATAGTTTATCTTTATTAGAAGTTCTCTTTCATCTGTAGTGTGTTGAGAGTTTTGTGTTCATGTTTTTATTCTCTCACTAGGCTGGCCATGTAAATTTGGTGATATTCAAGTCTAAGTCAAATTCAAGTTTAAACTACCACATCAGGGTGAGGGAGAAGGAAAAAAATATATATTTTGTGCCATGTTGCAATGATCAAAAAGATAGAGATGTATGTGTATGCATGAGTGTGTAAGAAAGCATTCACCACACACCAAAGAAGAAATNCAGGCATTCTTCTAGATATATTTATGTAGGCAAGAAAACATTTTTAATTTCCCACTGCCTTTTATGTAAAAGTTAAAGTAATACACACAGTTCTGCATTTTGCTTTTTTTTACTAAATATTTTATAACTCTTCTCACGTCAGCAGCTACATTTTTCCTGTCTGCATAGTATTCCACCACTTGAGTCTATTAAGCCAGTCTGCCATTAATGGACATTCAGTTTTTTTTCCTAATCCTTCCTATCTTATAAGCAATTCAGCAACTCTATTAAGCCTCTCTTCAAACTTCCTACCAGCCTTCCTTAGTCTCAAAAAAAAAAAAAAGCTATTTCTCTTCACTCACAGAGGCCATTACATAGCGATTTTGTCAATTTCCTGCCTCCCCATTTCTATAATGTTTACTTTTGAGTTTTTTTTTTAATCAGGTAGATGTGAAATAAAACATTTTAAACCTGAGAAAAAAAATTTCCTGCTTCTCATTCATCTCACGCTTCAAACTCCATCAATACCAAACAGCACATAGTTCTGAGAATCTGCGTGTTCTGTCTTGTCTCTGTACCTTTGTGGAGGCCATTCCTGCTCCCATACTTGGTTGGCTTGGGAATCCTCTATTAACCTTTCCAATCCAAGTTTGGATGTCATACAAGAGGGAGTTAATCAGTTGCTGCCACATGGTATGTCTGTACCTTGCTCCTCTCCCTCCATCCGACTTGTTATGCTGGTTTGAACTTTGTTTACAAGTCTCTGTTTCCATAGGTCTGTGAGCACCTGGAGAACTAATTCATATCAGGGTGTCCAGCACTTAGCACAGAGAGTCTGCTAATAGAAGTTACTCGATAAATTTTTGTAGAATAAATGAATAAATAATGTGAAGATTACAGAGGCATACTCTGTAATTACAAGGATTTGCAAAAGAGCAGAAGGAGTCTTCCATCTGTATAATGTAACAGAAATAGCATTGAACTGGAAATCAGGAGAAATCTGGTTTAGGGACTTTCCGGATGGTCCGGTGGCTACGACTTCACGCTCCCGATGCAGGGGGCCTGGGTTCAATGACTGGTCAGGGAACAAGAGTCCATCTGCTGCAACTAAAGATCCCACATGCCCCAGATGAGAGTCTGGTAAAACCAAATTAATTGATAAATTATTTTTTAAAAAGAAATCTGATCTACGGAAGCAGGAACTCTTCACACACATTCGTTGCTGTGTCCTCGATGCCTAGAAGAATGGCTGACTCTTGATTGATGCTGAGAAATAATGAGGCTTTGTGTCATGTTTGTCTTTGAATCTGCCAATGACACCCTTTATTTCAAATTGCTTGCAGGGAGAAAGCTAGAATCAGAGCGCCTGTAGCTTTTGACCTGAAAACAGAACCTACCTAATACTCCATCATAGGCGAGCTATCATAAAGCCAGTGAATTTATTACCAGCTTAAGTTGAACAAATTAAATCAATTGATTTTTTTCAAATTTATCTTATAGTTTAACACATTTCGTATAGCCATGGGTTTTTCCAAGCTTAGCGAGAATAACATGCTTAGTCTGGGAAATAAAATAAAAACTTTATGGATGATCTTGGGGACAGCATGGGCTCTTGGCTCCTCTTCTGTGGGCTCTAAATAGAGCAATAGTGTGACAATCAGAGCCAGAGACCCTAAGGATTGAAACTGAAACAAGACTCCACCTGGCCTGTCTTCTAACAGGGCTCTTTGTTCCTTGCTCTCCTGCGGTCACCAGAATGCAAATATTCTCCTGTCCTCTCTTCCTTGTCTTACTGAACAGTAGTAACACACACATCAATGTCAATTCTCCACCACTTTATGAAAATGAGATTCTTTCATTCAAATGCTTCTGATCAAACATTTATCGTAACCCACAGATTGTTTTCAGACCAAGACTGAATCAAAGTTTCATATTTATAATTTTTCTTTCCACAGTGTTCAAGAAGTATGTGTTGGCTGACTGAATGAATATTTGGCCACTAATTAGCTCTATAACCTTGGGTAAATTTCATTTAACTTTTCTGTCCCTCATTATCCTCTTGTACACAATTGAGTTTGATTGACATATTTTTCAAACGAGTTTTCATAGTGTAGAGAGTCCCCTGGTGATCCAGTGGCTAAGACTCCACACTTCCAATGAAGGGGCTTGGGTTTGATCCCTGTCCAGGAAACTAAAGTCCCACAGGCTGCGTGGTACAGCCAAAAACAAACAAAAATTACCCTCATGTGAAAAAAATATTTTAAATAATCTGAACCCTTTCTAAGCAGAACACAATATATAGGACAGAAAAAAAGTGGAGGTACTCTGGATAAAATAGATTTGGGGACCCTAAGACTCTTGGCTTTGCCTCGTCCTTCCCCGTCCGCTCTGAGTCCAAGGGTTCCATGAGGCACATCTAAAAAATCCTCTGGACTAGATGAGTGTATACACAACACTGACTCCCAGACTGGCAAGGAAACTTACTCTCGGGCAGGTCCATAGTTTCCCAGTCTTAGGAATTAAACAAGATAGAGCTACCCAGACAAATGAAAATGTGTTTGCTTTGGGTGGTCATATATCTACTCAGGCAATGTTAACTGATTATTTAACGCTGAGCAGAATTGGAAATTATATGTATTATTGATAAATTCACAATGAACATGCTAACAGTGAACAATGAAAATTGTAACATAAATTACAACAAAGAACTTTCAGCAGATAAAATTCCTCAACATGTTATAAAAATGAGTGGGGGTAATAAAAGGAATCCCTGGAGAGTGAAAAGGTTGAGTCTTGTGATGAATTTCATTTTCTTCCTTTTCATACATATAAAATGAGGCAGAGAAAGATGAAATGGCCTGCCTAAGCCCCTACCAGCTTACTTAGTGGCAGAACACAGCACTTGCCATTTCCAGCCCACTGTTCTTTCCTGACTGTGTTGCATTTGTCTGTAAGGTTAGACTTCCACCTTTATGTGTCTAGAATGTGTGGTCACCGAGCTACGAAATGAAAGAAAGTCCTCTTTATTTCAGCATTCATTACCTGAATCCCTGAAGTCTGACACTATGAAGGAAAATCAAAATCAGAACTTAGACCCGTTTGCTTATTAAGTGACTACTTAGAAATACCCACCGTGGGACTTCCCTGGTGGTGTGGTGGGTAAGAATATGCCTGCTAATGCAGGGGACATGGGTTCAATCCCTGGTCCATGAAGATTCCACATGCTGTGGAGCAACTAACCCCCTGCGCTGCAACCACAGAGCCCGAGCTCTAGAGCCAGCGAGCCACAGCGGTCAAGCCCACGGGCCACAGCGACTGAAGCCTGTGCACTTAGAGCCCTTCTGCACTCCATGGCAAGAGAAGCCACCACAATAACAGGCCTGAGCACATAGCCCCCGTTCACCTCAACCAGAGTAAGGCCACACGCAGGAAGACCCAGCACAGCCAAAAAGAAGTCCACATTAATACATATATATTTATAATACTCATCCCCATTAAACATTAACATCCGTTTTCCCCTTCTAGGACAATTTATTTGTCAAGTCTCTCAAGCCGATGAATGGATTTTACACACATATGACCATCCGATCCAAACACAATGGAAATCAACTGCAAAGTGAAACTGCACATCTCACGAAAGATAATTTTATGAGATTGATAAAAGAAGGCATAGTCCACAGTGAAAGAGGGGAAAAGAGGATGTAAGCAAAGATCGGATCAAGGAGGGCCTTGTGGGTCTCAGGGGGGTTTTTGTCTTTATTCTGATTGGGATGGATAATTAGGGGAAGCCTTTAAGCAGGGGAAGTGACAGACTTATCTGTAAAATTTTCATTCTGAAACTGGCACATACACTAACATACGTGATTTTGCAACTGTGTTTCTGTGATTTTACCCCACAGACACAGCTCCACATGTATGAAAGGACACTCGTACAAGACTTTTCATTGTTACATTATTTGTTCAGCAAAAGGCACCTGGTTCAATAAACA
This sequence comes from Neotragus pygmaeus, assembly GCA_006410875.1. Classification (NCBI taxonomy): domain Eukaryota; kingdom Metazoa; phylum Chordata; class Mammalia; order Artiodactyla; family Bovidae; genus Neotragus; species Neotragus pygmaeus. The sequence goes on from SJYV01006773.1 coordinate 103,177, forward strand.
GTGGTGTCATAAGCTTCAGGAAAAACAAATATGGAAGATCTCTATGTACTAATATGAAAAGAGCACTAGGATGTATTATTAATAAATGGAAAAAAACAAGCAAGATTTAGAACAGCGTAGAACAGTCTACACGGTAGGCTACCTTTTATTACGTAATAAGGTGAGAGATACATTTGTACAAATGTTTGCATTTGCCTTCAGAATCCTAGAAAGATGAAACAAAAAGATACCAGTGGAAATAACTATCATTCGAAGGTTGGAGTGAGGAATGCAAGAGTTCTCTGGGCTTATCTTTTTATAGTGTGTTAGGCTTTGAGCCATGTAAAAGTTTGTTCCTAATAAAATTAAATACATTTAAAAATCATTCTGGCTGCTCTGTGGCAAGTAGTTGTAGGGAGAAAAGAAGAGAAGCTGGCAGACCATCAGGAAGGTAGTGAAGCAGCTCAGGCAGGGGCAGACGGTTCTGGAATGAAGCAGTGGACGCAGTGAGAAGGAGTCAGGTTGGGGGTGCAGAAACAGTTGGACCTGTTGATGAACTAGACATCACCTGTGAGAGAAGGAAAAAAGAAATCAAGGATAATTCCTCATATTTGTCTCAGGCAGTTGGAGAAGGGAAGATGGGATAGAGGTAGGGTAGGGACAGGGAAAACTGAGAACTAAGGGTCTGTCTCAGACTCTTGAAGATGGATATGTCTCTTGGATGTTCAAGTGAAAACATCCACAACTAGAGAGAAACATCCGGAAGAATGAGGACAGCAGAGATGTTTCTAAAGATAAGTCCAATTCCCCAAGAGTTTTAATTAAAGGACTGAGAGACTATGGTAGGATCAGTAAAACCCTCAAGCATTTGATTAAATGTTCGTCTTCATTTACATGCTGCATAAATAAAGGGGGAAATGTCACTTGTGCTATAAGATTTGGTTGGAAAAAATTACATCCAAAAATTCCAGTCCGTCATTTGACTTCTTCTTTGTTCTAAGAGTGAGCCTGTAGTGATCATTATACCCTCAGTTCAGTTCAGTTCAGTCGCTCAGTCATGTCCGACTCTTTGCGACCCCATGGACTGCAGCATGCCAGGCTTCCCTGTCCATCACCAGCTCCTGGAGCCTACTCACACTCGTGTCTATCGAGTTGGTGATGCCATCCAACCATCTCATCCTCTGTCGTCCCCTTCTCCTCATGCCCTCAATCTTTTCCAGCATCAGGGTCTTTTCAAATGAGTCAGCTCTTCGCATCAGGTGACCAAAATATTGGAGTTTCAGTTTCAGCATCACTCCTTCCAATGAATATTAAGGACTGATTTTCTTTAGGATGGACTGGTTTGATCTTGCAGTCCAAGGGACTCTCAAGGGTGTTCTCCAACACCACAGTTCAAAAGCATCAATTCTTTAGCGCTCAGCTTTCTTTATAGTCCAACTCTCACATCCATATGTGACTACTGGAAAAATCATAGCTTTGACTAGACAGACCTTTATGGACTATATTTTGGTAAATAAAAATAAACACAGTTTCACAATTTTTATTGTACTTTTCAAGATAAAACTCAAATCAAAGCATTTTCAGTGTTTCTTGGTGGTCCAGTGGTTAGGACTGGGGGCTTTCACTGCTGGGACCTGGATTCAGATTCAATCCCTGGTCGGGGAACTAAGCTCCCACAAGTTACATGGCACAGCCAAAATTTAAAAAAAAATTTTTTTTAAGTAAATTAAAAATAGAAAACCTATTTACTAGGAAATGTAAGCAGCCTACTCTAAGTGGTCTTCACCCCTACTTTGGATTTTTTAAAAAGTCTGTTGAATTTGCTACAATATTCCTTCTGTTTTAAGCTTTGGATTTTTGGCTGCCAGGCCTGTGGGATCTAGTTCCCTGACCAGGGATTGGACCTGCACCTACTGCATTGAAAGGTGAAGTCTCAACCACTGGGCCACCAGGGAAGTCCTTTTTAGTCTCCAAAGTAAGATGGGAAAGGACAGAACTGTGCAGTAACAGAAACAGGGAAACAAACATCATTCAAACTTTCTTCTCTAGGATGCTAAGTTCGCTTCTTTATTAACAGAGTAACTTACTACATAACCTAGATTGATAACAGGGCAAGAGGTAGAGAGTAATAATTATTCCTACTTCACTACTCCCGAAGTCAAATAAATACTTTTTGATTAAAATGCAGAGCTACTTTCTTAAGAATTCTACCTTCAACTATTAATTTGCTTCTCATAGGTACCTGAGCAGGACAACCTGGGAAGTGTTGCAATGTTGATATGTTAGGGTGTTACTAATAATAGTGTTTGGTGCAATGCACTACTGTCTTAAAAACTCCAGACAGCCCAAACAAATAACCACTATGGCTGAAACAAGGAACATTTATCTCTCAGGGTTCTGGAGGCTGAAGTTCGAGATCAAGTTGCCACATTCTGGTGAGAGCTGTCTTCCTGGTTACACCCTCTCATGGCTTTCCTTGGTTCATCCACACAGAGAGAGATCACTTGTGTCTCTCCCTTTTCTTATGGAAGGCCACTAATCCCCTGATGGGGGTGCCACCCTCGTGACCTAATCTAACCCTAACTACCTCCCAAATGTCCCACCCTGGGATTAGAGTTTTGACATATTACTTGGGGGGAGAAGGGACACAAACATTCATCTCCATGCAGTGCAGATCCCCCTTCAGTTTGGAGACCTTCAGATCCCCAGCTGCTGGAAGTGTTGGCTGCTATTAGCTTACAACTAAGTCTTCCCAAGGACTTGCCTGAAGAAAGCAGCTTTCCTCTAGATTAAGACGTTTTGGGGCTTCCCTGTTGCCTCAGTGGTAAAGAATTGGCCTGCGGCAGTGAGCGACGGGTACTAAGGAAGGAGGCTACAAAGATCCAGTCCTCTTGCTCATCAAGTTATCCACAAGACCACTTGGATGAGCTGCTCACCTCCCCAGCTCCCCAGGAGGTCAATTGAGCCCAAACTTCTGCCCCTATTCTGCTTCCCTCACTCCCTTATGGGTGTTCTCAATGGACTTTCTACCCATAAATCTCTGTCTCGGAGTCTATTTCCTAGTTCCCAATTTAAGACAACAGGAGACTTCATTAATAGCATATTCAAATTTAAAAAAATAACCTAATTGTGCAGATTTCTCTCCATTTTGTGTAGATTAAGACACCACAAAAAGTAAATATAGTGGGAAATGCCCAAAATAGCAAACTGCTTTATGCACTTTGCACGTGTCGTACACACATTTGTGGGAGGAAAAATCTCTCCCTTATATCTGTTTGGCCCCACAGCTTTTTGTCTATCACAGAGAGTAGTCTCTTTGCTCATTATAACTGATCTCTGAACATGTTAAAATAAGTGAGAACGAAGTTTTGATCCTATTTTGCTAGAATTTATTTTTATTTCTTAAAGACATATAACAACAGGCAGTCCTATTTCAGTCCGAATATTCTTGGAAGAAATAACCAGTAAATCATGAAATGAAATAGCCAGTTGGACAGCTCTTCTTAAGAATTCCCCAGGAGGGGTTTTAGATGTGGCTGCATCTAAAAAAAACAAAACAAAACAAAAAAAACAGGCCTTTGATACTGAGTTGATTTATCAAACACACAACAAGTCTCAGCTCATAGATTCTTTCTGCTAATTCATTTCCATTATCATAATTTATTTAGCCTTTACCCTTCAAGGTCCTTTATGACCGTTAGTATGATTTTTAAAATAGCATCATGCAGGCAGGATTTCGCAAAGAATATTCAGATTCTTCTTTTCCTTTCATGTCAGCATTTGGTGAAATCCAGATGCTGGATTTTTTTTTTTTCCATAGCACCCAGGTAGCCTGACTTATATTCAGAGATTTAGTCACAAAGAGACTGTCTCCAGCACCCTCTTTTATTTTGTAATAGTTATTTCTTCATTTATTTCCTTTTGAATTTTGTCATTCTTTGTTAATCATTTTATTACAGGATTAGGGGAAAAATGGAAATGGGATAAATGAAAAAGTGTCCATAATCCCGTCATCAAAATAAACCAAAATCAAGGTTGCTGGTTTATTTTCTTCCAGACTGTTGCCAAGACCGTGTGTATAACAGTGATTACAATTTTTGTAAAATATACTCATGCCATGTTCTAATTTAACTTACCAATAATGTAATAAATATTGCTTATGTCAATAAATACACCATTAAAATAATGAAAAGATGCATACCATTTTATAATATGGGCATATCATAACTTTTTAAATCAATATCCTGCTATGAAGCATTTATATTTTCTCCTTTTAAAATTACTTTTATAAACAATGTGTAAGCAGACACCTTTGCAAATAAATCTTTGTACAAATAACTAGTTATTTCCTTGGGACAAGTTCTTTTTTCCCCCTAGGAGAAGGCAATGGCACCCCACTCCAGTACTCTTGCCTGGAAAATCCCATGGACGGAGGAGCCTGGAAGGCTGCAGTCCATGGGGTCACTAAGAGTCGGACATGACTGAGTGACTTCACTTTCACTTTTCACTTTCATGCATTGGAGAAGGAAATGGCAACCCACTCCAGTGTTCTTGCCTGGAGAATCCCAGGGACGGGGGAGCCTGGTGGGCTGCCATCTATGGGGTCACACAGTGTCGGACACGACTGAGCTACTTCGCTTTCACTTTTCACTTTCATGCCTTGGAGAAGGAAATGGCAGCCCACTAGTGTTCTTGCCTGGAGAGTCCCAGGGACCGGGGAGCCTGGTGGCTGCCGTCTCTGGAGTCGCACAGAGTCGGACATGATTGAAGCGACTTAAGCAGCAGCAGCAGTGACAAATTCTCATAAGTGGGGTCTCTGCGTTAAAGAGTAGTTACATATTTAAGACTTCTAAAAACATATCACTAAATTATTTCAGTTTATAATCCCACCAATAGTGGTTGAGAATCTTCTTTTACAACACTGTTGTCACTCTGAGTATATAACTCTTTTTCATCTTTGCTAACCTAATAGATGAAAAGTAGGATTTTGTTTTTAGTCACATTTCTTCGAATTCTAGTGAGTCTGAATTTTTAAAAAATGTTTATTGATCATGTACATTGTTTACTCTGTGAAATATCTGCTTATGGCCTCTGAACACAAAATATTGACTTCAAATATTTATCTTATTGAGTTTTAAGAGCCCTATTTATTTATCATATATCCGTCTGTATTCTACATATAGAACTACATATACTCTAACCAGTTTTCCTCTGATTTCTCTAACTTTAAATTTAATTTTGGGGGGCATAAAGATTTTTTTAATTAGTTAAATGTGTCAAATTTTTTTCTTTATAGTTTTGCCTATATTGCAGTGCTGAAAAGAAAGACATTCTGTATCCAAGATTATATAAATAATTTAAGAGAAGTTATATTTTCTGCTAGCAATTAATGGATTCATTGAAAACTTCTGTTACATTTAAACCTTTAACCCACTAAACTTTGATTGTATCTGTGAGGTAGGAGTCTAACTTTATTTTTTTTCCTATTGTTTCAGCAAGTATCACAAACTTATAAATAATCCACCCTTTTTCTTTTCAGCTGAAATGCTGTCATTAATGTGTGCTAAATTTGTAAATAACTTTATTTCATTTACTTATTTTTAATTATTATTATTTTTAAAAAATATACTTGGCTGTGCTTGGTCTTAGTTGTGAGACTATCAAGGGATCTTTGTTTAAACTTGTGGGATCTTTCAGTTGTGGCTTGTGGGATCCAGTTTGCTGACCAGGGCTAAAACAAGGGCCCCCTGCGTTGGGAGCACAGAGTCTCCCCACCGGGGAAGTCCCTGCTTCCAGACTTTTTATTCTGATTGTTTGATCTGTCTGTGAGTCCTATGCCCGCACTATACATTTAATCAGTATTGCTTTATAATGAGTTTTTATATCTGATACAACCCTTATCTCTTTTGTATGTTTTTAAAGACTGTATTATCTTTAATGTCGCCTCTTTTTCAAAATGTCCATTATTCTCACGTATGTATTCTTCCATATATTCAGATCTTCCTCAACTTAACAATGGGGTTACATCACCGTAAACCCATCATAAGTTGAAAATACTGCCAAGTCCAAAGTACATTACATGCATCTACCCACTGAACATCGTGGCTTAGCCCAACNTTCTCACGTATGTAGTCTTCCATATATTCAGATCTTCCTCAACTTAACAATGGGGTTACATCACCGTAAACCCATCATAAGTTGAAAATACTGCCAAGTCCAAAGTACATTACATGCATCTACCCACTGAACATCGTGGCTTAGCCCAACCTAACTTACCCTTACTCAGAAAACTTACATTAGCCTACAGTGGGGCAAAGTCATCTAATACAAAGCTGATTTAATAATAAAACATAGAATATAGCATATAATTTATTGAATATTGTCCTGAAAGTAAAAAACAGAATGGGTGCGGAAGGGAGAGAAAAAGAAAACCAGAATGGGTGTCTGGGGAGAACAGTTGTGTGTGTGTTGGCTATTTACCCTTGTCATCACAAGGCAATGTCACAGGAGAGGGTCACACACCTGGGAAAAGAGGAAAGTTCAGAATTCCAAGTATGGTTTCTACTGAATACGTATCGCTTTCAAACTTTTGTAAAGTCGAAAAATCATTAAGTCAAACCATCCTATTTAGGAACGATACTTTTACTCTATACTTTTAGAGCAGTTTTAGGCTCACAGCAAAATTAAAAGGAAGGTATAAAAAGATCAGGGATTCCCGAGTGGAGCTAGTGGTAAAGAAGCCGCCTGCCAATTCAGGAGATGGAAGAGACTGGTCCGATCCCTGGGTCGGGAAGATACTGTGGAGAAGAGTACAGCAACCCACTCCACTATCCTCACCTGGAGAATCCTCATGGACAGAAGAGCCTGGCGGGCTACAGTTCAGGGGGTCACAATAGTCGGACGAAACTGAAGTGACTTAGCACAGCACAGCACACGAGGGATTAACAACAATTACTAACAGCAAAATGGAATAATTATAACAATATACTGTAATGAAAGTTTCATGAATGTGGCCTTTCTCTCACATTTAATGCTTTTTCTCTTTTCAAGTGGAAGTGAAGATCACTCAGTCCTGTCCGACTCTTTGTGACCCCACGGACTATACAGTCCACAGAATTCCCCAGGCCAGAATACTGGAGTAGGTAGCCTTTCCTTGCTCCAGGGAAATCTTCCCAACCCAGGGATCCAACTCAGGTCTCCCACATGGCAGGCAGATTCTTTACCAGCTGAGCCACAAGGGAAGCCCCAAGAATCCTGGAATGGGTAGCCTATCCCTTCTCCAGCAGATCTTCCCGACTCAGGAATCCAACCAGAGTCTCCTGCATTGCAGGCGGATTGTTTACCAACTAAGCTATGAGGGAAGCCCCACTGAGCACTTATCACACACTGTGACTTTAACTTTTGCAATCTGAGGTGGAACAACAAAACCAGCACAAATTTCTTTTTCCTTCTTCACAATTTCATGGATAAAAGATTTGTTTTTACCCTAGATCTTATCAACCTCAGCATACAAATATTTTTTTCTTTCCTTATTAATTCAAGAACTTTCATCTTTTTATTTAAAGTAGGCACTTTACAGCTCCTTTTTGGCATTTCTTAATTGCCAGCATCACTATTCTTGCACTTTGGGGCCATTATTAAGTATTGATAAAATAAGAGTCACTTGAACACAAGCATTTTGATAAACTACAGTCAGTCTGATAGCAGAGAGGGCTGCTAAGTCTAAGTGACTAATGGGCAGGATATATTGGACATAGGGATGATCCCAGATGGAGTGGAGCAGGACAGAGGGTGATTTCATCATGTTACTCAGAAGAACATGCAAGTCAAAACTTATGAATTGTTTATTACTGAAATTTTCCATTTAATATTTTTGGACCATGGTTGACACAACTGTGCAAAGTAAAATCACAAGTAAAGGGGGACTACTATATCTTTTTTTAGAGAAAAGTCTAAGTCCTTTGCCCATTTTTAATGGGATTATTTATCATTTTATTGTTGAGTTGCTAGAGTTTTAAAAAATATATTGTGAATATCAAATAAATCAGTTGCATAATTTGCAAATATTTTCTTCCATTCTGTGGGTTTTTCTTTTCACTTTCTTGATGTTGTCTTTTTTTTTTTTTTTTTTTTGCAAGGGAGT
>SJYV01006773.1:111387-125103 GCA_006410875.1 Neotragus pygmaeus
TTTTTTTTTTTTTTTTTTGCAAGGGAGTTGGGCCTTTTAAAAATTTTATTTTTAATTGAAGTATAACGATATTGATTAGTTTCCCCTGTACAATGTGAATCAACCAAAACTATACATGGATCTGGCTTTCTTGAGCCTCCATCCCAGGTGTTTTTTGAAGTTTTAATTTTGATGAATACTCATGTATCTGTTTTTTATTTGCCATTTGTGCTTTTGTATCATTTCTAATAAGCCATTGCTAAACTTGAAGTCATAAAAATTCAGTTCTACATTTTCTTCTAAGGGTTTTGTATTGTAGTTTAACTCTTGATTGTTGGAGCTATGATCCATTTTCAGTTAATTTTTGTGTATGGCGTGAGGTAACTGTCCAGTTTCATTGTTTTGCATGTGGATACCTAGTTGTCCCAGTTCCTAGTCTATTGACTAATTTTAAAGTCTTGTAATCACCTAATATTGTTTCTAATATATGTGATGGATTTCTCCCTTTTTTCAAGTAGATAATACAATGTTCAAATGATAACTTTGCTTTTTTGGAAAATATTTGTATTTATTATTTTGTCTTCTCAGTTTTTTTAAAATGTGGTGATCACATCATCTTCATATTTTCCTCATTTTAAATGGACTGTTTCTAGAGTCTTGCCACCACTAAGTATGACACTGTCCACTATTCTGCTTTTCAGTATCTGCTACTGTGTCTGTATTTTGCTGCTATTGATACAAGGTGAGGAAACATGATTTTGCTTCAAAATCTCTTTAAATTTTGTTTTAAAAATATATTGTTATAACTTCTCCTGAATTTAAAATTTCTATATTTCTATTGGAAAAACCCTGATGCTGGGAAAGATTGAAGGCAGGAGGAGAAGGGGATGACAGAGGATGAGATGGTTGGATGGCATCGTCGACTCGATGGATATGAGTTTAAGCAAGCTCTGGGAGATGGTGATGGACAGGGAAGCCTGGCATGCTGCAGTCCATGGGGTCACAAAGAGTTGGACATAACTAAGTGACTGAACTGAACTGATTGAATATAGCTTAATACTTATTAGAGGGGGCTCCATAATTTTTTTATGAAACCTTTGGTTAAAACAATTTTGTATGGTTTTTTTTTGTTTGCTTTGAAGGTAATAACATTTATTAAGGTATCTTTATGTACCAGGTATACACATAAGATTCATTTAAACTCCACAACTACCCTGTGAAGTAGAGACCCCATATCTTCAGTTTGCAGACAAGTGAAACCTGAGGTACTGAGTGCTTACCCAATGTATCCGAAGATGCTCAGCTGGAAGGTAGCAGAACTGAGATTTCCACCTGGCGGTCTGCTGTCTGATCATGGGGACTTTATTCTTTTTCCCCTTAACTGAGATTTAACTGACATATAACATTACAGTAGTTTCAGGTATATAACATAATGATTTGCTATTGTGAAATGATCAACACTGTTAACATTTAGTTAACTTCCATCACCACATATAGTTACATGTTTTTTCTTGTGACCAGAACTTTGCAAAGCTGCTCTCTTAGCAACTTTCAAATATGCAGTATGGCATCATTAACTACAGGCTTCCCTGGAGGCTCAGACAGTAAAGAATTCACCTGCAATGCAGAAGACCTGGATTTGATCCCTCAGTTAGGAAGATCCCCTGGAGTAGCACAACCCACTCCAGTATGCTTGCCTGGAGAATCCCAGGAACAGAATAGCCTGGCAGGCTACAGTCAATGGAGTCACAGAAAGTCAGACACGGCAGAGCAACTTTCACTCACATTATTAACTACCGTCACAGTGTTGTACATTACACCCCCAGGACATTTAATAACTGGAAATTTGTACCTTGTGATTCCCTTCACCCATTCCCAACTCCCCTATTTAAAAACAAAAAACACATTTATTTATTTGGCTGCACTGAGTCTTAGTTGCAACATGCAGGATCCTCAATCTTCACTGAAGCTTGTGGGATCCAGTTCCCTGACCAGGGATCGAACCCAGGCCCCCTGCATTAGGAGCATAGTCTTAGCTGCTGGACCACCAGGGAAATCCTCAACTCCCACCTTTGGCAATGACCAGTCTGTCCTCTGTATGATTCTTTTCTTTTTTTTTGATTCCAAATAAAAATGAGATCATACAGTATTTATCTGATAGTCATTTGAAGTGAATATTTTCCTAAAACAGTGTTTATCAAGTAATTTATTATTCCAATTTAAAAAATAAATTCATCATAAAGAATATGATGTTTTTGACACTACATAAGGAAAGAATTAATTTCTTTTCATCTTAAATAGTTTAATTTTAAAAGTAAATCAATTAGTGAACTAGAAGAGATAATTCACAAATATCATATGGATTTCAAAAGGTAAAAAATAATATATACAGTGGAATAAAATTTCCTTTTCAGCCCTGTTTCATAGCCACCACATTCTTCTCCCTGCAAGCAACTACTGTATTCTATAAAAGAACAGGATTTTTTTAAAAAATAAAAGAAACACATACTTACCCAATGCATACATATACACATACACATACATAAAATATATGCAATATGTGCAAAATATATCAAATGTTTACATGAGAACAACAATATGCTGAGCAGTCCTAAGGAATCAGATGGAATGCAAAGACTTGATAAAAAATCTGTTCACAAAAAAGAAAGAGAAGCAGCTGAGAAAACTCTTTGGTATTTTTCTAATATTATCCATTACCAGTTTATTTAAACTCCAAATCCGTTTTCTCATCAAGTTATATCAAGAGATAAATCTGGAATCTATGCCACATTAACTGCACTAAATATAAATGTCCACCACCTCAGCTTTCCCTGCCTCAGATGGCAAATAAGATAGGAACCGCGCATTCCTGAGAGGCAACAACCAACCAGAGTGCAAAATGACAAATCAAATTCCCAAAGTGTACGAAATCTCTTCAGATAGATGGAAGAAACCTAAATAAATCAAAATCATGGCATAAAAATACCTCAGCTTAAAAAAAAAAAAAAAACACTTCAGCCTTTCCCTGAATAATTTTGTGTGCTTAGTTGCTCAGTCATGTCTGACTCTTTGCCACCCTGTGGCTGTTCCGTCCACCGGGTTTCCCAGGCCAGAAGACTGGAGCGGGTTGCCATTTCCCTTGTATTAAGCAGTAAGCAACTGAACAGTCCCTTGAAACTATGGTGTGTAGTGAGGGAGAGCTGGCTGTTGGGTGCAGGTGGCGCCTTTAGTGGAGTTGATGCAGTCCAGCCCCGGGACTGATAAAGCTGCAGGCAGTGGAGGGGGTTGGGAAGGCGGTAGTGGTAGTGGGGAGTTGGGAAAGGAAGCTGGGAGGCAGAAGGGGAAGACGGTGCTGATTCAAGCAGATTGAACTCACAGAAGACTGATTTGTAAACAGAAATGCCACTTGTTCATTAACCATACTTTGTTGTCGTTCAGTTGCTAAGTTGTGTCTGACTTTCTGCGGCCCCATGGACTGCAGCCCACCAGGTTCCTCATCCATGGGATTTCCCAGGCAAGATTACTAGAGTGGGTTGCCATTCCCTAATCCAGGGGACTTCCAGACCCAGGGGTCGAACCCACCACTCCTGCATTGGCAGGTGGATTCTTAACCACTGAGTCACCAGAGAAGTCCTCATTAACCATACAGACCACGATAAAACCGAGTGAACAATTGTTACTTTACAGCATCACTCTCCAAAGTTTCCTGAGATCTTCCCTGTCTCTCCATCTCTCAGCGTGGACACGTCTGTGGATAGCTAGGAGGTAATAGGAATGTACTGTGGTGGTCCGATTCTGAGTCCCATGGTCTTAGTCCCAATCCAGGCCTGGCCATTTGCCAGCTATGTAACCTCAAGTGGTTATTTAACTTCTCTCTTCCTGTGAAAATGGGAGTGATACCAGTACCTACTTCAGCATGTCATTGTCAAGATTAAATGATAGCACAGGGAGCTCAGCTTAGTAGTTTGTTATGGGGGGTGGTAGGAGGGAGGCTCAAGAGGGAGGGGATATATTTATAATTATACCTGATTCACCTGTTGTACAGCAGAAACTAACACAACATTGTAAAGCAATTATACTCCAATTAAAAATAAATTAAAAAAAGATTAAATGAACTAATTCATGTTGAACATTTAGCACTGTGCCTAGTACAAGTCAAACACTTAATACAGCCATTAGTATTAAAGGTTACTCTCGTCTACTTCTGTTGATTTGTAGTTGTTTCTGCTCTCAGAGAATGTGCTATTTTTCATTCTCTGCCCAAATTAAGAAAAGGGAAAGAGGAAGTTAAATGAGAGACCAGCTGGACTGGATGGTGAAAAGTCTGAAATGTATTCAATGTTTCAAAGAAATGCAATTGTACTGCTTTCAAGTCTGAATTGCAATCCCAAATAACATGGAAAACAAAGAAATGAAGCAATTTTTTCTGTGTTTTTTTCCTTTCATTTATTAATTTATTTTAATTGAAATGTAGTTGATTTACAACATTGTGTTAGTTTCAAAGTTAGTATAGCAAAGTAATTGAGTTATCCACGTGTGCATGCCTGCTAAGTCCACACATATGTATATATTTTTTCAGATTATTTTTCCTTTTAGGTTATTGAAGCAAATTTTTAAAAGTTGAAATAAGTGAAAAGAAAAAAAAAGAGGGAACTTAATGTAAAAAGTCAGTGTGTAGTAGACAAGTATTAATATTTCCAGAGTGTCCAGTATATACCCAGCTAATCTTCCTCTTTCTATCCNTTGATTTACAACATTGTGTTAGTTTCAAAGTTAGTATAGCAAAGTAATTGAGTTATCCACGTGTGCATGCCTGCTAAGTCCACACATATGTATATATTTTTTCAGATTATTTTTCCTTTTAGGTTATTGAAGCAAATTTTTAAAAGTTGAAATAAGTGGAAAGAAAAAAAAAGAGGGAACTTAATGTAAAAAGTCAGTGTGTAGTAGACAAGTATTAATATTTCCAGAGTGTCCAGTATATACCCAGCTAATCTTCCTCTTTCTATCCTTTTCTTTTTAAAATCCATTTGCAATACACCAGACAAAATAATCTTTTAAGGATTTAAATCTGGTCACATCACTTCTGGGCTTCCCAGGTGGTGCTAGTGTTAAGACACAGGTTCCAGCCCTGGGTCAGGAAGATCCCCTAGAGGATACCCATTCCAGTATTCTTGCCTGGATAAGCCCATGGATAATGGAGCCTGGTGGACTACAGTCCATGTGGTCACAAAGAGTTGGACACGACTGGAGTGACTTAGCACACATGCCGCTTCTGCGTTCAAAATCTTCCAATGGCTCCCCACCTCATTCAAAGTAAAAGCCAACATCTTCACAATGCCACATAAGGCCTTATATAATCTGCTCAACCCAGCCCTACTTCTGTGACTTAATCCTTTCAGATCCTCCGGCCTGCTTCCTCTGCACAGGCCACATGGGACTCTGCTGTCCCTCAGTGTGCCAGGTACTCTTGTCTCAGGGTCTTTGCACTGGTAGTTCCATCTGCCTGGAGTCCTTTTCCTGAAATCACATTTCTTTATGACCTTCCTTGACCCTCCTATTTAAAACCATCATTTTTTCCCATTGGCACCCCTCTCTACTATCCTTTCCCACTCTGTTTTTTCTACAGTGTTTCTCTATACATTTATTGACTTATTATGTTAATCTATCTTGCCTAGCCCTCCCTTCAATATAAAATTCCTCAAGACAGGGGTTTGTTTTTTTGTTTACTGCTGTATCATTAATCCTCAGGTTAATGATAACACACTTAGTTGAATGGATAAATGGTCACCTCATGTGTTATTTCATTTATATCTTTTGGTGAAGGTCTGATTTTCATAATAACATGTCACTAAAAGGTAGTTAATTTTTATAATTAGGTATTTTTGTATTCAACAATTGCTGTCTCCTGAAATGAAAAATAGACTGAAAGCATCTTTAAGTTCTTGAAGCTGGAATTGAAAAGCCACTGTTTATTTTAAAGTGTGGCTATCCTTTAAAAAAACATCTTACATAAGATTGAAAGTCAGAGGAAGAAGTTGTTTTTAACTTCTTATTCAATGTGAATGACACGTATCACCTCTGAGTTACAAGAAATTATGAATTTTCATATAAATTTAAGTTGACCTTTTCTAATTCCAGCATGAATTCTCCAGCTCTTAGATATGATTTTTAGATTTGTCCAAATGGTGTATGACAGCAGAAGTGTGGGCCTAGATGTCCCTCCTTCTGCTTTGCTAGAGATAAGGCCTGCCTACTGAATTTCTGGTTTCCATTACAGCCGATGACATGAAAGAAATGCTTGTAAGAACAAATGTTTGGTTCCAGGCTGTAGCCTAATTTAATAGTGTACTTGAAAAAGAAAAGTTGATGATTCATTCCAAAACCCCTGGGGAGGGAGCAGTGATTGTAAACAAATTGGAAAGGGGCAAGAAGGACTAATATGAAACCATTGCCACAATCTTCAACAACAACCAAAAGAGTCTTTTCTAAACTTGATCAAACGCTGGTTTCTTTCCAGAATGATTTTAACTGAGCGAAGATTGTTTAATTAAAAACCCCCTTCCCTCTGCTCTGCTTTGGGAATGGAGAGATAGTAACTGTATTAATTTTGGATAATTTCAGATAATATGAAGTATTTGGTTGAGAGATTACCCTGAGGTTTTCATAACTGTGGTTTTGCTCAAATCATTGCATGTGATTGCAATGTTTTTATGGGCCAGAACCCTAGGCAAATTTTTATGGAAGAGGAAAGAGGCACTTCTTTAAAAATAGAAACCGAGAATGAAGACACATCAGCCATCTAAGTCCGTGGAGGAGACAGCTGCCACGGGCGAAACCCCAAAACCACTCCCACCCCTTGCTTGTTGGTGCCTGAAACTTTGAACACCGGGAATTCGTTTTCTTGGTTTAAGACTTCATCTATTAAAATACTAACAGCCCAACTCAGGATCACATGTTAAATTCTCTGGGCCATTTTTACTTTGATGGTGATCTCCTCACTGACTCCAGATCCAACAGGCTTTTCCAGCTGGGTAGGGAGAAGGCAAAGGGATTCTGGCTCTTTGGAAATGAGGCTGAATGTGTGAGGGGGGAGGTGCCTCCCTTGGAGGAAAACAGGGAAGATCACCAGTAAGTGAGGAAGCCAAGGAAAGAAATTTGGAGACTTTCTCCTCGGAAAGAACCCTTTTTAGCCATCTTTCCTTCTCTGAATACTGGAAGAACAGAAGGTTGATATGGAGACATGATGCTAAGAAACCAGGCACACTTGAGCCTCTGGTAAACCTCACCACTGAAGAAATTAACACAGTGAGTCCAGATGACTTGCTTACTTTAATTCATATCTATTGTTTCACCATAGCAACCAGGTACATTGTAGCACCTTTATCATTTTATTTTTAAAATTTATTTATTTTTGTTTTTTTGGTCATTCCATGCAGCAAATGGGACCTTACTTTCCTGACCAGGGGTCGAACCGGCGCACCGTGCTTTGGAAATGCAGTCTTAATCACTGGACCACCAGGGAACTCCCACCTTTATCATTTGAAAAGATATTCTATAAAACAGTTCTGACATGGGAAAATTCCTCTCTCTCCCCTACAGTTTTATAAAGGAGTAACATGGATGTTGGTGTATATAAATGTACCCAAGCTTTTAGTCACCTGTCAAGCTTTCCAAATAGGTTGTGTTATTGGCTACCTGGTTATCACAGAAATAACAGTGACATTTTATTTTCATTTTTCACCATTTAACTTAGTTATTTCCTATTATGTAACTTTCAGAACAACTTAGTACTTAGGCCAAAAGGAGATTTTACAAAGTTTGGCTTATTATGTCATTTTTATTTTTATTAACTTTTTAACTGACGTATAGTTGATCTACAATGTTATATTAGTTTCAGGTGTATGGCAGAATGAGTCCATTATTTTTATAATTGCAGATTATACTCCATTATAAGTTATTCTTCTGGAGAAAGAAATGGCAACCCACTCCAGTACTCTTGCCTGGAGAATCCCATGCAGGGAGGACCCTGGTAGGCTACAGTCCATGGGGTCGCAAAGAGAATGAGTCCATTATGTTTATAATTGCAGGTTATACTCCATTATAAGTTGTTATAAGATAACGGCCACAGTTTCCTATGCTACACAATATATCTTTGTTACTTATCTATTTTATGCATAGCTATTTACATCTGTTAATCCCATACCCCAAATTTGTCCTTCCCCATCCTTTGGCAACCACAAGTTTGCTTTCCATGTCTGTGAGTCTGTATCTATTTTGTTATTATACCATTTTGCAAGTCATGATTTGCAGTGCAGCACATATCTTTGCTTCTTATTCTTTTTTAAATATTTATTTATTTGACTGGCTGGGTCTCAGTTGCAGCATGTAGGACCTTGAGTTGTGGCATGCAAAGCCCTGGTTGTGGCATGTGGGATCTAGTTCCCTGACCAAGAATTAAACCTGGACATTGGGAGCAGGGAGTCTTAGTCACTGGACTCCAGGGAAGTCCCTTCTTTGCTTAAGGCTACAGCGTGTGTGCGTGCTCAGTTGCTCAGTTGTGTTCAACTCTTTACAGACACCATGGACTGTAGCCCACCAGGCTCTTCTATCCATGAGATTTTCCAGGAAGGAATACTGAATTGGATTGCCATTTCCTCCTCCAGGGAATCTTCCTGACTCAGGGATTGAACCATTGGCAGGCAGATTCTTTATCACTAAGCCACCTGGAAAACCCAAGGCTATGGCACGACTGTTCAAATAGAGTCCCTTCGTCTTGGAAAGATTGCCAGGTTTCTTCATCATCATTAGTTTCTTTACCACATTTCACACATATGAGGTAGCCGAGCCTGGGCTGGGCGCTGAGGCCACAGAGCTGAGATCCACCTTCTTGACCTCTGGTTCCTAACTAGTCAGTGGGAAACACACAAATCACCATCTGCTAAGAACAGGACAGATGTTGGCACAGGGGCTGTGGAAGTTTCCTTGCTCATCCTGAGATGTCAGGAAAGCTTTTCTGTGGGGATAGAGTGTCTGAGCTAAAAGTTTTAAGAATTTGATGAATGGTAGGAATTAAGTGGAGAAGGCAGTAGCACCCCACTCCAGTACTCTTGCCTGGAAAATCCCAAGGATGGAGGAGCCTGGTGGGCTGCAGTCCATGGGGTCGCTAAGAGTCAGACACGAGTGAGCGACTTCACTTTCACATTTCACTTTCATTCATTGGAGAAGGAAATGGCAACCCACTCTAGTATTTTTGCCTGGAGAATCCCAGGGATGGGGGAGCCCGGTGGGCTTCCGTCTATGGGGTCGCACAGAGTCGGACACGAAGGAAGCGACTTAGCAGCAGCAGCAGCAGCAGCAGCAGCAGCAGTAGCAGCAGCGGGAATTAAGCAGGTGAAGAAGTCGCAGGGAGCATTACAGGAAGAGGGAACAGCACCTCCAAAGAAAGAGGGGAGAGAGAGCGCTGCCTTCCTTTCTAAGCTTAATTCCTACTCATCGCTGCATCTCTGGGATCTGTCTGGCATGTCAGAAGTACACATAAATATTTGTTGAACTTAAATGAACTAACTGCAAATATTTATTGCTGCCAATAGGCTTGTGGCCAAAACAGAAGTTCTTGTTTCCGTGGTGCGTATGTTCTAAGCAGGCACTAAGAAGAGTTAACATTTACCAAGCACTTTCTGAGCTTCTCTGGTGGTCCAGTAGTCAAGAATTTGCGTTCCAGTGCAAGGCATGCAGGCCTGATACCTGGTCAGGGGACTAAGATCCCACACGTGGCACAGGACTGCTAAAAAAAGTTTTTAAAAAAGGGAAAGAAAAGAAAAACTTTTACTAAGCACTTACTACCTGCCAGGCCAAGAGTTTTATATATTTACTCATTCATTCTTCACAATAAGACTTTAAGTAGGTATAATAAGATTATCCCAATGTAACCGTTGAGGGCACAGAGAGGTAAAGAAACTTGTTTAAGTTTACCCAGCTTGTGGGAGGTGGAACTGGAATTCAAAGCTGGGAGATCTTGGCTTTTGGAGTGAGTTTTAACCTCTACAGTTAACATTTCAAGACTTTTTAAATGGGTTTTCAGTCTTCTTTTTTGGCAAACAAAATAAAAATTCTGAATGTCCATTCTCCCTCCACCTTTTTTCTCTTTATTGACCTAAGAATTATTTGGCATAAACATATAAGTCTAATGGACATTTTGAAAAGCAAGAGGAGGGTTGAAATTAAAGGTAATGTGGTCTTTTGTTTTATTTTAATATGGTCTTTAAAAAAAAGGTAAAGGAACTTCGCTGATGGTCCAGTGGCTAAGACTCTGGCCTCCAAAAGCAAGGGGCTTGCATTCAATCCCTGGTCAGGGAACTAGATCCCACATGCTGCAACTAAAGATCCTGCATGTTGCAACTAAGACCCACATAAAAACTAAAAAAAAAAAAAGTAAAGAGAGGATAATGGTCATATTAGAAATCAAAAAGCGTTTAAAATTATACTGATTAAGGGGCTTCCCTGGTGGCTCACTGGTAAAGAATCCATTTGCCAGTGCAGGAGACACAGGGTTCAATCTCTGGGAAGATCCAACATGCTAAGGGGCAACTGAGACCATGCGCCACAGCTACTGAGCCTGTGCTTTGGAGCCCAGAAGCCTCAACTACTGAGCCCCTGCACCCTAGAGTCAGTTCTCCACAACAAGACAAGTCACCATGAGAAGCCTGCGCATCACAGCAAAGAGGAGCACCCACTCTCTGCAACTGGAGAAAAGCCTGAGGAGCAACAAAGACGCAGTACAGTTAAAAATAAATGAAAAAAATAATAAATTGAAAAATAAAGTTATACCGATTAAAATATAGACATGGTGACCATAGTTGATAATATTCTATTATACACCCAGTAGTTAGTAAGCGAGTGAATCTTAAACGTTCCCATCGTAAGAAAAAGGGTTTGTTACTATGTGTGGTGATGGATAGCTAAACTTATTGTGGTGGTCATTTCGCAACACATAAAGATATTGAATCATTATATTCTATACCTGAAAGGAAGATAATGTTGTATGTCAATTATATCTCAATTAAAAAAAAGACAGAAAGAAAACTATATATTTAGTGTGAGCACAGATTTGAGTCCTTCTGCTACTATCTACTTCCTTCTCCTCCAGACCCAAGGATCGGCAGGGAAAATGAGAAAGTTTTCTCACTTAGATGTAAAGAATCATAAGCAAATAATACAAACTCTGCTGCTGTCCCCATTCACTCGGTCTTTCCCTGGTATTTCAATTACTAAACCAGCTGCCTTTCACATCAGATACCGGAGAGGTGAGAAGAGTTGGATCCTATCTTCCCACTAGGGAAGGCTAAGTGGTAAAGAACCCGCCTGCCAACGCAGGAGACAAGGGTTCAGTCCCTGGTCTGGGGAGATCCCACTTGCTGAGGGATGACTAAGCCTGTGCTCTAGAGCCCGGGAACCACAGCTACTGACTGAGCTCACATGGTACAACTACCGAAACCCAAGCACTCTAGAGCCTGTGCTCTGAAACCACAGAAGCTGCCCATGCACAATAACGAGAGAAAGCCCTCGCAGCAACGAAACCCAGCACAACCAAAGGAACAAATCAAACTGTTTTTAAAAAGTACTGACAAACCTTTTTTTTTTTAATGGAGAGAGGAAGAACTTTAAACTTTTTGTATAACTGAAATAAATATATTTTAAATTATTTAATTGAGGCATTACATTTTATGGATATATCTTGTGTATTTCATCAAACTGGCAACAGAGAACTATTAAGTACAAAATTCTTGACTGCCATAGTAACTGGCCTGATGCTGAGAGATTCTAGACTGGAAGTTCCATAGTTCTCTATCAAACTTGTCTTGATGTTTTACAATTATAAATTTAATATAAAACATATAGATTACAAATAGATTAAGTAAAATAAATTTCTGTGCAGTTCAGTTCAGTCACTCAGTCGTGTCTGACTCTTTGCGACCCCATGAATCGCAATATGCCAGGCCTTCCTGTCCATCACCAACTCCCGGAGTTCACTCAAACTCATGTCCATCGAGTCAGTGATGCCATCCAACCATCTCATCCTCTGTCGTCCCCTTCTCCTCCTGCCCCCAACCCCTCCCAGCATCAGAGTCTTTTCCAATGAGTTAACACTTTGCATGAGGTGGCCAAAGTACTGGAGTTTCAGCTTTAGCATCATTCTTTCCAAAGAAATCTCAGGGCTGATCGCCTTCAGAATGGACTGGTTGGTTTTCCTTGCAGTCCAAGGGACTCTCAAGAGTCTTTTTCAACACCACAGTTCAAAAGCATCAATTCTTCGGTGCTCAGCCTTCTTCACAGTCCAACTCTCGNTTTTTGTTTTTGAACTGCAGTAATAAAATATGCCTATTGTAGGAAACATGGAAGATATGGGAAATAAAAATAAAAATGAAAATCACCCAGAATGCCACCGTCTAGAGATCATTTCTGAGCCTTTTGGTGTATTTCATTCTAGCATTTTGTGTGGATGGGGTCATATTGTAAGCAATTTTATATCCTTCATCCACTGAACATTGCATTGTGATCATTTTCCTTGTCGTTAAATTTATTTGAAAACATCATTTTTAATGGCTGCATAATATTCAGTCTTGTGTCTGATCCATGATTTATTTAACCATTTCTCCCTTTTTGAGCACTTATGCTTATCCTAATTTGTGGATATTCAGAATATACACACATAATGATGCTGTGAGCACCCTCATACATAAATCCTTGGGCACTCCATGCTTATTTCTTAAGGACAGATTTCTGGACATGAAATAAAGGGCGTGTGATTTGGTGATGGGTCTAGATGCTTATTTATGGGTTGCTGTCCAGCAGGGTCTCCAGTTGAAGGCTTTGCCACCATAGATGAGACTGTCTTTGCTCTGGCACCTACTTCTGCATTGAGCATTATGCTTCCTGAAATCTCTGCTAACTTCATTCAGAAAACGAAGATCATGGCATCTGGTTCCATCACTCCATGGGAAATAGATGGAGAAACAGTGTCAGACTTTATTTTTTGGGGCTCCAAAATCACTGCAGATGGTGATTGCAGCCATGAAATTAAAAGACGCTTACTCCTTGGAAGAAAAGTTATGACCAACCCGGATAGCATNTTTTTTTCTTTCTCAATTACTACAAATTGGCCATAAACTTAGTAGATGTAATTATTTGAAGTTAATATTAAGATATGCATGCTGATTTTAAAGTCCTTTAACACAAATGACAGGGAATTTTTTTTTTCATTCTATAAATGTAGAGGTATTGTTATTACATATAAAGAATGTAAATATCATGTATATTGCCATTATATACATATATATATATGTATGTGTATGTGTATACTTATATATGTAAATATATACACATACATATATATGTATGTGTATATTTAAATATATATGTTTGTGTTCTGCATGAAGAAATTGAAAACCAATCAGGTAGTTTATCTGTATAATATCTCTATTTGGGTAAAGGGATTTCTGTCTCTTTCAAAACAATGAGGGAAATCTCAATTTATGATCATTGCTTATCATTTACTTATCATTTTCCCAAGATTTTTCTGGATCTACTGTCAACTAATCCATATCTAATTCTCACTATATTCTCATGCCACTGAGTATAAATTATAGAGTGGCCCACAGAAATTAAAATTATCTGGTACTGAAGGAGCACCTGTATCTATCCAATATCATATATATATATATATATATATATATA
>SJYV01006773.1:131190-156607 GCA_006410875.1 Neotragus pygmaeus
GCACCTTCCCACCTCTCCCCACACCTGACTAAACCTCACCACACCTCACCACACCTTCCCAAACCTCAACATACCTTGCCAACTCTCCCCACACTTTATCATACCTAACCAAACCTCCCCATGCTTCCCCACACCTCTCTACACCTCCCCACACCTGATCACACCTCCCCACACCTCTTCTCATAATAGCTCACTACCCCCAACCTTCCCCACACCACCAGGAGATGGTAGCCTCATGCTGAGATGGGCACTTGGAATTGAGTTCAGCACCACATAGACAAGCTATAGAGTCCACAGGCAGGACAAGAGCAGAAATACTCCCAGTAACAGTGGTCGAATGTGGTACGTGAAGCACACCCTTATAGGAAAAGATGCAGGATAAGAGGTATAGCAGGAAAGAAAGAAAGTGGAGTCACCCAGGCGTGTCTGACTCTGTGATCCCGTGGACTGTAGCCCACCAGGGTCCTCTGTCCATGGGATTTTCCGGGCAAGAATACTGGAGTGGGTGATCATTTCCTTCTCCAGGGGATCTTCCCAAACGAAGAATTGAAACTGGGTCTCCTGCATTGTAGACAGATGCTTTACCGTCTGAGCCACCAGGGAAGTATGGCAGAGGGAGGGACAAAAAAGCAGGATGGATAAAACAGTAAAGGAAGGGGAGGGAGGAGAAAATAAAGAAATAAAGTGAATTTGCAAGACTTTATCCTCAGGTCAAGAACACCTTGGTGCTAGTGGCAGGAACTGACAACTCGCCTCTCTCCGTGGGAGTTTATGTTCTGTTAAGACACCTACCAAGGAGGATACAGTTAACGCAGGTACTGCAATGGCTTTAACAATACCTACATTGAGGAAGTAATCTAAGAGGATAAAGTGAAAAACAATGGACTTAGGACTTTTAAGCAGTGGAGGCACATACTGTGACTGTGTGTGTGTTAGTCCCTCAGTTGTGTCTGACTCTTGCAACCGCATGGACTGTAGCCTGCCAGGCTCCTCTATCCATGGAATTCTCCAGGCAAGAGTACTGGAGTGGGTAGCCATTTCCTTTTCCAGGGGATCTTTCCAACCCAAGGATTGAACCTGGGTTTCCTGTATTGCAGGCAGATTCTTTACTGTCTGAGCCACCAGGGAAGCCCCATATTGTTACTAGTTGGATATATTTCACTTAACAAATTGGTTATGATTCTTTCCCTTATTATATTTATTGAATTGTTTTTAAGGAGTCCCTTTAAAATTTCTCCACTTGAGAATACTAACATAATGTTCTGATTCTGCGATACCTGACTCTGGATGGTTTCTACAAACCCTCTTTGCAATCAGTGATCTGGTTCCAGATAGAGAGGAGATGACTGAGTGGTTTACCTGGGCTCCTGGAAACCTGGGCAGAGAGAAGAAAGGAATGAAAGCTGAGGAGTTAAACTCAGACGGAAGATGATTTGCAAGAGTATTTTCTGTCGTCAAGGAGATAACTTGGGGAAAACTCTATTTTGTATTGCCAAACAAATTAGTAATTGAAATTGATTTCTGGTTATTGATTTTTGATTTCACATTCTTTTCAGTTGACAGTTATAATTTTGAGAACAGTCAATATTGAGTGCTTACTGTGACCATTATCTCAGACCTTTAGAGAGATGTCTCTTTGGAGATCTAGTCTAACTCTTCTTTTTAAAGGAGGTGGAGAGAGGTTATTCCTCACAGTGGCAGGTGCAAGACCAAAACCTGGGCATCCTAATTTCATTATATCAGCATTTGATGCTGCTGTGCCTGGGTTGCCCCCGAAGCAGGTTCTGAGACAAATTTGCATGCAAGGAATTTACTGGGGGAACTTTCCTGGGGGCTCAGTGGTTAAGAATCTGCCTGCCACTGCAGGGGACACAAGTTCGATTCCTGGTCCGGAAAGATCACACATGCCTAAGAGCAGCTAAGCAGGTGCATCACAATTACTGAGTCTGTGTTCTAGAGCTTGCAAGCCCAAACTGCTAGAAGGCTGAGTGCCCACAGCCCTTGCTCTGAGAAGCCATGGCAGTGAGAAGCCCGTGGACCTTAACGAACAGTAGCCCCTGCTCACTGCAACTAGAGAAAAGCCCGCTTGCAGCAGCAAAGATCCAGTGCCGCTAAAAGAAAATAAATAAGAAAAATTTTAAAGAAAAGAAATATATTTGGAATATACAGGAAGTGGAATATACTGGGGAGTGGAACAGAGTAGGGCAGATGGAGGAAGGACTTAACTTCCAGGTTGTCTGGAGCTGGGGTGGTCCTTCTGAGTTATCCTGACTCGAGGCCATGGCTACTCTCTAATCCACCAGTCATTGGACGAATTCTGCTTTCAGAGACAGAGCATGATCTTGGGGGGAAGGCAGTCCTGGGCTGAGGGCAATCTGGGAGAAGGACTTCACTGAAGGCTGTGGGTCACCATCACTCCTAGCATCTGGGGAATAGCACCCTCCCTTCTTCAGCCTCTGAGGTAAAGCACACCCCCGCCCCCACCATAAAACCCAACACTGCCTTGGTAATGATGCTTTCACACACATCCACTTGACTTTCCACTGGTCAACAAGACCCTTGTTGATAGATCCCTGATTTATATCAAGCCCAAAAGAAGCATGGAGGGGCTTCCCTAGTGGTCCAGTGGCTAGGACTCCACGCTCCCAACGCTGGGGGTCTGGGTTCAACCCTTGGTCAGGGAACTAGATCCCACATGCCGCAACTAAGAGTCCCCAAGCAGCAGCTGAAGACCTGCTGCAACTAAAACCCATAGCCTGATAAATTAAAAAAAAAAAAAAAGGAGCATGGACTTCCCAGATGGTGCAGAGGTAAAGAATTAGCCTGCTGATGCAGGAGACTGAAGGGACTTGGGTTTGATCCCTGGATGAGAAAGATCCTCTAGAGTAGGAAATGGCAACCCACTCCAGTATTCGTGCCTAGAAAATTCCATGGACAGAGGATCCCGGCAGGCTATAGTCCAAGGGGTCACAAAGAGTCAAACATGACTGAGCCAATGAGCACAGCAGCACATCATACTGCTATGACCCCATTAGGAACTCAATAAAATGAATTGATAATGAACAATCAAAGAAATTATCATATTAACTGCAGTTTGAAGAGGGAAACTTACATGATGACATTTTTTTTTCTGCATAAAAGCAGTATTTTGAAATTAGGAAATTAGTTTATCATGTTAAATACTTCATAATCTTAATATTAGAAAATGTCTTTGCTTTTTGATTGGCTGTTAACCTACATACGTGAAGGAGGAGCAAGAAAAAGAAAAGAAATTAGAAACCAACATGTTATGTTCAGATAAAAGAACATGAGGGTGAGCCTGAAGATATAGCTTTCATGAAAGGATTCCCTGTTGTTCTAATTAATTGCTCAGAAGTCTGAGAGGGTAAAAACCTTGTGAATTTCCAAGTTAGCTTGATATCCTTTTTCATTTATGTCACCAAGGGGTATAAAGTGAACGAATCAATATCCCCAAAGCATACCCTGAAAAATGCTAAACTTTTTATCTCCCTAATAGTTTCTTTTTTTCATTAAAAAATAAGATTAAAGAAAATCTGCACAGTTAAAGTAGGATGAAGACTTGAAATTAGAAGGATATAAACTTGAAAATATGAGACATGCTATGTCACTTACTAAAAATGTGGGTTTGTATTGAATAGCTCAGGTGTTTTCCTCCCACTTGGGAGATTATCTGTGCCAAAGCTCTGTTTAGTGTACTTATATACCACTCTCTGTGGGCACAATACTACTTTGATCTAGGGAAAAGAGAGCCCCAGGTTTTAATTAGTGCTCCAAACCAGAAGCAATCTTCAAGAATAACAGTAACCACGGAAGAATCTGAACATCACAAATAGTATTGAGAACTGGAATGAAAGGCTTTTTGTGTCACTGAAGAATCCCCTTGGTAGGCCCAGCTGCAGCTGTTAACATTTGGGGAACATTCTGAACAAGCAGATGTGCCAAAATGTGGTGGTGTCCCTTTTCCAGAGGGGAGGCCGTCTTGTCTCTGTTACAGGCTCAGGGTGAGTGGGGTGAAGCAAGGGACAGTCTCTTCCGTTTGAATCATGACTTCTCAACCTGCCAAAAGATCAACTAGCTGAAGCTTTGACTGAGTTTTCATTTTTAAGGATGTTCTATTCAGAAAAAAAAAATATGGAAACATTAAATCAGAGCTCAAAATAATTTCCATAGAATTTTATTATTTTTTTTTGTTTGGTTTTTAAGAATAGTTTGCTAAACAATTTATGATGCAAAGAAAAGGCAGTGCCTTCCCAAATTGCCATCAGCAAGAACACAGTGACCTGGAGGGACCTTTGCTGGAATTCCAGAACCAGTGGAATTTCAGAAGTGGAATACCATTGTTAGTGTGTGCTCTAGCAATGCTGAGATAAAGCAAAGAAGTACTCTATGTCCCCAGACCGCCAACTTTATACCTTCATCATGAAGTCGCATTCAGAATTTTCCTGCTTCCCTTTTCTTGAGTGAGACATTAACGTAACCGTTGAGTTGCTGTCACGCTAGTCCTCAATGTCTTTCCTTTATCAAGAGCACGTCCACATAAAAACAGAACTGTTCATGGTTTGTTATCTCACAGTCGAAGGAACCACATGATTATCTTGTCTACGTGTTTTTATGGCATTGTAGAAATGGATGGCACATGCTCACAATCCCTCCCCTGTCCCCCCGCCAAAAAAAAAAAAACTTTAAAAATAAATTGAAAATATTTTAAAAAAGATTTCTGCAAGGAGATTGTCTGCTTGGCTTTGCTCTTTTGGAAACCTAGACCTTGATTCAAATCTATTGCCTGTCTTGGCCAGGTGTGTGTGTAGTGAGTGTAAAAATCAAAGTGTGAGTCACTCAGTCATGTCCAACTCTTTGCAACCTCATGGTCTATCCATAGCATTCTCCAGGCAAGAGTACTGGAGTGGGTTGCCATTCCCTTCTCCAGGGAATCTTACCCACCCAGGGATCAAACCTGGCTCTCTTGCATTGAAGGTAGACTCTTTACTGTCTGAGCTATCAGGAAGGCTGGCGTTTATTAATTTGGAACTTTATAAAGACCACAAGATTTGTTGACATTGAAGTTATTCCTCTGGAATTAGGACAATTTTGTATAGAAATAGATCACTTGCTTTGTACTTTTTTTCCCCTGAAACAAATTAAAAGGTTTCTGATACTCTCCAGATCTTTTTAGTGAGATGATATCTTAGGATAACTTTATTATTTTTTTTTTTAGTTTGCTTTCCAAGCCTCAAATACATGGTGAAAATCTTCAACAACAGCAGCACCCAAGTTGTGCTCGAACTTGACCAAAGGAGTCTCTAGCAGTCTTCCTCTGCTGCCTCGCGCAGTCGGGGGACTTCTTGGTCTCCACTTCCATTGTAATCTGGGTCTTGCTCTCTGTCCACCCTTTTGAATCTCATACCTCAGACTGTCCTTTTCTCTCTAAATTCATTATTGTCTGAGTCAGAGATTTTATTTCCCTTTTTCAGTCCCCCACTCCTAAAGCTCCTGCTCCCACACCCAGCTCTTTATCTCTGTACTCTAATCAAAGTCATACTGGATTCTTCACTTGGAAGAAAGGTATTCTCTTAGGTTATGGGTCAATGACCAGTATATCACATGCCTTTTGATAGTGGGAAGCTATGATTCACATATCTTGTGGTGTTCTGGTCTGGGCGATCTCAACTACTGTTTATATCATTAAATCCTGGCCAATACTGAGAAAAGGTTTTCAAG
This sequence comes from Neotragus pygmaeus, assembly GCA_006410875.1. NCBI lineage: Eukaryota > Metazoa > Chordata > Mammalia > Artiodactyla > Bovidae > Neotragus > Neotragus pygmaeus. Next base: position 136,930 of record SJYV01006773.1, read on the forward strand.
AACCCTGTAAAGGAGGATATGTACCACATCCTGTCAGCCAAAGGACCCCTGTGTAGCAAGAGCAATGTGACATAAATTTAAGAGGCTGTCTCTTTTAAGTAAATAAAAGATTTTCCAGTGTGTTCCAAGAGGCAGTATTTCTTACTCTTTTTGCTCTTACGGTCAAAGTAGACATCTCTGTGGAGTTACCAGGTTTATCCACAAAGATCTCTCTGTAAGTATATCAGACAGGATGGTAATTTATCCTGACCAAGCCCATCTTATGGAGAAGGAAATGGCAACCCACTCCGTTATTCTTGCCTGAAGAATTCCATGGATAGAGGAACCTGGTGGGATACAGTCCATGGGGGTCACAAAGAGTTGGACATGACTGCGTACCTATCACTTTCACTTAACAATCCTGATATCTACTCTTTTACTTTATTTGTTTCTCTATTGGTTTAGGAGATGCTGTTTAAATTCAGCCAAGTCCACATTGAAGAATATATATATATGGTTGCACTGGATCTTAGTTCCCTGACCAGAGATTGAACCTGGGCCCCCTGCATTGGGAGCATGGAGTCTTGGCCACTGGACCACAAGGGAAGTCCCCCCAAGTTCACATTTATCCATATACTACCCCTTATCCACAGAATATTGAACAGAGTATTTGAAGAGCATTCCTTTCCTTCTAACTAGTACATCTACTGCCCTACCACAATTTTCACATACAGTTTCACTTGCCACCTCATTCCATCAAAGCTGTGACTTTAATACCTGCCACCTTTCTACATCCTTAGTTCTGAGCTCCTGCACATAAACCAGGACAAGAAATTTGCTCCATTATTCCACACACTGTGGCTCACACTATCTAGTCTCTCCTCTGTTGAAGACCCTTAATATTGCATTCAGTTCTTACTTCCCATCGATCTTTTTGACTTGACCATCAAACTGCTTCTTGCTTCCCACTTCCAACCTCACCCAGGACTTCCTTCACCTTGGTTCTGCCCAAGGCCTCTAGGGGGAAACCTATTTTGATACATTTAATGCTGTGGTTAGACTGAACTACTCACTCCCTCTGCAAATGCTACCTCCTCTAAAGAGTACTTGCTATGCTGTCGTGCCTGCCAGGATCCTCCATCCATGGGATTTTTCCTGGGAAGAATACTGGAGTGGGTTGCTATTTCCATCTCCAGGGGATCTTCGCAACTCAGGGATTGAACCCGAGTCTCTTGTGTGTCCTGCGCTGCAGACAGATTCTTCACTGCTGAGCCACTTGGGAAGCTATTTCCTCTACCTAGAACATTCTCCTGGTCATTGCTTTCCTGGAGAATATGAGCACATGCAGTTTCTCTAATAATTTCCTCCTTCCCCAACTATATTCACTACTGCTCATCTTGAGCTATCTCTATACCTTGAAATTACTTTCAGTGATTATCATACTACATAGAAATTATCTACTTATATATCTTCTTCTTCACTGTTACTTGTATTTCTTGATCAAGATCTCTGTCATTTTTGATCCTCAAATTTCTTGTATAGTGCTTAGAAAATGATAGGCCCTCATTCATTTACTACTTCTTTAGGCAAATATTAACTGCGTTGAGGATCTATTGTGTTCTTCCTCTCAAAGAGCACTGAGGAAAGTACAGGCAGCAAGAGTTGTTTGTTTCATAAATCAAATTGCCTTACAACTCGACTTGTTCACCTTTCTTTCCATTTTGTGATCACTGCTCTTCAAAACAGTCTTGATGGGAGTTTGAACTTGATTTCTGTGAGTTTTGATTTCTTTGTTTGACTTTTTCCTTTCTTTTAAAAAAAATTCCAAACAGTCAGTGACAGGTGTTTTCCTGTATACCTGAGGATAGTGATTCAGTCGTTTTCTCGGAACTTTTGTTTTCTACCTATGAAAAACCTATTTGGTTGCAATCATCAAGGATTTTTTTTTAATTACTTTTTAAAAAATTAAAGAAAATGAAAGATTTGGGCATGTAGCCATTTTCCCTGTGACTTTGGTTTTCAAGTTTTTTTTTTAATTAACCTTTTTTTGACTGCACCGGGCCTTCTTTGCTGTGCGTGGGCTTTCTCTAGCTTCGGTAAGTAGGGGCTACTCTCTAGTTCAGTGCACAGGTTTTTCATTGCAGTGACTTCTCTTGTTGCAGATAGACTCTAGGTGCTCGGGCTCAGTAGTTACAGTGCATGGGGCTTAGTTATGGCAGATGGAATCTTCCCAGACCAGGGATCAAACCCATGTCCCCTGCATTGGCAGGTGGATTCTTAATCATTGGACCATCCGGGATGTTCAGTTTTCAGAACTTTTTTAAAAGGCTGTTCTTGGCAAAGCTGGTTTAGGGGGTAGCCCCTATGGTATGGTTTGGGGACAAAAGAGCCTGTGGTTTCAAGCACAATTTAATGTGCTCCCATGGCCTACTCTCTCCTCTCCCATCCTGCAGTTTTACCGTAACATCTACCTTGGGCTTAGGTACTATTCTCAAATATTTTTATATGCTTGAAATCTTTACAGTGAAAGTTTGAAATGTATGATTTTCAACAGTGTGATTTATATTAAAAAAAAAAAAAGCCAAACACTACAGAGAGAACACTGTTTCAATACCTGAAACTGTTCACGTCCTGTATTCTGGCCAAAGGAAAAGGGTCTCCCTCACCTCAGGAGTTTAAAAGGTGGACTTAGTTGTGGCATATGGCATAGTCCACTGTGAAATGCCTAGTTCCTCTGATGGAATGGAAACTGGCCAAGTCTGTTCAGACTCTGATAACAATACTAAGAATTATTTTTATCACAGTTGCTAATCAGGACGCAAAGGAGGTTGTCTGGGCCTGAGGGAGGTGAGAGTAGAGAGGGGTAATCGTAAACGGGCCTGAGGGAGGTGAGAGTGGAGAGGGGTAATCGTAAACGGGCCTGAGGGATCTTATTGAAGTGATGGAAAAAACTGAAAGCTGCCTTATGGTTATGGCTGCACAACTTGGTAATTTACAAAAGAAAATTGAATTTTACACTTGAAATGGGTTAATTATATGACATGTAAAATATGCATCAATTGTTTAGTTGTTAAATTGTGTCTGACTCTTTTGACCCTATGGACCATATGTAGCCCACTAGGCTCCTCTGTCCATGGGATTTCCCAGGCAAGAATACCGGAGCGGTTGCCATATCCTTCTTCAGTGTATCCATAAAGACATATTAAAAAGCAAGGCATATAGCAATGTATTTAATATGCTACCATTTAAAGGAAAAAGCATGAAACCAAAGGGAGGGCAAAAGAGATTGAATCTTTTTTTCTATTTTAGATTTTTATTATTTGTGTGAACAAATGAATGTATTGAAATAGTGTTCTCTCAATAGTGTTTGTTTTTTTTCTAAATCACACTATTGAAAGTTGTACATTTCAAATGTTCACTATGAAAATTTTAAATGTGAAGATATTTGAGAATAGTACCTATTTCTCAGCTTTAGCAATATCAGTACTGTCAATCTTGTTTTAATCTATTCCCCTACCAACATTTTTCCTGGAATGGTTTACAGCAAACCCCAGAAAACATCTTTTTTCTAATATTTATTTTTATTGATAAATTTATTTGTCTGCACTAGGTCTTAGTTCTGGCATGTGGGATCTAATTTCCCAATCAGGGACCAAACCAGTGTCTCCTGCATTGGAAGGCAAATTCTTCACCACTGGATCACCAGGGAAGTCCCTACCCCATATCTTTGATTTAGCAAGTTTAAACACTCTAAAACAAATTCCAAACATCATTATATGGCTAAATACTTCAACATGTGTATCTGAAAATTCGAAGTATTTTTCCTTCTTAGACCCTTCCCCAGTTACCTAACAAAACTAATAATGATTCCCCAAGAAAATCTAATTTTCAGTTTATGTTAACATATGATGCCTCTCAAAATGTCTTTTGCAGTTGACTAGTGCCTGGACATGACTGAAGCGACTTAGCAGCAGCAGCAGCAGCAGCAGTGCCTGGAGAATCCCAGGGACAGGGGAGCCTGGTGAGCTGCTGTCTATCGGGTCGCACAGAGTTGGACACGACTGAAGCAATGCAGTAGCAGCAGCAGCAGTGCCAACNTTCAGCCAAGTCCACATTGAAGAATATATATATATGGTTGCACTGGATCTTAGTTCCCTGACCAGAGATTGAACCTGGGCCCCCTGCATTGGGAGCATGGAGTCTTGGCCACTGGACCACAAGGGAAGTCCCCCCAAGTTCACATTTATCCATATACTACCCCTTATCCACAGAATATTGAACAGAGTATTTGAAGAGCATTCCTTTCCTTCTAACTAGTACATCTACTGCCCTACCACAATTTTCACATACAGTTTCACTTGCCACCTCATTCCATCAAAGCTGTGACTTTAATACCTGCCACCTTTCTACATCCTTAGTTCTGAGCTCCTGCACATAAACCAGGACAAGAAATTTGCTCCATTATTCCACACCCTGTGGCTCACACTATCTAGTCTCTCCTCTGTTGAAGACCCTTAATATTGCATTCAGTTCTTACTTCCCATCGATCTTTTTGACTTGACCATCAAACTGCTTCTTGCTTCCCACTTCCAACCTCACCCAGGACTTCCTTCACCTTGGTTCTGCCCAAGGCCTCTAGGGGGAAACCTATTTTGATACATTTAATGCTGTGGTTAGACTGAACTACTCACTCCCTCTGCAAATGCTACCTCCTCTAAAGAGTACTTGCTATGCTGTCGTGCCTGCCAGGATCCTCCATCCATGGGATTTTTCCTGGGAAGAATACTGGAGTGGGTTGCTATTTCCATCTCCAGGGGATCTTCGCAACTCAGGGATTGAACCCGAGTCTCTTGTGTGTCCTGCGCTGCAGACAGATTCTTCACTGCTGAGCCACTTGGGAAGCTATTTCCTCTACCTAGAACATTCTCCTGGTCATTGCTTTCCTGGAGAATACGAGCACATGCAGTTTCTCTAATAATTTCCTCCTTCCCCAACTATATTCACTACTGCTCATCTTGAGCTACCTCTATACCTTGAAATTACTTTCAGTGATTATCATACTACATAGAAATTATCTACTTATATATCTTCTTCTTCACTGTTACTTGTATTTCTTGATCAAGATCTCTGTCATTTTTGATCCTCAAATTTCTTGTATAGTGCTTAGAAAATGATAGGCCCTCATTCATTTACTACTTCTTTAGGCAAATATTAACTGCGTTGAGGATCTATTGTGTTCTTCCTCTCAAAGAGCACTGAGGAAAGTACAGGCAGCAAGAGTTGTTTGTTTCATAAATCAAATTGCCTTACAACTCGACTTGTTCACCTTTCTTTCCATTTTGTGATCACTGCTCTTCAAAACAGTCTTGATGGGAGTTTGAACTTGATTTCTGTGAGTTTTGATTTCTTTGTTTGACTTTTTCCTTTCTTTTAAAAAAAATTCCAAACAGTCAGTGACAGGTGTTTTCCTGTATACCTGAGGATAGTGATTCAGTCGTTTTCTCGGAACTTTTGTTTTCTACCTATGAAAAACCTATTTGGTTGCAATCATCAAGGATTTTTTTTTAATTACTTTTTAAAAAATTAAAGAAAATGAAAGATTTGGGCATGTAGCCATTTTCCCTGTGACTTTGGTTTTCAAGTTTTTTTTTTAATTAACCTTTTTTTGACTGCACCGGGCCTTCTTTGCTGTGCGTGGGCTTTCTCTAGCTTCGGTAAGTAGGGGCTACTCTCTAGTTCAGTGCACAGGTTTTTCATTGCAGTGACTTCTCTTGTTGCAGATAGACTCTAGGTGCTCGGGCTCAGTAGTTACAGTGCATGGGGCTTAGTTATGGCAGATGGAATCTTCCCAGACCAGGGATCAAACCCATGTCCCCTGCATTGGCAGGTGGATTCTTAATCATTGGACCATCCGGGATGTTCAGTTTTCAGAACTTTTTTAAAAGGCTGTTCTTGGCAAAGCTGGTTTAGGGGGTAGCCCCTATGGTATGGTTTGGGGACAAAAGAGCCTGTGGTTTCAAGCACAATTTAATGTGCTCCCATGGCCTACTCTCTCCTCTCCCATCCTGCAGTTTTACCGTAACATCTACCTTGGGCTTAGGTACTATTCTCAAATATTTTTATATGCTTGAAATCTTTACAGTGAAAGTTTGAAATGTATGATTTTCAACAGTGTGATTTATATTAAAAAAAAAAAAAGCCAAACACTACAGAGAGAACACTGTTTCAATACCTGAAACTGTTCACGTCCTGTATTCTGGCCAAAGGAAAAGGGTCTCCCTCACCTCAGGAGTTTAAAAGGTGGACTTAGTTGTGGCATATGGCATAGTCCACTGTGAAATGCCTAGTTCCTCTGATGGAATGGAAACTGGCCAAGTCTGTTCAGACTCTGATAACAATACTAAGAATTATTTTTATCACAGTTGCTAATCAGGACGCAAAGGAGGTTGTCTGGGCCTGAGGGAGGTGAGAGTGGAGAGGGGTAATCGTAAACGGACCTGAGGGATCTTATTGAAGTGATGGAAAAAACTGAAAGCTGCCTTATGGTTATGGCTGCACAACTTGGTAATTTACAAAAGAAAATTGAATTTTACACTTGAAATGGGTTAATTATATGACATGTAAAATATGCATCAATTGTTTAGTTGTTAAATTGTGTCTGACTCTTTTGACCCTATGGACCATATGTAGCCCACTAGGCTCCTCTGTCCATGGGATTTCCCAGGCAAGAATACCGGAGCGGTTGCCATATCCTTCTTCAGTGTATCCATAAAGACATATTAAAAAGCAAGGCATATAGCAATGTATTTAATATGCTACCATTTAAAGGAAAAAGCATGAAACCAAAGGGAGGGCAAAAGAGATTGAATCTTTTTTTCCATTTTAGATTTTTATTATTTGTGTGAACAAATTAATGTATTGAAATAGTGTTCTCTCAATAGTGTTTGTTTTTTTTCTAAATCACACTATTGAAAGTTGTACATTTCAAATGTTCACTATGAAAATTTTAAATGTGAAGATATTTGAGAATAGTACCTATTTCTCAGCTTTAGCAATATCAGTACTGTCAATCTTGTTTTAATCTATTCCCCTACCAACATTTTTCCTGGAATGGTTTACAGCAAACCCCAGAAAACATCTTTTTTCTAATATTTATTTTTATTGATAAATTTATTTGTCTGCACTAGGTCTTAGTTCTGGCATGTGGGATCTAATTTCCCAATCAGGGACCAAACCAGTGTCTCCTGCATTGGAAGGCAAATTCTTCACCACTGGATCACCAGGGAAGTCCCTACCCCATATCTTTGATTTAGCAAGTTTAAACACTCTAAAACAAATTCCAAACATCATTATATGGCTAAATACTTCAACATGTGTATCTGAAAATTCAAAGTATTTTTCCTTCTTAGACCCTTCCCCAGTTACCTAACAAAACTAATAATGATTCCCCAAGAAAATCTAATTTTCAGTTTATGTTAACATATGATGCCTCTCAAAATGTCTTTTGCAGTTGACTAGTGCCTGGACATGACTGAAGCGACTTAGCAGCAGCAGCAGCAGCAGCAGTGCCTGGAGAATCCCAGGGACAGGGGAGCCTGGTGAGCTGCTGTCTATCGGGTCGCACAGAGTTGGACACGACTGAAGCAATGCAGTAGCAGCAGCAGCAGCAGCAGCAGCAGTGCCAACCAGAACCCAGTTAAAGCCAACACATGGCATTTCACGAACGAATCATCCCAAGGCTTTTTGATTCAGCAGTTCTGACCTAACCATTTAATAAATTTCTTCTTGAGATGGACTCATTGTAAATTAAGGCAGTTTCTCTGTGACTTCATCCTAAATTCTAAGTGCACTCCAAATAACTGGCCCCTCGTCTGAGGCATACGAAAGAAAAACATATTCAGACTTCTCTGCTTCAAAGTTCTAGCTCTCCAGAGGCCTCTAGAACCACTTCCGCTTCTGGGGCTAATCCGTCTGAAGCGCACACCTCGTGACAAGTTCGCGCATGCGCTTCTCCTACCTGGGGGGCGCCTATGCCTAGAAAGGAAGTTCCCAGAAGACCTTTCCTGCATTGCAGGAGCTCAGCCGGATTTTAAAGTTCATGGTGCAAGAGACCATTTTCTTCTGGCCGAAATAGAGGGAGTGCGTGCCACTGTCCTCGTGGCCCCTCTCGACGCCCGTTTCTCAGTCAGCTGAGCTCTGGGCACATCATCTTCCTTCATCCTCCTGTCCATCTTGTGGCCAGGACAGGCCCCTCTTCGGCTTGTGCAGAGGGTCTTTCTCCCCGCGCCTCTCCTTTTTCTTCAGTTCCTCAGATCTGCGTTTTGCAGGCCAAGCTTCTCTCCGGGGGGAGCACTCAGGACAACGTGAAAATGGCTGTGAGACCCAGGAGAATTAGCAAAGGTGGGAATTAACTGATATTTCGTCAAAAGAGGCTGAATCTTAATGAAAAGGTATGCCGAAAAAAATTTTTCTTTTCAATGAAAGTGGTTACCTCTCTGATGTTTGGGCTTTCACACTTCTGTACCTCCGTCTAGCCTTAATACTGAAATAGCAAAAGTATGGGACCTGGGGGGCAATGGGTTGCCTGTGGAGAGAAGCAGCAGAGGTCTGTCTTCACAAGTGAGGGCTTTGGCGGGTGCCTCTCCCCAAAACAGGCTTAGAATTGTGTGTGGAGGCCATGTTGGAGGCAATTTGATTTGAGGTGTGTTCCGGCTACAGCTCCATGTGCCACACAGGACCGGAAGGGGCGGGATTGTATCAGGTGGACAGCATTCCACCTGCGTGGAAAGGCCTGTGGTGCAGGTGCTCAGGAAGGTTAGGTACCGACAGCGGGTGGGGGACTGTTACCGAATGCTCATGTGTGGGGAGAGGGTATGGAAAAAAGGAAAAGCTAGACCAGGAGCGTTGGGAGTGGCGTGTAGAAGAGGCGATGCATTAAAGACTGTGTGAAGTGTGTGTGTGTGTGTATGTGTGTGTAAACGACTGAAAAACACAAAAGAGAGAGAGAATTTCTGTGATCATCAGACATCACTAGCTGGTGGCTTGGAAGCAGCTTCCTGTGCTGAATAGCTGCTCCAGAAACATTCCATGACTTTATTCTGAGGTAGACTCAGCCGTGTGAAAATGTGCTGAGATCAGGCCATCTGAGAAGCCCAGCTGGCTGCAGGAAACCGGGTCTGTAAAGGAGGCAAAGCACCATGCTGCCCTTGCTGCCCTTCCCTCCTGGGATTTTTTTCCTGAACCTCAGTGAACTGGATTCCAAAGGCCTTGTGGAGCACGGTGGTAAAGGATGCGCCTAGGAAAGAGATGTGGTACTTAAGAATTTGATTATTTTTATTTACAAAGGTTGAATTTATCCCACATTTTTGTTTCCTGGGACACAAACATGTCCCTTTTTAAAAAGTCACTAGGAGGGACTTTCTTGATGATCCAGTGGCTAAGAATCCATGCTCCCAACTCAGGGCACCTGGGTTTGATCCCTAGTCAGGGAACTTTTAGATTTCACATGCCAAAACTAAGAGTTTGCACAGTGTAACTAAGACCAGATGCAGCCAAATAAATAAATAAGTAAATAAAAGCTTAAAAATTGTTTTTAAGTCACCAGGAAAGGATTGGCAAGCCCCTACCCTACCTTTGGGCTTCCTCCATGGGGTCTCTAAGAGTCGGGCATGACTGAGTGACTTCACTTTCACTTTTCATGTTCATGCATTGGGGAAGGAAATGGCAACCCACTCCAGTGTTCTTGCCTAGAGAATCCCAGGGACAGGGGAGCCTGACGGGCTGCTGTCTATGGGGTCACACAGAGTCGGACACGACTGAAGCGACTTAGCAGCAGCAGCAGCAGCAGCAGTGGCTCAGTCAATAAAGAATCTGCCAGCAATGCAGGAGCCTCGGGTTCATTCCCTGGGTCAGGAAGATCCCCTGGAGAAGGGTATGCCACCCACTCCAATACACTTGCCTGGAGAATCCCATGGACAGAGGAGCCTGGCAGGCTATGTGTGGTCCACAGGGTCACAAATAGTCGGACACAACTTAGCAAGTAAACAACAACAACAGCAACAGTCAAGGTCATTCGCTCCCAGAGCCAGGGCTAAAAATGTGATTAATGAAAGTAATTTTGTGGAAAGCCTTTTTTGGTTTTCTTTTCATATGTGCATGTTCATATAAGTTTACTATTAGGGGAAAAAAAACCCCAACAGATTAGTTCTTCAGACCTGGACTTTATTTGGCATTTTTATTTATAATTTGTTTTCAGCAAGTTCCATCTTACGGAAGGATCTACCAGTATTTCACAAGATGTTTTCCTTCTTATAAACAGTAGGATCTAAATTTAGCATTGAATTTTTTTAAAAGGCTGGTTTTTCTCAGATTATAAGCCTAAATGAAGTATTTAATGTCAGGTATGTGTAGTGAGTCATATAATATCTTCTCCAGTTCATGTCCATATAGGAGCTGTCAATGTGACCTCATTTGGAAACAAGGTCTTTGAAGATTGAATTAGTTAAGATGAGGTCATACTGGATTAGGCTGGGCCCTACATCTGATGGCTAGAGTATTTATAAGAGAAAGGAGAGGGAGATTTGGACTCAGACACTGAAATGCACATGGGGGAAAAGGTCGTACGAAGATGCAGGCAGAGATTGGGGTGATGTGGCTACAAGCCAAGGAACGCCAGGGGTTGCCGCCACCACCAGAAGCTGGGAGAGAGGCATGGGCCAGATTCTCCATCAGAGGTTCCAGAAGAAACCAGTGGTGCTGACACCTTGATTTCAGGTCTCTAGCTTCCAGAAGTGTGAGAGAATACATTACTTCTGTTTTAAGCCACCAATGTGTGGTAACTGGTTACAACAGCCCTAGGAGGCCAATAGAACATATGTTCCAAGCTTTTACTCCACAGCAGCTTTGCCAGCCCAGCAGCCTGAGAGATTCTGGTAGAATGTAAAGCAGGTAGTACTGCTGCTCTGCTCAGAGTAGAGGGCAAAGTTAATGGACTGGTTGACAAGCTCCGTGGACAGGTTCACAAGCTCTGCGTGATCTGTACACCATCTCTGTCACCCCTGTTCATCTCTCTGCCACAATGCCCATCTTGGTGTTTGCATCATGCCTCAGTCCTTTCTACTATTCTAGAATGTTCTTTTGCTGACACATGCTTGGCTTGCTCCTTTACCTCTTTCAGGTCTTTACTCCTCTGGCACCTTCTTAGTGAGACGATGACCCCTGACATCTCTATTGAAAATCACCGTGAATTCCTTAGCTTCCTTGCTGCTTAATTTTCTTATCATCTAGCACATCATATATTAATATTTTACTTATTTCATTTATCATCTATCTTCTCCCAAGGGAGGATCAGCTGTCTAAGAACAGGAAGTTTCGTCTGTTCTGTTTACCACCATATCCCTCATGCTTGTGTGTCCAGCACATAGCTGGTATTAAGTGACTATTTGTTGAACGAGTGATTGCATTCATTGGTGTGTAGTTGTGCTTTCTTGTTTATATATGAAAGCACCTAGTTCCATAATACCCTGCTTGTGAACAGCTGGCAAAGGTGGCAGAACTTACATTACTGTTACTGATTCTGGACTCTCCCAACCAAAGCTGGACATTTGGCTGTCTGGGCAGGGAGCACCCGGTGTTCCTAGGCCCACGCTGGGGAGTCTGGAACACCGAGCACAGAGAGTCCATGTGGTGTTTGGAGATTCCTGTCGCAGTCTGCTCAGGCTGCCATAAAAAAATATCATAGGCTGCGTAGCTTATACAACACACTTTTATTTTCCATAGTCCTGGAGGCTGCAAGTCCAGGCAGAGTGAGGTTCTGGTGAGAACACCTTCCTGGCTTGCAGATGGCTGCCTACTTGCTGTGTTCTCATGTGGCAGAGAGAGTGCGAGCGAGCTCTGGTGTCTCTTGTGAGAGTCACTCAGTTGTGTCCAACTCTTTGCAACCCTGTGGACTGTAGCCCACCAGGCTCCTCTATCCGTGGGATTTCCCAGGCAAGAATCCTGGAGTGGGTGTGGGATCAGAGATGGTGACCTCATTTAACCTTAACCATCTCCTCAGAGCCCTATCTCTGACACAGTCACATGGCCTCAGCATGTGAATTTAGGGAGGACACAGTTCAGTCTGTCCTGTCAGTGCCACATCCAGCAATATGGCGCTAAGTCGGCTGCTGTGCAGAAACATTCTATAATCTTTTCTCTAACAAAAGTAGATACAAAATTCCAAACACTAAATCCTTCCAGGTAATATAGACTATATCTCAGTCATGTTTTGGCAACTGCTTGAATATAGAAATTTTGAAAAAGCCTTGTATCCATCCTTTTATTTAACTCACGCTCAGTATTTTATGGTGAGTAGTTGACATGCAATCTACGGTACATGAAAGTGAAGTGAAAGTGTTAGTCGCTGAGTCGTGTCCGACTCTTTGTGACCCCATGGACTGTAACCTATCAGGCTCCTCTGTCCAAGGAATTCTCCAGACAAGAATACTGGAGTGGGTGGGTTGTCATTTCCTTCTCCAGAGAATTGTCCTGACCCAGGGATTGAACCCGGGTCTCCCACATTGCAGGCAGACTCTTTACTGACTGAGTCACTAGGGAAGGTACGTACATAGGCTTACAAACAATTCTTGCCTCTCCTTTTCTACTCAGACACCACCTCCTCTTAGGAGTTGTGTTAACAGGACCAATGTCAGAGGTTCAGTCTCTCCTAGCTTCCCTCCCAGGATAACGCATCTGAGCAATTTCAATATATCACAGCAGATGTCTCAGATATGTGTTACCCGTCACAGGGTGGCTGGGCAAAAGAGTGTGGATTAATCACTGCCACCTGTCCCCACTATTAGAACAACTTCAGGCACATGCCCTGCAGCCTGTGGGTTGGACGTAGAAGTTTCCTGATGATAATAGTAAGAGTGTACTTTAAGACAGGGAAGCAGCTTTGCCTCATCAAAGTTATATGATCTTGGGCAAATCATTATCTTCTTTGGGCCTGGGTTTTCTCAACTTGAATTGGGGCAAGTTCCTCCCAACTCTAATGTTCTGAGATAATGGCCCATTCATAGAACCTATAAATCAAAGAGGAAAGGGAAGAACCACTAGCCAACAGGAGAGTGTATTGTAAGGTGCTCACTTTGGAAGAAGTAGATGGAGAGGCCTCATCATTAGGGCAGAACTGAGAGGACTGTTTGTGGTGGAGTCTGTTCCTCCTCCAGAAAGCTCTCCCTTTTCTACTGACACTGCCATAGGCGATGCTGGAGGCAACAGACTTCATGCGCCTGCAGGGAGCAGCTGAGTATCTGAAAATTGCTAGAAATCAAAATAAAAACTAGGGAACTCGTAGAGTGTTTTGAGCACCATATAAATTTAACGAAGAAAGAAATATTTGCCTTCTGGGAAATTCCCAAGAGCCTCTTGCTGCCATGTTACAAGGTCACCTTGGCCACAGGAGTCCTGCCTTGGTCGGGTCTGGGATGGCTCCAGGATTCTCCTTCTTTGGTGTGCTCTGAGGACCTCAGGAAAGCATGCCTTGGGTTGTAGCTGTGTGAACATGTTTGCTACATTTTCCTACATCTCAGGGAATGAAAATTGAAAATGTCACCTGAACATTGACTATAATTTTTGTTTTTTCTTTAAAATGTAGTTTTTAAAGCTTTTTTTTTTTTTTTTTAATTTCATAAAAGGCTGGCTTTCAGGTCACTGGTTTTCTTACATAGTGATATCAGTGGTTCTGACCGTAGCTGCATCTCAGAATTGCCTGGAGTTAGGTTTAAAATACTCTAAAGAAAAAAGCAAGACAACAAGCAAAGCAAAATGAAAACAGACTCACAGATGCAAAGGACAAATGGGTAGTTTCCAGAGGGGAGAGGGCTGAGGAGGTGGGCAAAATAGGTGAAGGAGATTAAGAGGTGCAACCTCCAGTTATAAAGAAACCAAGGGCATGTGATATTCAACATAAGGAATATGGTCAATAATATTGTAATGACTTATGTGAGGACAGATGGTTCCTAAAGTGACCATGGTGCTCATTTCGTAATGTATGCAAATATCAAACCCCTATGTAGTACATTTAAAACTAACATAGTGTTGCATGGCAACTATATTTCAATTTTTAAAAATAATCAATAAAATGCTTATGCCCAGGCCTCACTTCCAGAGTTTCAGACTTGGTAGGTTTGAGATGAGGCCCAACATGTGTCTATTGGAAACAGCTCTGCAAGGTTGAAAACAGTGGTAAAAATGATGATACTACAGAGACGGTTAAAGTAAGGAACTCATGGAAAACACAAACGGGTCAATTCTGTAAAAATTCAGCTTTTATGTGTGATCTATTTTAGCATATCCACCTGGTGTGACTTGATTCTACCTGGCATAAACTTTAGTTGAAAAGCTGATGCAAAACGAAACTTGAAACATTTTTATAAGTAAAACAAACTCGTTATTCCTCCATCCCAACACAGTTGTTTTCATTTTTCCACTTTATCATCTAATCTTTCACACACTCATCTGGTTTTATACCTTTATAGTCACAGTACTATGTGAAAAATTACTGCCTTTTGATTTCAGGTTTATCAAAAATATTGTTGAAGTTTCTGCAGTTTTCATGGTTGTGGCTTTCAGTGATTACATAATAGGATGTGTTGTTGATGTATTATACTTTTCTAAATCATTTTCTGGTTACAGAAATTTAGGTTGCTTTGGATTTTGGCTGTTATAGGTAGCCTGGTAATAAAAGATTTTGTGCATCTAGATTTTTGCTTCTGTGGAATTAGTTCTTTTTGGATAAGTTCCCAGGAGTAGAGTTGCTAGGTCAAAGTGACAGAACATCTATTGGCTCTTGCTACATATTATAAGAAATGCAATTAAAAAATGCTACGGACGTATATGTTAATGCATAGAAAATTGGTCTTATTACAGTGGTTCAGGCTCCCAAGGGCTAGATGGAGGCTGAGTTCACTACAGTATAAGGAAGCTAAGTGACATCTCTGTTGGAAGGCAAATATAGGCAGATATAGCTTTCAACAAAGTTTTAGTCAGTTGTTCATACAAGTCAATAGGAGTGGTCTGATTTCCACAGGGGTTTTGGTGGATTCTCACAACTGTTTTGTCTTAAACCAAACCAGACTGTAAATTTGCAGATTCATTTGAATGGTTGTTCTCTACACTAAAGATCAGTGTATTCCTCATGGTTATTTTAAGAAAAGAGAAATAGCTACTTGCTTTTGTGTCTTGTGTTTGGAATCTAAAACCAAATTGTATTCTTTGCTCATAGTAGGCTGTCACATATTTGTTGAATATACGTATAATTGTTCTGCCATTGCATATTTTTAATATTTAATACTTTATTCTAATGAAGTTTGAAAGGTACAGGATCTTCAGTTTACATACCAAGGAGAACTGAAGTATAAGAAATACCACTTTTAAGAATAAAACATGATATTATAGTCCATGATCTGTTTACTGCATACAGTTTCCTATTCTTTATTCCTAATTTAACAAATCAGATACATAATCAGTTCAGTTCAGTTCAGTTCAGTTGCTCAGTCTTGTCTGACTCCTTGCAACCCCATGAATTGCAGCACGCTAGGCCTCCCTGTTCATCACCATCTCTCGGAGTTCACCCAGACCCACGTCCATCGAGTCCATGATGCCATCCAACCATCTCATCCTCGGTCGTCCCCTTCTCCTCCTGCCCCCAATCCTCCCCAGCATCAGAGTCTTTTCCAGTGAGTCAACTTGTCGCATGAGGTGGCCAAAGTACTGGAGTATCAGCTTCTGTATCATTCCTTCCAAAGAAATCCCAGGGTTGATCTCCTTCAGAATGGACTGGTTGGATCTCCTTGCAGTCCAAGGGACTCTCAAGAGTCTTCTCCAACACCACAGTTCAAAAGCATCAATTCTTCGGTGCTCAGCCTTCTTCACAGTCCAACTCTCACATCCATACATGACCACAGGAAAAACCATAGCCTTGACTAGACGGACCTTAGTCGGCAAAGTAATGTCTCTGCTTTTGAATATGCTATCTAGGTTGGTCATAACTTTTCTTCCAAGGAGTAAGCGTCTTCTAATTTCATGGCTGCAGTCATCATCTGCAGTGATTTTGGAGCCCAAAAATATAAAGTCTGACACTGTTACCACTGTTTCCCCATCTATTTCCCAAGAAGTGATGGGACCAGATGCCATGATCTTTGTTTTCTGAATGTTGAGCTTTAAGCCAACTTTTTCACTCTCCTCTTTTACTTTCATCAAGAGGGTTTTTAGTTCCTCTTCACTTTCTACCATAAGGGTGGTATCATCTGCATATCTGAGGTTATTGATATTTCTCCCTGCAATCTTGATTCTAGCTTGTATTTCTTCCAGTCCAGCATACTCAATATTAATATCAGTGTTGATTTAACAGTTGCCAGTTACCAAAAAATTGGAGGATATTTTTCAGTCCCCCCAAAACTTGACATCTGTTTCCACAGCCCTCTGTGTTATATTACAGGTACTTTTTTCCTATAGAGTTTTATTTCTAAGACACCAACTGTCATTTCTTTGGAAGTTTTGATTATTTTAGTATTTTGCATATAAGTAATAAAAAATCTGAGATCTATTTCAAAACATGAGCCCGTTCAGCTTTTTGCTTTTTAAGATGTGCGTATTTTTTGATAATCACCTACCATAAATCCCACAGTCCTGGGTCACGAATGCATATTTATTTATAAAGGAAAATGTGGGTGGTAAAGGTATCAGCCTACAATATCTAAAAGAAAAATAACTTTTAGACTGAAAAGTGAAACTGTATAAAGCAGTGAACAAGAAAGAGAGTTGGGAGACCAGGGTTTAATCTGCCTCCATTTTTCATGATTGATTCTGACTAGCCCTCCAGGCCTTCTCTCTGGCCCTTCCCTGCTCCATACTTCCCTGGTATATGGAGAAAATACCTAGCTTTCTGGCCTTTTGTGACCATGCCATAAATTTGCAAAATGTTCTGTTCTTGTGCATGCTGTTTCTTCTACTTGGAATACTCTTCACCATCTTGGTCTGGAATATTCCTGATCATCTTTCATAACTAAGTTCAACTACAACTTCCACAGTTAACTCTTGCTTAATAGCCAGCAACCTTTTCCTCCATCTTAGCTACAGTTCCCCTCCCCTACTCCTCCAAAACCCAGACAGAAAAACCTGGCCTAGTTGAAGAAGGCAACATACTCATTTCCTTTTCTAAGGCATGTTTATTCAGTTTTTCAAATATTTTATAGAATTCCTATTGTTCTAGATGCTTGGAACAGCCTTTCTTCATAGATTTTAGCCTAATAGAGATAGACTATGAATCAAATAAGTGCATTTTTCATAGTTTATTGAAACTGATAAGTGCCTATGGAGAAAATGGAGTGGGAAGAGCAATAGAAAGTCTCTGCACAAGGGTATTAGTTTTAGGTTGGGGGTTACAAATAGATTACAAATTGAAATTGAGTAATCAGGAAGACTTCAGTGAGGAGAAGACATGTGAACCAAGATTTGAAGGAGTGAGAAATGGGGATATCTAATAGAGCTCAGGTAGAGGGAACAGCCAGTGCAAAGGCCCTGAGGTTGGAGCTTGCCAATACTATCTGAGGAGCAACAAGGAAGCCCATGTGCTTGGAACAAAGTGAGCAGAAAGAACAGTAGTACAGACTAGATCAGAAAGATATAATAGAGTGGAGATGGGGGCCAAGACTTCATGGGGTCCTGGAGGCCATTGTGAGGACTCTGCCTTTTACTAGGAATGTGATAGGAAGTCCTTGGAGGATTTGATATGAAAACTGACTTATTCAAGTTGCAATCTTAAAGGTTCCTCTGATTTATGGAATATGGACTGTTGGAGGACAAGGCAGTAATCTGGACAAGAGAAGACTGTGGCTTGGACCAAGACTGTGTCAGGGGAGATGGTAAGAAGTGGTTTTCTGGATATATGCTGAGGGAAGAGCTAGTAGGATTTCATGATGGAGTAAATGAGAAAAAGAAATATAAGTCAAAGATGACGCCAAAGCAGTTGGTAAAAAAATCTGCCTGCAACGCAGGAGACCCCAGTTTGATTCCTGGGTCGGGAAGATCCACTGGAGAAGGGATAGGCTACCCAGTCCAGTATTCTTGGGCTTCCCTTATGGCTCAGCTGATAAAGAATTCACCTGCAATGCGGGAGACCTGGATACGATCCCTGGGTTGGGAAGATTCCCTGGAGAAGGGAAAGGTTACCCTATCCAGTATTCTGGCCTGGAGAATGCCATGGACTGTATAAGTCCATGGGGTCGCAAAGAGTCAGACACTACTGACCAACTTTCACTCACTCACTTCATTCAGCTGGAAAGATGAAGCTATTAATGAATTGCAATGATGAAGAATGTGGACGGAGCAGATATGGAAGTGAAGTTTAGAAATTTGTTTTCAGACATGTTGAGTTTTAGATGATAATTCTCCAAGCCAGGCATGTGAACCATGACTTTCCAGATGTTCAAGCTGGATTTAGAAAAGGCAGAGGAACCAGAGATCAATTTGCCAACATCTGTTGGATCATCGAAAAAGCAAGAGAGTTCCAGAAAAACATCTACTTCTGCTTTATTGACTATGCCAAAGCCTTTGACTGTGTGGATCACAACAAACTGTAGAAAATTCTTAAAGAAATAGGAATACCAGACCACCTGACCTGCCTCCTGAGAAATCTGTATGCAGGTCAAGAAACAATAGTTAGAACTGGATATGGAACAACAGACTCTTTTCCAAGTCGGAAAAGAAGTACGTCAAGGCTATATATTGTCACCCTGCTTATTTAACTTATATGCAGAGTACATTGTGAGAAATGCTGGACTGGATGAAGCACAAGCTGGAATCCAGATTGCGAGGAGAAATATCAATAACCTCAGTAATGCAGATGATACCACCCTTATGGCAGAAAGCAAAGTGGGGTCGCAAAGAGTCGGACATGACCGAGTGACTGAACTGAACTGATCCGAGCCTTTAAATGGGGCTTCCTAGATGGTGCTAGCAATAAAGAGCTTGCCTGCCAGCCAATGCAGGAGACATGAGAGATGCAGGTTCGATCCCTGGGTTTGGAAAATCCCCTTTAAAAGGGTATGACAACCCACTCTAGTATTCTTGCTTGGAAAATCCCATGGACAGAGGAGCCTGACAGGCTACAGTCTGTAGCATTGCAGAGTCAGACATGACTGACATGACTTTGCACATATATACACAGCCTTTAAAGGAGAGATGTCAGGTTGTCAGCTGGATTAGTGAGTTTGGAGTTTGGGAGAGACATCTGCTGGAGATAAAAATTTTGGAGTCATCAACATACAATTGATGTTTAAAGCCATGACAGGAGTGAGATCATGAAGGGAGTGGTTGTAGAAAGAAAATACAGGAGGTACAAGCCTGAGCCCCAGGGTACTCCAATGTTACGTGATTAAGCATACGGCTCTGTTACAGCATGTTCACATTTTCTTGTAATTGGTTATGCCTATCTTATATTGTGAACTCTTTGATGGACGAATTTTACTCTTGAGAGTCCCTTGGACTGCAAGGAGATCCAACCAGTCCATCCTAAAAGAGATCAGTCCTGGGTGTTCATTGGAAGGACTGATGTTGAAGCTGAAACTCCAATACTTTGGCCACCTGATGTGAAGAGCTGACTCATTTGAAAAGACCCTGATGCTGGGAAAGATTGAGGGCAGGAGGAGAAGGGGAC
>SJYV01006773.1:156636-177595 GCA_006410875.1 Neotragus pygmaeus
TTGAAGCTGAAACTCCAATACTTTGGCCACCTGATGCGAAGAGCTGACTCATTTGAAAAGACCCTGATGCTGGGAAAGATTGAGGGCGGAACGAGAAGGGGACGACAGAGGATGAGATGGTTGGATGGCATCACTGACTCAATGGACATGGGTTTGAGTAAACTCCGGGAGTTGGTGATGGACAGGGAGGCCTGGCGTGCTGCGGTTCATGGGTTCGTGAAGAGTCGGACATGACTGAGCGACTGAACTGAACTGAACTGAAGGACAGTTTCAGGGACTTCCCTGGTGGTTCAGTGGTTAAGGCCCTGCACTCGTAATGAGGGGTCTGGGTTTGATCCCTGATCAGAGAACTAGATCCCACATGCTGTGGGGCAAGTAGACACCTAAGAAGTCTACATGCCACAACTAACCCAAGGCAACCTGAATAAATAAATAAATATATATATTTAAAAACCCAACAGTTTCATATGAGGTATAATTTACCTACCATAACACTCACCTATTTTAAGTATACAATTCAATGACTTTTAGTGTTTACTCACTTTTATATCTGCAATGACAAAGAAGCAGTTAATAAATGTTTTTAGAATGAATGTGAAATTGTAAGTAAACTACTAAATAAATGGATGTATGTGATCTGAGTTGTCTGGATTTCTCTTCTTTGTGTACAAAATGAGGGTGTGACTAGAGGATTTTTAATTTTCTTTCAACTTTGAAATTTAAATGTTCCATGTTTGTTTCAGAGTCAAAGAATAAATCTCAGTGAGCTGCTCAGGTTTTCCCATTACTAGCTTTTCTAATGGCATAAAGACACAAAGCTTTTTAGAAAATTTCTTAATCCAGTGAGAAATTGGTTTTGACTTTCTTGGGTTAGATTATAACTATTAAGGTATGGTTTAAAATTGAATATCTTACCATGAATCAGGAATGGTAGAGCACAAACTTGAGGTCTAGTATTCTTTTGTTTATAATACATATAGATTTATATATGTTTATATATATTGTTGACTTAAAAAATATTCACAACTTAAAAGTTGAGAATTTTGTTTTATTTGGTGGGAATTTTCAGGACTTCAAGCCCAGGAGACAACATCTCAAGTGACCCTGAAGGACCGCTCTGAGGAGGTGAGAGTAGGAACCGGGTTATATGTAAGTTTTGCAACAAAGGGCAGGTAATCTGAACATCAAAAGATTATTGTTAGTTAAAGAAAAGCAGATATCCCAAGTGAAAGTCGTTCAGTTGTGTCCGACTCTTTGCAACCATATAGTCCATGGAATTCTCCAGATCAGAATACTGAAGTGGGTAGGCTTTTCCTTCTCCAGGGATCTTCCCAAACCAGGGATCCAACCCAGAGCCACAAGGGAAGCTCTTGTTAAAGGACTTAAAGGAAGTTAAAGAAAACCAGATATCCCAAGTTAAGGAATTTAGCCCTTTTCTATGTATGGGAAGATTCAAGAGTCTGGGCTCATTCCTTTCATATGCATCTTAGCTATCTGGGGCCAGTATCCTGTGTTTTTCACATCCTGAGCTCCCTTGGGGCTCCCATAAGGAGTGACTGCAGTCCTGCTGGCTGTAGAATCGCAGGTATTCTTCCTGAGAGCCTTAGGGCTCAGAAGCTCACATTGGAGGACTAGGTCACTGATGACTGTGACATCCTTGTTTTGTAATATGGCAGGAAATACTCCATTTCTCAATATGTATATACAGGTTTCCTGTGTTTCAACATTAGAGTTAAATTAACATTTACTCTAAGTAGATTGGGAGAAATTAAAGATTGTAATCCCTGGCACAATCACTAAAGAAAGAATACCAAGAGATATAGTTTAAAAGTCAATACAAGAATTAAAATGAAATGCTACAAATAGTTGTTTAACATAAAAGAAGGTAGGAAAGAAATAATAAAGATAAGACAAACAGCAAAATGGTAAACCAAAATACAATCAGATTAACAATTACATTAAATTGGCCAAGCACTCTGATCAAAAAGAAGAGATTGTTAGACTGTAAGACTGAATTTAAAAAGCAACACCCAATTACTTGCTGTATGTGAGAGACACACTATAAAAACAGAAACATAAGTAGAGTAACAGCATCTAAAAATATAAACATAAGAAAGTTAGGCTGGCTACATTAATAAAAGAATAGACTTCCAGAAAAGTTTTATAAGAGGCAGAGATACATTTTATAATGATATTATGCATTGCTATGATACATAATTATATATAGAGAACTTCAAAATACATGAAGCAAAAACTGATAGAACTAAAGGGAGAAATAGACAAATACATAAATATAGTTGGAAATTTTTAAATACTTCTATAGTAATGGATAGAAAAAAACAACCAGAAAAATCAGTAAGGCTGTAGAAGATCTGAAAAATATTAGCAACACTATAACCTAACTGACATTTATAGAATAATGCGCTCATCAACTTCAAACTACACATTCTTTTCAAGTATGCAAGGAATGTTCACCAAGACAGATCATATCCTGGGCCATAAAATAAATCTCAATACATACCAAAAGACTGAAATCTTACAGAATGTGTTCTCTAACCATAATAGAATTAAATGAGCAATAATAACAATAATATAAAGAGAAAAGCACCAAATATTTTGAAAGTAAAGAGCATATGTCTGAATAACATCTTAATCAAAGAGAAATCACAAGGGAAATAAAAAAATATCCTGAATTATTTGATAATTTAAGCTCAACATATCAAAGTTTGTCTGCTAAGCTGTACTCAGAGTGAAATTTATTGCTTTAAATGTTTGTTAGGAAAAAAAGAGATCTAAAATCAGTGATCTAAGTTTTGACCTTAAGAAAATTTTATTTTATTAAAAAAATTATTTTATTTTATTTTATTTTATTTATTTTTTATATATATAAAAAGGGTTGGTTTATTGTAGTTCAAATACATAAACTGAACATTCAAACATCTTAAAATTAAACTTTAGAAACAAAAAATTAACATTCAAATAGGAGTATAGTTTACAAGGAACATCCAAGAAAGGTAATATTTTATTTTATTTTTTTAAAGAAAATTTTAAAATAGTGTGCACCTTAAATTTACACAATATGTCAACTATCTTAGTAAAGGTGGGGGGGGAAAAGAAATTAGAAAAATGAGAGTAAATTAAGGGGGCTTCCCAGGTAGCACTAGTGGTAAAGAACCCACCTACCAATGCAGGAGACCTAAGAGATGTGGGTTTGATCCCTGGATTGGGAAGATCCCTTGGAGAAGGGCCACCCACTCTAGTATTCTTGCCTGGAGAATCCCATGGACAGAGGAGGCTGGCAGGCTACCGTCCATGGGGTCGAAAAGAGTTGGACACAACTGAAGCAACTTGGCACAAACTCAAAAGTAAGCAGTAAGAAAGCAGTAAGAAAGAGCAGAATCAATGAAACAGAAACTAGACAAAAACAGAATATTAATGAAACCAAAAGTTGGTTCTTTGAAAAGATCAATGAGGGGAAAAAAAAGAAGGTACAGGAAACCCTGGCATTCCAGTGGTTAAGACTTGGATCTTCCACTGCGCAGGGTCTGTCCCTGGCTGGGGAAAATCCTGCATGCTGCACAGCATGGCCAAAAAAAGAGAGAGAAGATACAAATCAGCAACATCAGGAATAAAAGAGGGGGCTCAACTACAGAGTCTACAGACCTTAAAGGATTAAAGGAGATGCTATAAACAACTTGTGTCTGTAAATTGTCCAATTTAGATGAAGTAGCTTTTTTGAAAGACACTATTTATCAAACTGACATAACAAGAAGTAGAAAACCCAAATAATCTTACACCTACTAAAGAAATTGAATTAGTGACTTAAACATCTTGCCACAAACAACTCCAGGCTCAGATGGCTTCACTGATGAATTTTATCAGGCATTTAAGGAAGACATAATACAAATTTTCAAGAACTATTTCAGAAAAGATGGAAGGAATAATTTTCTACTCATTTCATGAGGCCAATACTTACCTTGCCACCAAAACTAAGCATACATGTTACAGAAAGGAAAACTGTTACAGACAATATTCCTCATGAGCATAGATGCAAAAATCCTTAACAAAAGTTTGGCAAATCAAATTCAATAAGAAAAAATGGGTGATACATCATGAACAAGTGGTTGGGATGGGGTGGTTTCCAGGAATGCAAGGTTGGTTGACATTTGGACATCGATCAGTATAACTCAGCATATCAAGAGTATCCTTCAAACTCAGCGTCAGCAGTAAGTGAACCGAGAACTTCCAGATGTACAAGCTGGATTTAGAAAAGGCAGAGGAACCAGAGATCAAATTGCCAACATTCATTGGATCATAGAGAAAACAAGGGAATTTCAGAAAAACCTCTGTTTCATTGACTACGATAAAGCCTTTGACTGTGGAAAGTCAAAGAGATGGGAATATGAGACCACCTTACTTGCCTCCTGAGAAACCTAAATGCGGGTCAAGAAGCAACAGTTAGAACCAGACATGGAACAACGAATTGGTTCAATATTGGGAAAAGAGTACAAATAGCCTGTATATTGTCACCCTGCTGACAATTTCAAAGTGAAAGGCGTGTAATTCTTTTTTTCACTTGAACACATAGAGGCCATTGTAGGGTTATTAATTGGCCTAATTACAATAATGTTGTGTCTCAAAGAATAGGGAGGCCCTAGAAAAGGGATGGGGGACTAATCCATCAATGGAGCAATCAGAATATACACATTTATCAATTGTTTGTCATCTTACATGGGCCCAGTTCATGGTGCCCCAAAATAATTACAATAGTAACATCAAAGGTCATTGATCACAGATTACCACACAAATATAATGAAAGTTTGAAATATTATGAAAATTACCAACTGTGACACAGAAACATGAAGTGAGCAAATGCCTTTTGAAAAATGGTGCCAATAGACATGCTCAATGCAGGGTAGCCACAAACTTTCAATTTGTAAAAAGCACAAAATCTGAGAAGTGCAATAAAATGAGATTTGCCTCTAGATAATTAAATAAGCCCAGATCATATGTACCAGCTGAACTTCAAGGTCCCTGCCAGCACTACATTCTTGATCTCGTCTACATCTCGTGGAAGAGTAAAGGAGATGAGTTTGTTAGTAGTGTTTTCATGACTTCCTAAAATTAGCACAATTGTCATGAAGTGTTTTGTCAGAGAGGAAGGGAATAATTCGTATAATTTTTTCTTTTTTGGCCAGGGAAGAATTATGTATTAATAATAACTCTTTGCGACCCCATAGACTGTAGTCTACTAGGCTCCTCCGTCCATGGGATTTTCCAGGCAAGAGTACTGGAGTGGGCTGCCATTTCCTTCTCCAGGGCCAGAAAACTGAAGAAACCATTTTTACTGCAGTGGCAGAAGGCCTGTGATTTTGGTAGGAAACACTGAGTAAAGGGTGTGGTAAGTAGCAGAAGGAAGTGAAAGTAAAGAAGGAAAAAGAAACACAACTTCCAGCAAAATAAAGGCTCTTACTACCATCGAAGTTCCTTTTCTGATACAAATTAGGTAACTATACAAGGTGATGCATTTATTTTCCTACCAAGGCATTGTTCATAAGCTGCTGTATTATGAATTATAACAAGTCAATAGATTCCCAAAATGCATTGAATAAGGCCATTTCAATAGGAACTTTTCTGGTGGAACACATTGCCTGTTTAACAACTCCACAAGGTGAGTACCTTAGTTCTTAGCCTTTCCACTTTACAGATAGGGAAACTGAGACTCAGTCTACTTGATTGTCTTTCTAAAAAAGCAAGATATCCTAAATTTGGAACCACGATTTGCCTCATGACTTTGGGTAAGGGATTGTGGTCATGTAATACCCAACTTACTCAACTGTGGTGAGGATTCCTGTGATCATGTATGTAAATTCCCCAAAGCACATTTAGTTCTTAGTAATGAGCATTTACTACTTGAAAAGAACGATTGATTTTAACTGTTAAAATTAGTAAAGTGGTTTAGAAGATGTAAGATTAAGAAGATAGGTGGCAAGACTATTGAAGACAATGGAAGCAACTCTAACTGCATTAACTGTGTGACAGTGGAGGTTGTATTTTGGGAATGTGAAATAGAGGGTGGCACTAGGTTTGGAGTTTGCAGAGATGAGGCTAGAAAGTTTGGTGGGGGCTGAAAACTGTGAACAGCTTTGACTGCTTACATGCAGTAAGAAGGAGACTAAAAGCTCTGATGTATGTGGGGAGGGTGCTGGATTTTGATAAAATCTTACCAGTGTTTTAGGAAAAGAACTCTAATGACAGTGCAGAGCACTGGCTGAAGTGGTGGTTGAGGGGCAAAGATAGAGGAACTAGCCAGGACATTCTTGTAAGGTTCCAGTTGAGATTTAATGAAAGTCACAGATGGGGCTGCAGAGAGAAAAGAACATTAGAAACACAAGGTATTCTCTACTAGGATATTGGATGGGAGAGAGTGCACGGGAGATGCTGTAGCTAGGACATTTCTGGTATTTCAAGCTGAAGTCGCATCTAGCTCAGTTATAAGTTGTGATCAAGTGCCTCAGTAAAAAGGATTAGGTTTGTATGGAAAGATGAGTTCAGTTCAGGATATGTTGAGTCTGAGATGTTTACAGAACTTCCCATTGGAAATATGGGCCCGGGGCTTGGAAGATGAATCAGCTGAAGGCAGATGGCAAAGTCACCCTCTTAAAGATCACAGCTGAAACTGCCCAAGTGGATGAGATCATTGAGGAACGGAGGAACGACGTGCAGCATGAAACAAATATTAGTAACCATTTCAAGGATCTTCCTGAGCACTTAGATTTTGGCCGACAGGGGAAAGAGCAGCAAACAAAATTAAAACATGTGGGTGTAAGTCTGGTCTCTTACATGTATGCTTTCATTACTTCTCTCAAGAACACTGTGAGGCAGAAAAAAAGAAGGAGAAGAGGCAAATCCTTGCTGAGGTCCTCACTTTCAGGGTGAAGGCAGAAGAGGAACTAGAAAACGGAAGAAAGACCAAAGTTTTAAAAAGTTACTTTAAACCTCCACAGCCAACTTACTATCATCATAATACAGAGATTCTGCCTCCAACATTCTTGGACTTGATGAGGATCAGAAGATGTGAAACCACCTGTGGGGACATTTAGGAAGTGCTGAGTGCATGGAACAAGAAGTGCTGTTTAATTGTGAATTGGGCTGGTCCAGGAAGCTCTGAGAGAAGACATGTATGTGGGGTCTTAAAGGACAGCAGGGCTTAGATGAGCAGATAAGAGAGCAGAACAAAACAGTGCAGGTCAGGGGACCCATGGTCTTAAACATCAAGCATTTTCTCTTAGCTCATAGTTACAACTGAGGTATATACCAGAAAGCATCCCACAAACTCCCAGTACTTACAGCCTATTTTGTTTTAACTCTAGATTTTCCACTTCCTCTGAATGCAACTGGAACACACTTATCTTTTCATCAGGTTTGATATTTGGCATCATCTGACCTTCCTTTTAAAACATCGGCACATTTCAGCTTTTCTTCCAGTATGCTATTTATTTTAGTTTCCACATTTATTTACATACCTGTGATTTTCCAAGATTAATTCTCTTAATGTCAAACCATGTGACATTTCTGAACTATTGACATTATGCCTAGAGATTTTTAAAGAACAGTTATTTCCTCGTTATCTGAAAGTTCTTCCTTTCCCTACCTGCCAAATGAGGAGGGACCTTGGAGCAAAGTCATGTCCCAGGCTGTAGTGGACATTTGCTGCTCCTTGGCTTCCCAGCATCCATTCACCCTCCTGTTCTTAATTATGAATCCCTTTTTGGGGTTTCCTGGCTCCTTATTGTGAGTCCCAGTGAGCCTGTTAAGGAACCCTTGGCTTCTCCTTGCCAAGAGTAGTTAGTGACTGAAGCTGGCCAATCAAATTTTACTCTAGGACAGTGCTTTTTTTTTTTTTTTTTTTAGATACATTTATTTTAGTTTTTGGCTGTGGTGGGTCTCTGTTGTTGCACGAGGGCTTTCTCTGGTTGTAGTGGGTAGGGGCTACTCTTCATTGTAGTGTGTGGGCTTCTCATTGCATTGGCTTCTCTTGTGGAGTACAGGCTCTAGGCACGTGGGCTTCAGTAGTTGGAATGTGTGGGCTCAGCAGTTGCGGCTCCGGGGCTCTTGAGCGCAGGCTCAAGTAGTTGTGGTGCGTGGGCTTAGTTGCTCTGTGGCTTTTGGGATCGTCCCAGACCAGGGATGGAACTGGTGTCCCTTGCATTGCAAGGCAGATTCTTAACCACTGGCCTACCAGGGAAGCCCTCCAACAGAGCATCTTGAATAGCATAACTCAAGGATTGTTATGAAAAAAAAAAAATTGGTGAAGGATTTTCTTCATTAGAGGTGCTCTGAGATCACTGATTACTTCCTACCACTTGGGTGATTCAGAGTTGCCCTGTTTCTGCCTTCATGAGCCTCGTTCTTCAAGTCCTTTTTCAGTTCTCTGAGCTCTCTCACACCTAATAAATTCTCTCAGTTAGAGTCAATTTCTATTATTTAAAAAAGTTAAACAAAAAAATGAACTCATTCTCTGACTCTACTAGAAAATCCAGTTTTCAGCTGTTTGCCAAAGTTACCCCCACTGATGTGGGGAAGCAGGAGGGATATGGATGGGTACAAATTTATAATTAAAAGAGATTGTGACAAGTGGTGCTTTGTCTTTTTTCAGTGTCCAGTGAATTGAATCACCGTCTACATGGTTGTACATGGAAGGAGCTGGAGAATCATACTTGATGCGCAGCCTTGTGTGCTGGATCCATGCTCCACCCTCCTTTACTTGCTCTCTCTCCCAGGGGATGGTTTGAGTAGACAAAGTCAAGAGCAATTAACTGAGTCAAGAGGCCCTTGTGTTCTCTGGCTTCCTAGTTGAGTTTGGTCCTCCTAACTTGAGAGTGAGTGTGAGTTTTCTTAGTTCCCATATTGAGAGGTTGCCTCAGGCTGGCTGTGTCCAGCAGTGTGCTTGTAAATGTTTAACAACTGGGTCTCTGAAAGAAAAAAAAGAAGTTCTGGTTCATATTATTCACTAGTATCTCTGCTATATTACCAACCAAAACCTATGTGGCTACCCACGTGATGTCGCTGAACGTATAGCTAGAGAAAGGTGGTAGCAGTCAGCTCCTCACGTGTCCAGGCCCGTGGCTGACAGTGTCGCCCGACAGAGTAACTCGGCTTCTCTCAAGGTGGGCCTGCTGTTCATGATTCTCTCGCCATCGCAGTTCCAGCAACCTCTCCCTCCTCTTGGCCCTTGGGTGCAGGGAGTGATAACAGCTTCTGCTGCTTCCAGTGTGGTCTTTATTCCTTTGCGGTCTTTCTTGTCCTTGTACACATCTTTGTAAATTATCCCTGTGTAAGAAGACAAAACAACTATTCATACAGAGACACAACTTCTCAAATTACGCTCACTAGAAAGTGCCATCTTTTTCACAATGAGCACAGGGGCAATCAGCTTCCAAGGTGACCCCTAGCAGGCTGTGCCTCCTGTGTAGTCCCCTCATGTCCTTGTGTGGTCCCCTCCCATGTTGTGTCAGACTTGGTCTGTGTTAACCGTAGAAGGTGGCAGAAGTGATGGCGTGTCTCTTCTGAGACTGGTCGTGAGCAACACTGCAGCTTTCTTCTTGGTTACTTTGCACACTCTCTCTTTATCTGATCATTCACTTTGGGGTGAACCAGTCTTCACATCAAGCATTCCCCATGTCATAAGGAACTGAGGCCTGCAGTCAATCATGTGAATGAGATTGAAAGCAGATCCTCTAGCCCCAGTGAAAACTTGAGAATGTTGTGACGCACGCCAGCAACTTCGCATCAGCCTCATGAAAGGCTGAGCCAGAGCCACCCAGGTAAGCTGCTCCCGGGTCTTTGGCCTTTCAAGACACCACGTGAGATACTAAATACTTACTGTTTGAGGTAATTTGTCTTGCAGCAATAAATAACTAATTCAGGCACTCTGATGGACACAGTTCCCCACTCTTATCCTTCATTTCTAGGGATTTGCCTAAGTATCTACTCACTTCTCCCCTTCTCTGCTGCCATCATCCTGGTCCAAGTCTGGACCATGGTGACAGATTTCTAACTAACCTTCCCACTGACTGCACTCCAGCAAGAATGATCAGTGGAAACCCATGGGTGATATTCCTCTTATTAAAATCCTTCCCTGGAAACCTGTTGCTCTTAGAATCAAGATTAAAATCTGTTTTAAAAAAATTATTTATGTCTGGCTGCACGGGCGCTTCGTTGATTTGCTCGGACTTTCTCGTGGCGAGCAGGATCTGTTCTTCATTGTGGTGCACAGGCTTCCCACTGCGGTGGCTTCTCTTGTTGTGGAGCACAGGCCCCAGGCATGTGGGCTGTAATAGTTGGGCTAAGCCCATGCTCCGAGGCATGTGGCATCTTCCTGAAGCAGGGATTGAACCCGTCCCCTGCATTGGTAGGCAGATTCTTATGTACTGTTGCCACCAGGGAAGTCCAAATCTTTATATGGCTCACATGACCCCGGATAGCTTACCCTTCTTACCTTTATAGTTTATCTTTGGCTACCCTCACTTGAACCTTGGACTATAAAGTTGGAGTTGGACTATAAAGAAAGCTGAGCGCTGAAGAATTGATGGTTTTGAACTGTGGTGTTGGAGAAGACTCTTGAGAGTCTCTTGGTCTGCAAGGAGATCCAACCAGTCCATCCTAAAGGAAATTAGTCCTGAATATTAATTGAAAGGACTGATGCTGAAGCTGAAACTCCAATTCTTTGGCCACCTGAAGCGAAGAACTGACTCATTGGAAAAGACCCTGATGCTGGGAAAGATTGAAGGCAGGAGGAGAAGGGGATGACAGAGGATGAAATGGTTGGATGGCATCACTGACTCAATGTACATGAGTTTGAGCAAGCTCCAGAAGTTGGTGATGGACAGGGAAGCCTGGTATGCTACAGTCCATGGGGTTGCAGAGTCAGACACGACTGAGTTACTGAACTGAACTGACCCTCACTTACACTCACCCACCCTCCATGCTTCAACTTTGGACTACTTTGTATCTCTTCTAACTGCTAAGGTTCTTCCCGAGTTGCTTACTTTAGGTGGACAGCTTAAATTACTCCTTTCTGGCAAGCTTCTCCTACCTCCCAATCAGTCCAAATCATCCTTCAAATCTCAAGGTTCAAGACCTTAGAAAAACCTTCCTGGTCCTCTACTAAGACTAGGGTTAGTCCACCATTCAAGCAGTATTTCCTGGGAATCTGACACAGGCGTTATCTTGGGGTTTGCAATATATAAGAGAATATCTTCTACCATTTGTTCGTGGTGTGTATGACAATTCTAACCCAAATATGTGATTAATGTTCATCACCACTACTAGATTATAAATGTCGTGCAAACAGATACCACTGTTTGCCCATTACCAATGCCTGATTTAGAGTGGGTGCCCAATTTATATTTGTTGGAGAAATGAAATGAAATACATTTGTTGGAGAAATATTGGAGTCAGACAGACCCAAATTTGAATACTTAATCTACTGTTTGTAAGCTGGGCCACAGTTTCACCATCTAGCAAATGTAAACAACCACAGTACCCACACTTGAGAGTGTTGACGTGAGGACGAAATCAGATAGTCCATGGCAGGTGCTCAGGGCAATGTCTCAGACCTAATAACACAGTGCAGATGAGACATTTTATTATTAAAAACGAATTTAGGGCTTCCCTGGTGGTCCAGTGGTTAAGAACCCACCTGCCAATGCAGGGAGCACGAATGCGATCCCTTGTCTGGGAAGATCCCATGTGCCACGGGTCACCTAAGCCTGTGCGCCACAGCTACTGAGCTCGCGCTCGGCGACAAGAGAAGCCTCAGCAATTAGAACCCCTCACACCACAATGAAGAGTAGCTCCCACTCATTGCAATTAGAGAAAGCCTGCGCGCAGCAATGAAGACCCAAGGCAGTCAAAGATAAATAAAATGAATTTGACTCTGCATTCATGTCACAGAGCTGTCATTTTGAGACTGTCCAATTATTGCCATCAACATTTTCCTAGTCATGCTTTCCCTCCTTCTTCCCATTAGCCTCGCATTGTTGGGCCGTTTAGCTAAATGTACTTGGTTCAGTCCCTTCAGGATTTCTCTGAAAACTTGAACTGATGCAGCAATTTTTTGTTTGCTATAAATTTCCCCACTTAACGGGAAAGATTTTTAACATGCATGTATGTTTGGGAGAAAAAGGAAATGATACATATCCTTCAGAGGGATTCTGTGTCAAGGAATTAGCAGTAATAAATAGGAGTCTCTGTTATCTCAAAGAACACAGCAGATATAAATCAAAGTGAAAGAAAACTAGGAAGTCACGTGGCCACAACTTTTGATTATCCTCATCAGGGTTATTTATAGCAAATCTTGATGTGCATTTCTGTTGAAAATACTAAATGCATAGAAGACATAACTTAAAACATACCCATCATAGGACAGTGTGTCCATTCCTAAAGCTACATGGTGAGACCAGGATTAACAATAGTTTTGTGAGCCATGAGCTTGGGGATAGTAAAAGCAACCTTAGTGACTTGTTTCATGGCTTAGAATCCCTTCCTGGTAGTTTCCTCTTTAAGGGGAGAGAGGTCAAGCTTTACCTCTGAAGTCACTCTCCAACACTCAGCCTTGGCTCTAACCCAGAGTATGTCCCTTCTTCAGCTGCAGTATGCTAGAAGCACCGCCTTGAATGGAATGTGCTTGCTTTTTTAGCAGCATCTGCCAGCCGTATGACTTTTGATGCAGAGCCCTGAAAGCAGGACCCTCTCTCATCAGAAATCTGCCACCCCTGGTCCTGCCATGCTAAAAGGCTTGGAAGCTTCTCGGAACAGCTCATTCTCAAGGTGTTTCTCAGAATCAGAGAAGCGCTCCTGCGGGTCTGACCAGTGACCAGAGAAATACTCAGAGACCCTAGAAGCCTGCCTCACTATGCAAAGAAGAGAAGAAAACAAAAAGGGAGAGAAGGAACAGCCTCATGTTTGCCAAACCCAGCTGCTCTTAAAAACCTCAATGCCTGTGCTTATTCACGGCTTAGACATGTTTCCTAACTCCTTCCTTCTCTCTTGAAATCTAAAACTTATCCCTGCCAAGACCACGAAACCCCATTCTCAGATATTTTTTTATACTGCAAGGACAGATGAAGTTTCAGAAATGAAACCAGGCTCCCTGTACCCCAGAATTACTGAAATTTCCCTCTATAGTTCTTCTTTAAAAAAAAATTATTTGGTTGCACCAGGTGTTAGTTGCAACATATGGGATCTTTGATCTTTGTTGTGGTTTAGTTTCCTGACCAGGGATCAAACCCGGACCCCTGCGTTGGGAACGTGGAGTCTTAGCCGCTGGACCACAAGGGAAGTTCCCCTTCTATAATTCTCATAACTGAAATATTTCCAATATTTAGTGGCTTAAAAAGACCACTAAATCCTGAATTCATCTGTTTCCATGGACCCCTAGGGTTGATTCAGGTAGGTATCTGGAATCGGATATTCTTGTCCTCAAAGTCTTCTTTAAGCTGGAGAAATCAGTGTAAGACACAGCTCTGAAAGTGGAGAAACTTGTGAGAAGCTCAGCTGTCAACAGTGGCTGGTCACTGACCTCCTGGAGCGATTGTTTCAGACAGCCAAAGAGTAAAGATTCTTTTTTACTCCTAGAGTGTTTGACTGATAGTTGTGCCCATCTTAAGAGTATCAAGAATCAAGGATGCTTCCCTCTTATCGTTGTGTTTACTTTCTTCATGCATCAGTCAGCATCTTTATCAAAAATGTGCTAATGGTTTTAGGCCTAGGTGTGGCTCAGCCATAAAGCTGCCAGTGCAGAAGATGCAGGGACTCAGGTTCGATGCTTGGGTGGGGAAGATCCCCTGGAGAAGGAAATGGCAACCCTCTTCAATATTCTTGTCTGGAAAATCCCATGGACAGAGGAGCCAGGCGAGCTACAGTCCATGGGGTCACAAAAAGTCAGACATAACTTAGTGACTAAAAACAATGAACAACAGCTTAGTTTGATTAGCAAAGGTCCCCTTTATTCAATTGCATGTCAATTTCTGAGTAGGAGTTGAAGAACTAGGTAGAATTTTGGGTGAAATTAAATTTTGCCATTGATTCCTATAAAGAAAAGGAGCTATTGATAGGGGTTAGGACAATGATAGTGTTCCCAGTCATAACCCTAGTTAACACTTACTGTTAATATTAAGGTATAGTAAGTATATCATTTGGGGGTCCCAACAGGAAACAAGTAGAACAGTCAAATTAGATAACTTACTAAGTGTTATAAATGTTATAAAAAGCTAAGTACAAAACTGAAGGCAGAATTAAGGGAGTCATAAGGTATGGGATGAATTCAGAAATGGTAGCAAATAGTTATCACTCCTGGACCCCAAGGGACAAGGCGAGGGAAAGTTACAGAGCCTGGAAGGAGAATGATGCATAGCAGGTACTAATACTTTGAGAGGAGCAGTGAGTAGATCACAGCCAGTCCAAGGCAACCTCTCCCTCTCCTCCCTCCTCTATGTCTCCTGCTAGACTCCCCTTTGACTCAACACATCTTAAAGCCAAAGCCACAGAGCCATATGGGGCACACTTCGGCCTGAGAGCAGAATGTAGGAAGCAGGAGAGGGAATCTGGAGGAACTAGTATAAGTTATCTGACACCCCTGGATTCCCAAAGCATGACTGACCTCCTTCTTTACCCCTGTGTGACTTCTTACCTCTCCATGACTCTTTTTCCCCAGGTTTAAGAATAAACGAGGCCATCTCTCAAGGCTTCATCCTCAAAGGGCATCCTGCAGACCTCTTGCTCCATAGGTTAAATAATGCTCACCACTTTGCACAATCTCTAGGAATGTAGCCTGACCTCCACCTAATCCAACTGTCTGCTGGACAACTAGACCCCGATGGCCACTGGTACACTGAAATCCACAGATCCCAAATCCAGCACAATCTTCCAGAACCTCAGCCCCAGACTGGCTCTTCTTCCTCCCAACTCATACTACGTCACTTGGAAATACCATCCTTGCCCAGTGACTCCGTCTTGCAGCTCAGTCATGCTTCTCTATGCCTTGCCTTTCCTCAGCTTTCCCTTTCTCCATTGGTTGGTTGCAAAGTCATCTACCTTCTCCTTCAAGTGTGTTTTTTTACTGTGTGTCCATTCTCATGACCAGGTTGTAGTTAGGGGTCTTTAAAAGCATTTTACCTGTAATAAATTTATTACTACTGTAATAAATTTTTAACTGTTACCCTAACTCCTGTCCACTCTGTACCCAATCTAATGTACAGATGGTTGAGTTTGTTGCACCAAGTTGCCACACTAATATGGCCATCATCTTTGCCTCTGTTCTCCTTGACATTTGAAAGGAGGGAACAATAATCTGTAAGATAAATATTCCTAAAGCAGTGCTTGTAGCAGGGCATGAGGCATATGTGACAACCTGAGGCCCAGAGAACCTGCTTGTCCACATAACCTACCTCTCACAACCAGGGCTCTAAGAAGCTTTTCATGACTCCCCTTCACTTTCTGTTTAGTAGAACATAACACTTGGCAGCTTTCCATTCTAGGCTATTTCTACCATGTGTTCCTAACTCATCTGTTCAGGCTTTTATCCTGAAACTAGCCCATATACAGCCTATTCTCAACAGCTTGTTCTGGGATACAGCTCATAATCCTCCCCATTCGTGTCTTTGCATGTACTTTCTTTTACTTAAATTGGCCTTCCCTCTGTTGATTCCCCAAGTTCTGCTTGTTCAACATCTGTGTACCTTTCAGAGAATAGGCCATAGTCCTCTTCCTTTAGACTCTCCCTTTACAAAGTCCCTTACAAAGACTTCCTGGATTTCCCTAACCAAATAGGGTCTTTCTCTCCTTTAAGTTTCTTAAAAAATTTTTTTTCAGTACTTTGATTTTACCCTGGTCTTTCAAGTATTTGACACTCTGCTCATGGCTGTTTGTAGACTGTCTTAGGCCTTTATTATACTATAAGCTTCTTACATGCATGGCCTATACATCCTTCAACTGTTTCCTATTCTCTCAGTATTAATGTAGTGCATTTCACAGAAATATTCCTCATTATTATTTTTAAATATTGATTTATTTTTTAAATACTTATTTGGCCACATCAGGTCTTAGTTGTGGCACTTGAGGATCTTTGTTGAGGCACATGGGCTTTCCATGAGCTGAGCTTTGGAGCTCACGGGCTGAGTAGTTGCAGTGGGTGGGCTTAGTTTCTCTGAAGCAGGTGGGACCTTAGTTCCTCAACCAGAGATCAAACGCGCGTCTCCTCCATTGGAAGGTGAATTCTTAACCACTAGACCATGAGGGAAGTCTCTGAATTTTGACTTATTTTTGACAATAATTTTGACAATACTTTTCTCCCTCTAGAAAGAATTATCCCAGTACTTTCCCATTATAACTATATATCTCTTACGTGTAATTCCCTTGGCAGGAAGGGGTGAAGTTTCATTATTGTTGTTGGTTTCTTGTCTGCTAAGATGATGGTATTTACCGGAGCATGTTTCCCTCCTCTGAATCCTTACCACTCTCTCCTTGGTAACTTGGTGGGAGATAAACACCCACTGGGCTTCCCAGGTGGCTCAGTGATAAAGAATCTGCCTGTTGATGCAGGAGATGTGGGTTCAATCCCTGGGTCAGAAACATCCCTTAGAGAAGGAAATGGCAACCCACTCCAGTATTCTTGCCTGGAAAATCCCATGAAAGAGGAGCCTGGAGGGCTACAGTCCGTGCGGTCACAAAAGAGTCGAACATGACTTCGCGACTAAACAACAGCAACAACAAAAATGGACCGATCTAGTCTATTTTGTAAATGAATATTGCAGTTAAATTGTATGTGCAACATATGTTGAAGAAATGAATGAATGATTGACAGAATGCATGCATAATATGACTGCTACTAGGCATACCTTCTGTCTCACTGGATGTCTCATTCTGTTCAAATTCTGACTCTGCCACTACTGAGCTAAGAGACCTCAGAAAAGTCACTTAATTTTTCTGAACCTTAGAGAGTATGGACCACATTTTCAAATTTTTCTTTTAAGCTGAGGAACTCTTTTATAAAGTGAAATCTTACTCAGACATGCACTATGTAAAACTGATGAAATAAGAGAAGTATATTTGGCTGAAAATGAGGGAAGCGGCTTTGGGGACTAAGATGTAAAAACCGATAGACAAATGTGACCTTGAAAGTCCATACCACAGTGAACTCCCTAATTAACCACTTTGTCAAAGAATACAGTCAGGGTGGAAGATGCAAACCAGTACTGACTGGTAGGGGGTTTCTGAAATTCTAATTGAGAATGTTAAAACTGTGAAACTGCATATCTTTTAGGATGGCTGTCATAAAAACAACAACAGCAACCCAGAAAATTACAAATGTTGTCATGGGTATGGAGAAATTGGAGTCTTTGTGCATCTTTATGGGAATATAAAATGGTGCAGCTGCTGTGGAAAATAGTATGGTGGTTCCTCAAAAAACTAAACATAGAATTACTTCATAATCCAGCAATTCCACTTCTAAATACATATCGAAAAGAATTGGAAGTAGGGCCTTGAAAAGATATTTGTATGCCCATCTTCATAGCAGCAAAAGGTTCTGTGTAGCCAAAAGATGGAAGCAACGTGAGTATCCATTGATGGATGAGTGGACTAACAAAATGTGGTCTATACATGTAGTGGAATAATAGTTAGCCTTAAAAAGGAATGAAATTCTGACACCTGCTACAATATGGATGAACCATGAACTAAGGCAGATGGAAAAGGACAAAAATATTGTATGATTCCATACCCTATATATTTGTTCGAGGTGCCTAAAGTAGTCAAATTCATAGAGACAGAAAGTAGAGTAGTAGTTAGCAAGAGCTGGGAAGTGAGAGTGTTGGGGAACTAGTATTTAGTACTTATAGATAGTATTTGAGTTTCAGATGATGAAAAAGTTCTGGAGATGGAGAGTGGTGATAGTTGCACAGCAGTGAGATTGTACTTAACTGCCACTAAATTATACACTTAAATTGGTTAAAACAAATTTTATGTATGTTTTAGCACAGCAAAAAAAATATCCCCTACAATGAAAGACAGAAACAGAATATATCAGTTGTGGAATTTTGGCAGTATAGGGAAAATCTACACATTGCACATGGTACCCAAAATGAATTTCAAAATATCTAATAACAAAGTTGTTCTCCATTTTAGCATATGGAATTTCTTGAGTGCTGACCTCAGGCTAAAGTCCATACTTCCTGGAGAAAGACTTTTCTTGTTGCTTTTGTTCTGTCGCTAAGTTTTGTCTGACTTTGTGACTCCATGGATTACAGCACGCCAGTCTCCTCTGTCCTTCACTATTTCCCAGAGTTTGTTCAGATTCACGTCCACTGAGTCAGTGATGTTATTCAACCATTTCATCCTCTGTCATCCCCTTCTCCTATTGCCCTCAGTCTTTCCCAGCATCAGGGTCTTCCAACAGGTTGGCTCTTTGCATCAGGTGGCCAAAGTATTGCAGTTTCAGCCTCAGGATCAGTCCTTCTAATGAACATTCACTTTAGGAGTGACTGGTTTGATCTCCTTGCTGTCCAAGGGACTCCCAAAGATCTGTACAGCATTAAATCAGAGGTCATTCCGATGACTTATAGGACCAGATAGGTTGTTCCTTATTCACGACAGTGGTCTCTGAATTCTAAGACTCCAGGTCTTAATTTCTATCAGAAGTCAGGAGAGAACCTCTGCAACAAAGCTAAGGACTGTGACCACATACTACCTCCCAATCATGCTTGTTGAGGAAAGAATCTACAAGTCCAGAGTCAGCCCTGATAGCCCTGTGTGTCAAACCTTAGAAGAAAACTCAGTCACAGTAGCTCTGGCTGGGGCAGTGTTCAGCCATTGTTGGCCATAAGGTGCAGGAGTAGTGTGAGGTCACCGCTTGGGGCCAGGGCTGGCGCCTCCCAGGGACAGCATAGACTGGGTCCATAGGTTACAACTTGTCCTTTGTACCAAAGTTATTTCTGAAAAAATCTTGCTGCTAGATAATTAACAGGCAATCTTGTCCTCTGCTATATATTAATTTGGCTGTGGTGTTGGAGAAGACTCTTGAGAGTCCCTTGGACTGCGAGGAGATCCAACCAGTCCATTCTGAACGAGATCAACCCTGGGATTTCTTTGGAAGGAATGATGCTAAAGCTGAAACTCCAGTACTTTGGCCACCTCATGCAAAGAGTTGGCTCATGGAAAAGACTGATGCTGGGAGGGATTGGGGGCAGGAGGAGAAGGGGACGACAGAGGATGAGATGGCTGGATGGCATCACTGACTCGATGGACGTGAGTCTGAGTGAACTCCGGGAGTTAGTGATGGACAGGGAGGCCTAGTGTACTATGATTCCTGCCAAGAGTTGGACACGACTGAGCGACTGAACTGAACTGAACACAAAACAATATTATTATATAAATTTAGACAGTTCAAGACCAATATGGCAGCTTTAAAATAGTCAGACACAAGCTTTGGCGATCTTATTTTCTCTACTATCTCAAGAGTGTGGCCCTTATCAGGATCCAAAATGGCTAATCATATTTAGCAGCAAAATGAAGAAAAGGGGTTGGAAGACGTGTTTTTTTAGTTACAACCCTCGAAATTACATACATTCCTCCTGCTCCCATCCCAAGACCAGGAAACACTCAGAGGCAAGGAAAGCTAGGGGATGGGATCAATTCTGAGTGTCCATGTGTTCAACTAAAATTCCAGGGTTCATTTACTGAAGGGAAGATGTTGGAACTCCCAGACCTGAGCATTCTCTCTACTTAAAATACTGGTGATTTACTCGCATCTCACCATCCAAGTAGATGACCTGGATCTGGAGTACTGAGTCCTATCAGCAGTCTTTGTCCTGGACTAATCTTCTGGTTGTGAGTTTACCTTACACTTAATTCCTCGAGGGCTCCTTCTTAAGAGTCACAGAGTGGTTATGCTCTGAGGTTCTCAGTGACCACCTGACCCTGTAGATCCGTCTTCATTCCTGAGTTTGATAGAACATCCTATGGCTCATTTCATTGCCACACAGGCTTCCCTAGAGATCAGTAGAATTAAGTACAGTTTTCACACTCTTCTAAGTCTGTCACAATAAGCATGTATATCCCTTATACTCCAGTAAGAAAATCATTGTCCTCATTTTACCAGCAGGTAATAGAGGCTCAGAGATGGTAAGTAGCTTTCCTCAGGTAACCCAGTGACAGAAGTGGGATAGCACACTTTCTTGCAGGGAAATTATGTCACTGGAGGGCTTTGTGCACAGGTGTGTTGGGATGTGACTTCTGTTTTAAAAGCAACACTCACCGCCTATGTCCAGGAGGGTGAAGCACAGCAAGGGTGGAAGCATGGATGGTGGTGACGAGGCCACTGTGACGACGGAGGAAGAACTTGATGTTGGTGTGGACCTGTGGGAGGCCAAGACAGAGGGTCAGGGTTTGGATGTAGTTGGAAAATAAACTCGATGTGTTGATGGGTGTGAGATGTAAGGGGGAAATATGTGCATTTTATGGTAGAATTTTTAAAATACTGATTTATTTGGCTGTGCCAGGTCTTCATTGTGGCACATGGGATCTTTTAGAGCATGTTAACTCAGCAGTGGCCTCAGGACTGGAAAAGGTCAGTTTTCATTCCAATCCCAAAGAAAGGCAATGCCAAAGAATGCTCCAGCTACCGCACAATTGCACTCATCTCACATGCTAGTAAAGTAATGCTCAAAATTCTCCAAGCCAGGCTTCAGCAATACATGAACCATGAACTTCCTGATGTTCAAGCTGGTTTTAGAAAAGGCAGAGGAATCAGAGATCAAATTGCCAACATCTGTTGGATCATGGAAAAAGCAAGAGAGTTCCAGAAACACATCTATTTCTGCTTTGTTGACTATGCCAAAGCCTTTGTGTGGATCACAATGAACTGTGGAAAATTCTGAAAGAGATGGGAATGCCAGACCAC
>SJYV01006773.1:184193-226461 GCA_006410875.1 Neotragus pygmaeus
TCTCTCTCTCTCTCTCTCTCTCTCTCTCTCTCTCACACACACACACACACACACACACACACACACACACACACACACACACGCCCCTCTCACACACACACACACACACACCCCTTTCATATTTAATTCTTGTTTTGTTTTTGACCTTACCATGCCCCCTGCAGTGGAAGAACTGAATCTTAACCACTGGACCACCAAGGAAGTCCCCGTATTTAACTCATTTTAGAGAAAATATTTAGACATAGGTTTTATGTGAAGTTTGTTTTTTGCCTACTATTTCAAAGCAACTTATATCATCAAAGTTCAATATAATGCAATATTGGGATTGTACTTCAGCTTTTATCATGGGATTGACTGGTACTTGGAAACCATATGTATGAGGCAGATGTTAGCTCTAGGTGTTTTTATATCTTTGAAATTCTGCTAATATTTTTAGTTTTGTATGTGAAAATGGTTAATTTTCTTATGAAGTACGTATTTCTCTTTTTTCTTCTTGCTTCACAAAAATAAAATAGCTTATATAAAACTTCTGGTATTGCCATTCTACTGGCAATGCCTATAGCAAACTAAAAATTCTTGCAGCTGAAACCAGAAACCCAATGATCTCTACAGACATCTTTTTAAAGTGATGATCTCTATTTAGCAATGTATGAATAATACAAATAAATGTGGTAAAATTTTAATGGTCCAACAGATGTTATTCTCTCAACATATCACCAATTTGAACATGCTTTACTTATGATAAAATACCTTTTTTTTTTTTTTTTTGGCCATACCAGACAGCATGCTGGATCTTAGTTAAACGAACAGGGATCAAACTGATGCCCTCTGCATTGGGAGCCCAGAGTCTTAACCACTAGACTGCCAAGGAAGTCCCAAAATACATTTTTAGCAATAAAGTACAATAAACAGATACTTCCCAACTCATGAAACGTAAGAGAGCAAAAGGTCATTTGTATGTAAAACTTTTGAGACTACAGTGCACATTCACAAACTATTGACTAGTGTTCAGAATGATAATCTGGTTAATCAAATGAATTTTTAAAATTTGCCATATCAATATTTTAGTGCCAACTAGAAGTTCAGTATAAATGAGTTTTACTACTGAAAATTATGTTATTACCACATTGGATTCTATACATGTATGAAAACATTTCTACATTTCTTCATAATTACTGTGGAAGAAATTTGGCAATGTCACCACTCATTTCATTTTTTTCTAACAAAATAAGAGCTGCCGGTTTTTCAGTATCTACTGTGAACCAAGAACATGATGCAGATGCCACACACATGCTCTTCCTCACCCTGGCAACGGTCCTACAGAGGCTGTGGGGTGCCCACTCATCTCTCAGTACAGCCACAGAGCCGGCGACAGTGGCCATGTAACACAGTTGGCCAGTCAGCTCGAAGAGGAAATTATTAGGGTGGTTCCAGAAAATCTCTTTTCTAAGGGAAAGCCAGTTCAGCTGACATGCTTTCTTCTCTTCTTCCCATCACTTCTGCCAAAGCAGACCTACAATGTATGAGGTGAAATAGCTCATTACCAGTTGACAAGCACACATTCAGGTTGGCTAAACAAAAACCCAAGGAAGCCTCCTGTTCTTAATGACATTATAAAACTTAAGAGTGGACAAATGAGGCCTGCTTGGACAGCCTACCCCTGACACAGGTGATAAAAATAACCCTTGTTTTTCAGATTTCTTATTCACGGATGAATGCAACTCTCAACTGATTCACCTGCAAAGAAAATGTTGACCTTTCAGTCAGTGTTTGAGAGGAGGCAACCCAGCTGATAGAAAATAGGACAATAAATTGATACCTAGGTATCAGAATTGTTAATGATTTGATTTAAAAGGGCTTTGAGAATCCTGGAT
Source organism: Neotragus pygmaeus (assembly GCA_006410875.1). NCBI lineage: Eukaryota > Metazoa > Chordata > Mammalia > Artiodactyla > Bovidae > Neotragus > Neotragus pygmaeus. Next base: position 186,068 of record SJYV01006773.1, read on the forward strand.
TTTATATACAATGTATTTATGGGAAGGTCCAATTGTTTGGGGTTATTGAAACATTTCCCTTAATTGTATTACAATATATTTTTACTTGGGCAGGTATCTTTAACCCTGGACCTCAGTTTACTTATCATTGATACAAAAGAATCTCGCTAGATTATCTCTAGGATTCCCTGCACTGAGAACTATTAGAATGCTCTACATGTTGGCCTATAGTGAAACAACAACACGGCCCCCAAATGCATAATTCCTGGCAATCTTATGAATACTAGTGAGCCATAAATTTGTTTGCAACATAGAATTTAATACATAGGAATCACAGTATAACTGAGACTTGGAGGAATAGTCCAGACAGACATGTAGTAGTATTATGGTCTGTATTGAGATTTAACAGAAAAGTTCTGACTAGAATCACTTAGAAAACGTGGACTCCACCTTTAATTTTGCTTTTCTAGACAGATTGTGCTTCCTCATGCGAAGAGTTGACTCATACTCTGATGCTGGGAGGGATTGGGGGCAGGAGGAGAAGGGGACAACAGAGGATGAGATGGCTGGATGGCATCACTGACTTGATGGACGTGGGTTTGAGTGAACTCTGGGAGTTGGTGATGGACAGGGAGGCCTGCGTGCTGTGATTCATGGGGTCTCACTGAGCGACTGAACTGAACTTTTTTTAGAAAAAAAGCAAACAAAAGTGCTATACAGGTACAGTGCAGAGCATAGTAAAAGCCCTCTTAGCCAACACTGGTAAGTGATTGGCGGATTAAAAAAGTAAAATCTCTTTAAAGCAAAGAGATTTTTAAATGTTGCTGCATACCTTAACGTTAAAATAACTTGAACTGCAAATGTACAGTTGATCGTCACATGGGGTTTGAACTGTGCAGGTCCACTTATATGCTAGTGTTTTCAACAGTAAGTACTACTGTACTATTTCATCGTTGGTTGATTGAATTCGTGGATTTGATGTGGACAGTGGATACCAGGAGCTGCATAAACAGAGGACCAATTATAAATTATACTTAAATTTTCCACTGTGTGGTGGGACCGCTAACCCCTCTTTTGTGCAAGGATTGACTGTATTTCATTTGTCAATCTTTTAAAATGCAAAATAATTGTGGATTTTTACTTTTTCCAGGTTTTTATAGTTGTCTTCAGTTCAGTTTAGTCGCTCAGTCGTGTCCGACTCTTTGCAACCCCATGAATCACAGCATGCCAGGCCTCCCTGACCATCATCAACTCCCAGAGTTCACTCAGACTCACGTCCATCAAGTCAGTAATGCCATCCAGCCATCTCATCCTCTGTCGTCCCCTTCTCCGCCTGCTCCCAATCCCTCCCAGCATCAGAGTCTTTTCCAATGAGTCAACTCTTCCCATGAGGTGGCCAAAATACTGGAGTTTCAGCTTTAGCATCATTCCTTCCAAAGAAATCCCAGGGATGATCTCCTTCAGAATGAATTGGTTGGATCTCCTTGCAGTCCAAGGGACTCTCAAGAGTCTTCTCCAACACCACAGTTCAAAAGCATCAATTCTTCGGCGCTCAGCCTTCTTCACAGTTTGACAGCAGTTTATTTAGTGACGTTGTTTCACATTGCATGGGTTTATATAATAATTAACATAATTACAGTAACAAGTTCAGTGGGTATAAAGAGGCTTGGGCAGAAAGGCATCTGACTACACAAGCATGGAACTTGTAGTGGGTGAAGTTCACAATGATAGTAAAGGAAATTCTACAAGTTTGGGGCAAATATTGTGCTGTGGAGGGACTCCCAAGTGGCTCAGGCATGGACAGAGTCCATGGGAGACTTCAGAGATGTGGGTTTGATGTTTGGATCAGGAAGATCCCTTGGAGTAGGAAATGGCAACTCTCTCCAGTATTCTTGCCTGGAAAATCCCATGGACAGAAGGCCTGGCGGGCTATAGTCCATGGGGTAGAAAAGAGCTGGACACAACTGAACACATGGGGATTTATGTGTATATACATATGTGTGTGTGTGTGTATATATGTATAGATATTCTGTGCCGTGGGCATATTTTAATGAAGGAATGAAGAGCACCAGTTAATCTGGCAAATTAAGTAGATGTCATGAGAGCTCCTATGTACCCATCATCTGTGACAGATATTGCTTAATAAGATGTAAAGCTATTTTGCTCACTGTTTTAGAACACCAGTCTTTGGAGACTAGCGAATTGAACATTAAAGTGTTACAGATATCTTAGAAGCTCTCACTCCATTATCCTTCCAGTTCTGTTCTGATGAGCAGATTCCTTCTTTATACTATATTTTGTTGATTGGCTCCCTTATGTTTTCCTTTGTGTCCAAGTTTCTGACTTGTTTTTGATTCAAGTATCTCAGTTCCTGGGCTTCACAAGTGGCTCAGTGGTAAAGAAAACACTTGCAATGTAGGAGATGTGGGTGGCATCCCTGGGTTGGAAAGATCCCCTGGAGAAGGAAATAGCAACCTACTCCAGTATTCTTGCCTGGAGAATCCCAGGGACAGAGGAGCCTGGTGGGCTGCCGTCTATGGGGTCGCACAGAGTCGGACATGACTGAAGTGACTTAGCAGCAGCAGCAGCCAGTATTCTTGCCTGGGAAATCCCATGGACAGAGGAGTCTGGCGGGCTACAGTCTATGAGGTCGCAAAGAGTCAGACATGACTTAGATAAACAACAATCCCAGTTCCTACAGTTTGCATAGGGATTGGAAGCCAGTCCCTTAGCCCCAACTCCATAGATGGGTCAATGACAACTGTGAGACTTGCCCTGGATAATGCTTCCGGAATCAGATCCAGGTTCTGAGTCTATTGTTTTGTCACCTTGGATTATCTTAATTAATATTACTTGGTCTTTGTTTCCTTTTCTGAAAAAGAAAGAACACTCATCTTGCAGGCATGGAAAGTGCTAGCAGAGGGCCTGCACAAGTAGGTGATCAAATGCTTGTTTTCTTCCCATTCCCTTGATTTCATATTCCTGACTCAGAGCTCTGACTACCTAGAGGAATGCTTGTTGAAGGTCCTAGAGGCTGACCACCTGCCCTCTGGAATCCTTGACCATGAAGAGCTCAGAAGATCTGCTTGCTTGTCCATATTATCCAATGAAAGGGCTTCCCTGGTAGCTCATTGGTAAAGAATCTGCCTACAGTGCAGGAGACCCGGGTTTGATCCCTGGGTCGAAAGATCTCCTGGAGGAGAGCATGGCAACCTTCTCCAGGATTCTTGCCTGGAGAATCCCATGGACAGAGGAGCCTGGCAGGCTGCAGTCCATGGGGTTGCACAGCATGGGACATGACTGAAGCTACTAAGTGGCAGCAGCAGCCAGTGAAGGGATTTTCCCTGGAGTGTTTACTTGGCCGTCAGCATCACTGGTTGGCTTGGGCAACCATCCATTTCCCATGACTCCCTCAGCATTTATTCTTTCCACCTTTCAATTTCTCTATAATTGATTTTATCATTCAACACAGATGAAACATTTGCCATGTACCGGCACACTGTTGTTCAGTTGCTAAGTCCTGAACCACTTTTGAGACCCCACGAACTGCAGCACGCCAGGCTTGCTTATCCTTCACTATTGCCCAGAGCTGAAGGCTGAACTGGCACATTAGGGTTCTGCAGAGGAATAACCAATGGAAACAGAATACAAAATACGTGTATATATATATATACACACACACACACACAAATACACAGAGAGACAGAGAGTGAGATTGATTGATTTTAAGGAATTGGCTCAGAGGATCATGGAGCCTGAGAAGTCCCGACATCCACGGTCGGCAAAGTGGAGACCGAGGAGAGCCGATGGTGCAGTTCCAGTCCAAAAACTGGCAGGCTTGAGACCCCAAAAGAGTGTGTTTTGGTTTGAGCCTGAAGACTGAAAAGTCTGAAGTCCAGCTCAAGGCAGTCTGGCGAAGGTCCTTCCTCCTCAGGGGAGAGTATCCCTTTTGGTTCCCTTCAGGTCTTTGATTGGATGAGGTCCACCCACTTGGGGGAGGGCAATCGACTTAACTCGGGCTACCCATTCAAATAGTCTCATCCCAAAACACCCTCACATACACTGGGAATATATGACCAAATGTCTGGGCAGCCTGTTGTCAGTTAACATCACACTGGGCACTGGGCTGGGCATGGTTCACAGTCTTGTCATTATTTCTGGTCTCAGAGAAGTCCGTGCACCTTCTTTCATGTCCTGTTATTCCCACCTGTGCTCCTGAGCCTGTCCTTTCCTGTTGCTAACACCTACCCTACCCTCAGACCTCTCTCACACTTTGTTTACCCCTGCTTTTTCTCTACCTAAAAACATGTTCAGGTTTTTCCTTCACTTTAAAATAAGGGATCTCTTCAGTCCTTTGAGCTTAACAACCCATCCTCTTTTTTTTAGTTCAGAAAGAGAAGTTATATTCTCTGCCTTCAGTCATTCACTAAAATCCCTGGTGATCTAATTCATCTTATTTCTTCCATCTTTATATTCCTTACAAAAGTCAACAGTGGCTTCCTCAAATCTAACAGGTTTTGTTCAGTCTTCACTTTAATATGTCATTAATTTTTGTAAAAAGAAATTCTCTTTGCTTTAGCTTTGGTGCCTACCTTGTTCTCTGCTGATTTGAGGGGTTTCTCTTTCCTGTCCTGTCCAACTAGGTAATGTCCTTCATTGCATTTTGTATCTGTTTTGGCATTTATCAAATTCTACTCCATGTTTTTGTTATTTCTATTGCACAGGTTTAAAAGGCAAGCACCTAGCCCCACTACTTATTCCTCTTCCCTGCTTGATCTTTCTCCAGAGTACTTATCAGCATCTCACAAGGTACAGAGTTTACATATTTATTGTCTCTCCTCCTTTTCCCCGTGGCAGGAAGGAATTTGGAACTGTTTTTTCACTAACATATCTCCAACATCCAGAGCAGCAACTAGTGTTCAAATCATAGCTGTTGAATTATTACAAAGATTAGGGCTGTTCAATGCATAATTATCTATAAAATTAAAACATCTGGAAATAAAATATCTAGTAATAAAAAGAAAATAAATCATGATACATCCATGAGATGGAATACTGTGCATTTACTGAAAGTCATATTTTAAAACATTAGTGGAAAATGCCCACATTATATTAGGTGGAGAAAAAGCAGGCTAGAAAAATACATGTAAAGGATCCTAATTTTATTTAAAATATAAAGGAGGGGATATATACTGAAATGTTATCAGTGGCTATATCTGTGTAGTGAGATTAAAAGTGACTTTTCGTTTTCTCTGTTATTTTTGCATTTTGTACATTTTTGACAAATTCCTTTCAACAACAAAAAATTAAAGATAGAAAACCATAAAGCTTTGAAAAAAATGCTTCCTCTTCTCTAGTCTGAATGAATTTCTCACTTCAATTAAAGATACTATTTGCACTTTTGGTACTGGTTATATTCTGCTTAGTATTATCTGTCTTTATTTCTGCTAGGCCCTACACTTTCTGAAATCAGAAATCATGTATTTTTTGTAATTTTCAGAGCCTTTACATTCTATAACTGTTTGAAAGAAAAAGATTGTATAATATTTTAGTAGCTGGAAATAATGTACAGTGTTAGTTGCTTAAGGAAACCATCAAATAATGTAATTTTCTTATGTCCCTCATGACTGCCTTGAAAATACTCAGATTTAGAGCCATGTTAGGATGATGACTGTGGGCATCCTGTATTTTTATTTGCTGGTTCAAGATGGTGACATAGGAAGATCTTGATTTCACTGCCTCCCATGGACACAACCTATCTACAGCTGTTTTTAGAATAATTTCCTCTGAAAAAAACTAAAAACTGGCAAAGCAAACCCTTCACATGAGGCAAACCAGAGAGAAACCACATTGAAGCAGATAGAAAAGGCTGAGATACAGTCTCACTGTAAACCCCACCCTTGGCACAGCGACCTCTAATCAGGAGGGAATGTTGCACTGAGAAGGAAAAAAGAGGAATGAATGTGCTTATTCCTGAGGAGTGAAGAGTCAGACTTTATTTTGGGGGGCTCCAAAATCACTGCAGATGGTGACTGCAGCCATGAAATTAAAAGACGCTTACTCCTTGGAAGAAAAATTATGACCAACCTAGATAGCATATTAAAAACCAGAGACATTACTTTGCCAACAAAGGTCTGTCTAGTCAAGGCTATGGTTTTTCCAGTGGTCATGTATGGATGCGAGAGATGTGAAGAAAGCTGAATGCCGAAGAATTGTTGCTTTTGTTGGAGAAGACTCTTGAGAGTCCCTTGGACTGCAAGGGGGTTCAACCAATCCATCCTAAAGGAGATCAGCCCTGGGTGTTCATTGGAAGGCCTGATGCTAAAGCTGAAACTCCAATACTTTGGCCACCTCATGTGAAGAGTTGACTCATTGGAAAAGACTGGGAGGGATTGGGGGCAGGAGGAGAAGGGGACGACAGAGGGTGAGATGGCTGGATGGCATTACCGACTTGATGGACATGAGTTTGAGTAAACTCCGGGAGTTGGTGATGGACAGGGAGACCTGGCATGCTGTGATTCATGGGGTTGCAAAGAGTCGGACACAACTGAGCGACTGAACTGAAGGGTTTGTACCCCGCATCGGGCACCCCAGTTTTTAAAACTAGCACCTGAGAGAATGATGACTACAGTATAAGTATTTTTGCCTGTTTATTTACAAAATGTAAATGTTTACTTATATTTTTAATTAATTGTTGGTACATTACATGACAGCTTCTGATTTGGAGTCAATCTGACCATGATAGTCAGTTTCAGGAATGACCACTAAGTAATTAGGGTAGGCAGTGTTACAAAATGACCATGGGACAAATGGATCCAAAACATATGCCTCAAGTACAGAGAAGTTTATTTCTTGCTCTTAGGGATGAATGTTCTTGGTTGGCTGGCATGTTTCCTCCACACCCTTGGAGTCCCAATGTCTTCCATTTTATGGCTTCCCAGGTTATACAGCATGTGCACTGTATACTAATTTTATTTACTCATCTCTGCTTCCAGAAGGTCAGATTGTAGGTTCAGTGAGGTCAGATTCAGCAAATAAAAATACAGGATGCCTACTTAAATTTGAATTTCAGATGAGAAAACATACTTTTTTTTAGCATAAGTATACTCCACATAGTATTAGGTACATAATTATACTAGAAAATGACGTGTTATCTGAAATTACAATTTAACCATGGGTCCTGTATTTTATCTGGCAACTCTCTGTGGGTTGGGAGTAGGTCTATCTCATTTAACACAGAATCCCTAGAATCTGAAATAGTACCTGTCAACTTTAAGATAAATCTCTCAATAATATTTAATGAACAACTGATACTCTGTCAAGGAGAACCTATATGAGCAAAGAATTTTTATTATAATTAATTAGAGCAGTACTACTATTAGTAAGAATATGTATCAGCCAAGAATAGTTATTATTACTACTACTTGTTATAAGAATACTTATTAAGTATCAGCAAAGCATACTAATCAACAGATGAGACCGTAAATGTTTCAAACCATAAATGTTTTCGGTAAGGTAAATCGTTAAAAATTTGTCTTCCCCTAGATCCCTGCGCAGCCCTGCCTCTTGCTCCTGCTTTTCAGGTCTCGACTCAAATGTCATTTCTTAGTGCGTCTTCCCTGTCCTCCGTATCTAACGCTGCAGCCCTCCCTTCTGTTACAGTGTTAGGCTTCCCGCTGTATTCTTTCTCCTTTGCAGTTAGAGTGAAGGTACCATAGACTCACCTTGTTTACTGCCTCCCTCTCCCACTAGAATGTCAACTTCATAAGGGCAAGCATTTTCCGTTCTGTTTTATCCAGTGCTAAATCTCTGGCTCCTGCACATATTCAGTTAATATTGTTTGAACCAATGACTGAATAAACACCTTTGGTTCTTGTTAGAATTTATATTGGAGAAGGCAGTGGCACCCCACTCCAGTACTCTTGCCTGGAAAATCCCATGGACAGAGGGCTGCAGTCCGTGGGGTCACGAAGAGTTGGACACGACTGAGCAACTTCACTTTCACTTTTCACTTTCATGCATTGGAGAAGGAAATGGCAACCCACTCCAGTGTTCTTGCCTGGAGAATCCCAGGGATGGGGAAACCTGGTAGGCTGCCGTCTATGGGGTTGCACAGAGTCAGACAAGACTGAAGTGACTTAGCAGCAGTGGAATTTATATTTACCATTCGTTTGATATTCACTTTGGATGACGCAAGGTGGAGTTAATCTCACAGTATCATGATTCTGCCTCCATCTACTCAGTTCTCTCATGGTGTCTCAGAATCGATAAAATATGGGGTGTTACCTTGCATTTCTAAAACAATCCTCTAAGACAGGTCTTGCTGTATCCTATCTGGGGTCTGCTGACTTATGAGTGTATTTTCATTATCTATCTGTCTTTCCATAATTACTACTATGTTTTAGGCTCCTTTGATAGAGAAACTTTCCACTGTGATTCTAATTCTCAATCTGGATATGTTCATTTTCAATACTCATCTTGAGTTGCCTAAGACTTCAACTATTACTATGAAATACTGCTCGTTGGAAAGGTCTAATTTCTGTTTTTTAAAAATTAATTTATTATTTATTTTGCTGTGCCAGGTCTTAGATGGAACCTGGGCCCCCTGCACTGGGATTGCAGATTCTTAGCCAGTGGACCACCACAGTAGTCTCTAGTAGCATTCCAACCACCACCACCCAGCCCTGTCCCTGAGGATTGATATAATTATATAATTGGTATTACATAACATCATAAATTAGGATGACCAAAATTAAATTTCCTTATATATGTATTATTCAAATACTCTCTGCTGCATAATTTCAGTCTGATGTTTTTTATTACTTCACGTTTGTCTGATGTTCTCAAACTGTCAACATCACTGACTGTTGTGGTCTCAAAGAGTAAAGCAGAGAACTGAGGAAATGAATGGTAAGACAGCCAAAAGAAACTTTGTTAGGTTACATATGAGGAACACATCTGATTATTCTGCTCAGATGGCACATCCAGATACCATAAGCCAAGTCACTGGCACATCATTATTTTTAAACTGTGTTACCCTGCTTAATTAGTTTTAAAATAATTTAAAAGGCTCTGGTTGGCTCCTACAAATGAATATAATTCGTCAGTTCTTAATTCTGTTAGAATAGCTCCATTTCAACAATTTAGGCTATTGTTTAAGCCAGAGTCACTAATCTTTGAGGGTTATGTATAATTTATTCATTCCCTTTTAAATCAGAAGCCATAGCATTTGGGCAGAATTCCTTTAAAAACAGCAGCAAAGAGCATGTTTTCTCCCACATATTTCTTCCAACCAATGTCCTCCCAGAAAATTTTTTCCTAATCCCCCAGCTTGCCCCAGGACAGGGTTTAGCACATACTACTCCAACTAGTTTCCCCTCTAGCATTGCAAGAGCTCACTGTTTCTTCAGTTGAATCTGATGAAATAGTTGGCTTGAATTTGATGGGTTGTTTTAGAGATATAAGCCTACATATAACCAGAATCTTTCTGGAATCACATTGTAGAAGCACAGAGATTGGTTGAAGAAGAGATTCATGTTTCCCATCTTGTGCTTCCTGCAAGGCCTAAGCTCACAGAGTGGAACAGTGAGTCTCTGGCATTATTTTACTTTCTCATTTTACATTTTTGTCAAACATAGTTGAATTCAAACAATTAAATAAGCATATGATGAAATTCGCTGTTGTCTATATTGGTGCCACATTTATTTATAGTTTTTTTTTTCCCCCCTTTAGTTTGCAGATTTATTTTAGGAGTTTTAGATAATGTAATAACTCCAAGGTTATGTGAATTTTTAGTTACTTATTGAGTACTACTAGAGGCTAGACACATACATTATTCTTATACTTTTAGGCATATAGTTCATAATCAGCATTATTTAAGATTCATCTGAACAGCTTTTTAAAAAATGAGGTGTCGAAGGCTCATCCCACTTTTCCTGTATCACTGTCCTCTGGGCTTGGGGGTTTGGTAAATTCATTATTATTTTTAAGCTCTATTGATAATGCTGATGCACATCTTCTAGGCCCAGAACCACAGGTTTAAGCCATCATCAACTAACAGCTTAATTGTCAACCAGAGTCACTAAGAATAAACTTGGCCTACTTTTCGGTTTTGTCTAGGGACTACTCGTCAATGCTTCCTGGTTTCAGATGGCCTTTTGATTTGCTGTCTATGTATGTCCTGATTTCTTTCCTGTTTTGCCTCGGGGCTTTGCTGTCCAATACTTCTGGGCTTCTCAACTGGAATTCTGGTCTTTGATCTCAGGTGCCACTATAAGGGTAGTTTCTGGTTATATGCCCCAGGTTGGCTCCTTGGACTTGGCTCTCCTGATCTTTGTGTCTAATTCCAGGTCTATCATATACCTCCACTATGAACCTAGTGCAACCATCTACCAACTCCATGGAGCTGGGAAAGAAAGACCATGCTGGCTCTATTGGAAATGATTTCAAATAACAGTAATAGCTAAGGTCAGTATTAAAGCCTGCTCATTTACTTCACTCTAGTTTGATTCCTTTCAAACACTACTTTGTACTAACTAAAAACTCCAATTTATATGGAAAAAAAATTCTTAGCCTGGCATAAAGACCCTCTGGACCTGACCCACCTTTCTGGATCTTATACTCTTCTTCCTATATCTGGTGCTCCAGCCTAAACTGAACTTGATTGTTCCCCAAGAAGCCACTGTGTCAGTGCTGTGCTAACTTCCTTTACTACATTTCCAATGTCTAGAAGGGATTTTCATCAGAAGCTTCTTTTCCTTTACCCACATATTCACATCCTATCAATCTTTTAAAGCAGTGTTTGTCAAATCTGAGAAATGTAAAAAAAAAATTCTTGATTCTAGAGAATACATTTTCTGACAGGCAGGAGTCCATAGACCACAGTTTGAAAAGCACTGACAGAGAAAACTGGGGACAAATTCTATGAAGAGTTCTTTCAGTTGCAAATTATCACTTTGAAAAAATTTTTTTGTCTTTGTGACTTATAAAACAATTTGAATATTATCATTAAAATAAAAACAAAAATTTTAAAGTATCAAGGAATTCTTTATCTCCAGGTCTAGGATTCCATTTTGAGAAACATTGCTTTAAGGGACCACTTAAACTTACTGACCCTAGAAAATGTTATTTCCCCAGGGAAATAACATTTTCTCTTTTCTGAATTATTTAGTATCTAATCACTTTCTGTTCTGTAGTAGCTAATAATATATGGGCAATATTTTTCTAGAAAAAACGTAAGTTCTTTGAAGGCAGGGATAATATTTTAATCATTTTTAACTCCACTTAGCAAATACTGGACGTAATCTCTCTACTCCACCTTATTTTGTAGTCTAAATCTCTTAAAAATACTTTACTCTTGTATGGAACCTACTCACAGAACAGTGTATTACTGAACTAGCCCTACTATAACAAAAGTTCAGAGACTATCTTAAATGTTAGTAAAGTCCAAGTTAAAAAATTAAAAATTTAAAAAAAGTGCCACAAAACATGTTTTATGTTAACAGTAATGGAACAATTTCTTTCAATGACCAGTAGGCAAATAATTAAGAATTTCAGAATAAACGGTAGAAATGTAAGGCTAGTAGGGGAGTCTTGTCTTATATGGGTTGTATGTCCCTAAGTCAAACTATCGACTAGTATATTTGAGGAAACTTTTCCTCGGACATTTAAGATTATGTCATCTGGCTTGATGACAGGGGCTGGTTTTTAACCGAGAATGTCTTCCCTCATGCAGTATCTGGATGGAGCCTGATACAGTGTATGTGAAAGAGCACTTGGAAGGGTTATACAGAGCTAATCTTACGTCGTCACCTGGGCAGCCAAGTCAGTTTGTTTAAAAAAAAAAAGTAATGGATTATGATTTGCCAGCGTCCCTTTTAGCTTTGAAAACTAACATTCGATGGCTCTAAGTAAATATGGCTTGACAGAGGTTACTGGTTATTTCCCAAGGGCAATAAACAGTTTATCGATATTTGAATCTTTCCCCACTGTCCTTTGAGGGCTGAGTTGGGGGTGGGGGGGAATGGTTTGTATCCTTTTGGGTGGGTCCTGCAACGAGAAGGGTACTGGCCATGTCCAGCCCTCGCCCTCGATCGCTGCCCAGGGCCAAGAGCGGCAGCGGGCGAGGGTTGCCCCTGGTCCCCATCCCCAGCGGGAGCGGTGTGACCAGCGGAGATTAGTCCCTGGTCATAAACAACCTCTCACTTCCCCTCCCCCGCCCCGCCCGCGCCGGGGACGGCCCTCCGAGGGCCAAGGAACCTCCTCCGACGACCGCCGGCCCAGAGCCCTCCTCTGGGGGGCGACCGCGGGCATGCCGCTGACTCCTACCCGGGTTTTTGATCACGCTACTCATCCCTCCTCACTGGCCCACAGGGAAGGGGTTTGCTACCAAGACCTCGGAAGAGGAGCTGAGGCCAACCTCCATGTCCCTTCCCTCGACCCCTACCACCTCCGACAGCCAAGGAGAGGCCGCCGTGCCTGACGCGCAGACTCACAGCCGCGCCGGCCCTGGGCGCGCCGACGCAGCCCCCGCCCCACGGACCTTCCGTGGCCAGTCTCCGCCCCTTCCCGGAGCCCGCCTCCGCGTCGGCCAGCCCGCCTGCTCGCCCCTCGCGCTCGCTCTCGCGCGCACCCGACGCCCCGCCTCTGCGCGTGCTCCATAACTGCTCCCGGAGCCGGCCTCCAAGCTTTCCCCGCCCCAGAGCTGTTTAAATATGCTAATAAGAGGCCAGGTGCCAGCCAATAGACTAGCGGGGCGGTGCGTCACGTGGCCAGAGGACGTGTCAGAGGGCGGAGCCTCTGCGGCCCCTGCCCGAGTTAAAACCGGAGTGTGAGGGAGAAAAGCGCTTCAGTAGCGAGAGGGGCTGAGAAAGTGGTGACACCGCCGGGGTGCGGAGGGAGTCCCTGAAACTTCTCCCAACAGCCCCAGGGCCAATCTCCCCTCAGCCCACTCCCCTCTTCGCCAGCTCCCAGGTCCCCACTCCCTGTGCCGGGGGTGGGGTAGGGAGCCAGGCCCGTCTCCCGCTGGGACACACACAGGGGCCGGGAGCGGGGACGGGACCCCCGAGGCGGGGGGGGAACGGACCGACAGACGGCCGGGCGCCCGCCCCAGCGGGCAGGCAGGCAGGAGGAAGCGGAGGAGGCGGGGGTACGACGGGGAGGACTGGGTCCGGGGAGTTTCCTCTCAACTATCGGGGGAGAAACTCCCCGCAGCCGGAGGAAAGACCCAGACGGTGTTTTCCTCCCGGGGGCCGCGCTCCCCCGCCCCGCGTTAGCGGCGGTTACCGCCGCCGCCACCGGCGCCTCCACCTCTGCCATCTCCTCTTTCTCCACCACCTCGGGCCCTGGTGTCCCCGGCCAGCACTATGCCCATCTTACTGTTCCTGATAGACACGTCTGCCTCTATGAACCAGCGCAGCCATCTGGGCACCACCTACCTGGACACGGCCAAAGGCGCGGTAGNGGGTGGGGTGGGGTGCAGCGGGGCCGGGTCTCCGGATTCTCCCCGAGAGGGCCGCGGGGCCGGTGGTGCAGCTCCGGGTGAACTTCGGAAGTGCTGCTCACTTCTGCTTTCCACCAGTACCTCTGCATCCCCGGATTTTTGGGCACGAGGTTGGGGAGTGCATCTCCCCGGGAAGTTATGAAGTATTAAGGCTGGTAGCTACGGAAAGCTGTAGAGCCAGCAGGTTTATTCTCGGCCACCTCTGGAAGAGAGTTTCTTTAGCAGAGAGACGGCATTGACATTTTACCCCAAACCGTACAGTAAAGTCGAGCAGCTGCTTGGTGAACGGCAGATTGTTAACGGCCGTCCGTGTGTACCTGGCTTTAAAAGATGAAAAAAAGAAATTCTCACATTTTTCTTTTCAGGCCGGATGGAAAGAAAACCATGCAACGTTTATGAATGAACTGAAAAACCTTCAAGCTGAAGGACTTACGACTCTTGGCCAATCCCTAAGGACAGCTTTTGATTTATTAAATTTAAATAGATTAGTAACTGGCATAGACAACTATGGGCAGGTAGGTTGAATATTAAGGTGGAAACACAGTTGATTTTTATTTCTGTGGACAAGCAGACCAGTCCAAAAGCTATATACTGTGAAATACAAATATGAAACATTGCAGATTAAAATACAGTATGCACATAATACAAAAGTGGAATTCTGACCACAATGTATATGGTTTTATATCCCTCAGCTTTTTTTTTTGTTTTTCTTAAAATGTATTTGGGTTCCGAATTTGAATCTGAATGCTATAAAGTTGACATAAATTTAGTTTTAATCCCTTAAAGTTCACTCAGGAAATAAAAGGAAAACATCCTGTTTCACTACATTGTTTCTCTGATGGCCTACCCACTGGCAACTGCAACCCTTGCAATGACTGACAGACACTAGTTAATTAAAATGATCTTAAAATGTTAGAGGAAATTATTCTATTTGTTGCAAAAGGGCTTAGTTTAACTGTGTTGTATAACCATTCTGGAAGGTGAAAAGATTTTCATTGTATAAAGGTAAAAAGATTTTCAATGTACTGGCTGAGTACATTAAGATTTCTCAGCTTTTGAAGTGTGTCCAGTAAGCCACTGCAGGAAGAATTCTGAAACCATTCTTGAATTAAATGGCAGGTCCAGAATTTTGTTTTTAAACTCCCAACCCTTGAAAGAGAGGCTGTTGGAAAATTTGAAAGAACCCTCCCTTTCTCCCTGAATTCTCCCAGTTCCTCTAATACTCTTGCTATTAGCTGTTTGAAGATGAGACAAGATATTTAAATCACATAATGGTTCACTATGGGATGATGCAAGGTGGTCCATTATGACACATTTTGAGGTAACTGGCCCAGGAAGTAAAGGATGACAGTTTCTATGTTGTGCAGAGCACTATTACCACAGTGACATGTTGGTATACATTTTATTCTTTTCACAAATTCCATGAGCCATACTTTTAATTAGTTTCACAAGTTTCAGGGGAATCTTCCCACAATTACAGCTTTTGGTTTTTTTTCTATATAGAAGCAGAATTGTTCTTTTGTTTTAGAAATGTTTATGTTTTAGTTCTTAGGGATGACTATTCACTGCCTGAACATCTTTGGAAATGGTTGAATGTAGTCCTATTGCATTTAAAGTATACATTTCAACTTGCAGTCAGTTTGTTTCTGTTTTTATGGAATTGTACTTCCATTTAATTAGTAAATGTGTATTTTCTTATACAGTAATCTTTCTGTTTCCCCTTTCTATGTTGCTTTATGTTTCAGCTGTTAGTAATTTAGGCAGATTTGCCATGAACTTTTCAGTTTGTTTCTTTAAAATAATGGTTTTATTTCCCTTTCAGATTCCTTTGTTATCTGTAGTACTATGCAGTCTTAGTGCTTAAGGTCTCGATCTAAACTTTGAGTTCAAAGTCAGATAAGAAACTTGCCCTTACTCAGTTATCCTTATTTCCTTATTATTAGATATACTTGTTATTTGGTTGTTAGGTTGTCAGTGTATAGCAGAAGTACTAATTTTCTGTTTTTCTGCATCGCATTTCATAAGTGGGAAAGACTTTTAGACATATTTACTTCCTACTTCCTATTAAAAACATTTCTTAGGTGTTCCCTTGGAAAAAACTGTCAGGGAGAGGCTGAGGACATTTGTAACTTAAACCTGTATTTTCTTTTTCACAATTGTCGTCTTCCACCAGGGAACACTTAAGTTCTTGTCTATAAAGTTCACGAAAGTTTGAGGTTTAATGTGGTCCTGCTGTGCTCTTACCACTTGCACCAAGAGAAGAGCCTGGAGATGAGGATGTTTTTGACTGTCAAGATTTATTGATTCAACAAGGGGTAGAGATTATGCCTTTTAGTTATTTTGATGAATAAGTGAAGAGGCAAGGAGTAATATCCTGAGTTGTCACATAAAAATGATACTAGCATTAAAGTAACTTAGGAAGCCATAATTTTCCAAATGAAAATGACGATTGAGTAGCCTTTTAATTAGAAAAAAATGTCTTTTCAGAAGCTGTTTCTCATCATGAAGCTTTTTTCTTGCTGATTTAAATACTTATTTTCAAGACAAATAATCGAGAATTTTGAGTGTCTCATATATTTAATAGTGAATAGTTCATATGTTTTCTTTGTGAGATTGTCTGCCTGTTTTTTGTGGAATACCTGTTTTCTGTAACCTCAGTGTTTCTACATTAAGTACTTCCCCTCTCATACTCTGTCCTAGATCTGTGGAGCCCATAGTACTAAATACTTCTGTATAATCTCAGTAGTTGAAGGAAATGAGAAAAGGTGAGCTAGATGAAAGGGCACATTGAGTTTATAAAGCATCTAAAAACCTTTATATAAGCGTCTGAAAAAGTTTTCCTAAAACACTTAAATGGGGTTTATATATATCTGCATATTTATACAGATACCTCCACACGTCCCTCCCACTCACATAGGTGCACATACAGGTTTCCAGAATCAATTCCTAGAGTTTTTAATATCTATTGCATAAGTTTCATTAACATACTTAAAAATAAAACATGTTTGAGCTATTAGCTAGTATAGTAAGAACTTGCAGGGCATCAGCAAGGTTAAAGTGGCTGAGAAAAAAAAATGGGTATTCATGAATGTTTTCTCAAGCATATTGGATATCTCACTAATAAATTCCTTGCATGTTGAAGTCCTTATAAATAATTTTGACAATTAGTACCATTTGCTGATATTTCTTACACTCAAGGGATGATGTGTAGTCAGTCTTCCTTATAAATTTTAGTAACAGCTTAGTCAATTGCTTATCATTGCAGCTAAATCTGATAATTTTTTTTTTTAACATGTGTTCACCAGGGTTTCAAATAATGCTGAATTTTAAAGAGGCACTGAAAATTTGATCTGTTGGACATGTATATTTGATTAAAATTTCATATGTGATTGGTTTATTTTTCATACTTTCAGCAAGTTGTTCTATTTTCAACATTGTTAAAGTTAGGTTCCAGTTAGGTTTACCTTCTAAATATTACTCTGACCTGCAGTTCATCATTTTTGTCACTGGACTGATTCCATATTCCTGCTACTCAATACACTAGTACTGATTCAGTTGTTCCAGGACTTAGAATGGTACCTTCTACTCTATACCTTTGGTGAAGACAAGCTTTGAATAATAACATAAAAGGAGATAAAATATGTGTTTGATTTTTTGAGGAATTTCTATTCCAAGTGTTTACCTCATTGAAAAATGGCTTTTAGACAAGATCAAATTGAGTGAATCTCAGGGAGAATAATGCCAGCCAATTTTTTTCTTCAGCATGAAGAACTATTTGTGAACGAAGCAGATAATTCAGGTAGATTTCTAGTAATACTGCTTTTTTCTCTTCACCAAAGCGGTAGCCATTTAGTTCTCGGGTAGTATGTAATAAAGGTTTCTCTTTTAACACTGGTAGGTGAAGTAATGAAAACTTGATTCCCATTTGGGTTTTTGGTTTCCTTTAGTCTACCAAGAAATGTATAAACAGTAGTTTAGTATTTATTGACCTATAGATATCTTTTCAAAAGAAAGTAGATTATTATCCTTGAATATTCTGTGGTGAAGTCCCTGAACCTTTTTTTCCTACTTTTTAAATTTAAACACGTAATAGCAAATATACCATCCTAACTATTTTTTTTTCTTTTTTTTTTTTTAAATGAACAGTTCAGTAGTGTTCAGGTTATTGTGCAGCCAGTTTCCAGAACATTTTCATCTTTCAAAACTGAAACTCCTTTTAAAACAATAACTCCTTATTTCCCCCTAACCCCAGCCAGTGGCAATCAAAGAAAAGCACCATTCTACTTTCTGTTTCTATAAATGTGACTGCTCTAGAGATAGCTCCTGTAAATGGAATCATAGAGTATTCCACATTGTAGCATGTATCAGGGTATCATTTCTTTTTATGACTGAATAATATTCCATTGTGTGTATATACCACATTTAAAAAGTTTCTTCTGTGCATCCCACGTTTTGCCTGTGCGTTAGTGATGGCACTTCGGCCGCTTGCACCTTTTGGCCATTATGAGTAACGCTGCTGTTAACGTGGTATGCAAGTGTCTCTGGAGATCCCTGCTTTCAGTTCTTTACATCCTGAAGTAGAATTGCTAGATTGTTTGATTCTTCTGTTTTTTAAAACTTTAGGAAAAGGCCATATTGTTCTACATAAAGGTTACACTATTTACTATTCTCACCAGTAGTGCACAAGGATTTCACTTTCTCCACATCCTTGATAACACTATTTTCCTTTTTTCTAATATTAGCCCTTTTAATGGATTTGAGTTATCACATTGGTTTATTAGCATTTACCTAATTATTTAATATTATTTATATTGTACATCTCTTCATATGCTGGGTGGACATTTGTATATTGGTTTTGGAGAAATGTCTGTTCAAGTCCTTTGCTTATTTTTTAATTGTTACTTTTTCCTGTTGTTCATTTGTGGGAGTTCTTTAAATATTCTGGATATTACCTTCTTATCAGATGTGCAGTTTGCAGATATTTTCTCTCCTTCCATGAGTTGCCTTTTCACTCTGTTGATATGTCCTTTTTACAGACGTTTATTTTTGATGTATTCCTATTTATCTTTTACTGCCTTTGCTTTTGGTGTCATATCCAAGAAATCATTGCCACATCCAATGTATTCACACTTTCCCCCTGTATTTTCTTTTAGGAGATTTACTTTTACATCTTAACATTTGTGTCTTTAATCCATTTGGAATTAATTTTGGTATATGATAGAGGGAGTAAAGGTCCAGCTTCATTTGCATGTGGACATCCAGTATTTCCAACACCATTTGTTGAAGAGACTGCCCTCCCCTTTGAAGGGTCTTGGAAAGTCACTGAAATTATTTTCAATAATTACTGATAGATAGGGGCAATGGCACCCCACTCCAGTACTCTTGCCTGGAAAATCCCATGGATGGAGGAGCCTGGTAGGCTGCAGTCCATGGGGTCGCTAAGAGTCAGATATGACTGAGCGACTTCACTCTCACTTTTCACTTTCATGCACTGGAGAAGGAAATGGCAGCCCACTCCAGTGTTGTTGCCTGGAGAATCCCAGGGACAGGGGAGCCTGGTGGGCTGCTGTCTATGGGGTCGCACAGAGTCGAACACGACTGACGCGACTTAGCAGCAGCAGCAGCAGCAGGGCCCTCTATAATCAAACTGGTTTAAATGTTTTTTTTCTCCATCTGTAATTGTGTAAAGGAAGAACAGTGGCTAGGAATGTGAAAATGGAATTTAAAATCTGACCTTGACATTGAATTACTCTGTCACACTGGACAGTCACTTTACTACCTTGTGCCTCTGCTGCTTTGTTTCCCAAATTGCCAGTAATGAAGCCATTTATACCTTTATAGAGTCAATGAGAGGTTGAAATGGGATGATATGGTAAAGTGTACTTCAAAAGTTATGAAGTGCTCAGTAGATACAAGACATACTTTTCTCCCCTGAATAAATTATTTACCTCTAGTTTTCTATTATTTTTCCCTGTTGAATTGGAAAGTACAGTGATAAAAATCTAGTGATATTTAAAGCTGATATTTATTACATGCTTTGAAATCTGTAACATATTAAATATATTTATTTTTGGGGGGAGTGAGCTTTGTATTACTTCCTAGGGGCAGCAATGTGAAAAGTAAATATAATGTGATCAAAGTTGTCTTAATGATAGTTGATAAGCATGGGATAAAGAATAGGATTTTTTAAGTGTTAAATGAAAACAGGATGAATATAGTTCAGTAGATAAGTCAGAAAGTCATTCTTTTATAGGAAGGTAAATTAGAAAAGGAACCCTCAGAAGACAAAAGCACATATTTTAGGATTCTTTCAAATAGGGAGCTCCCCCTAGTGCGTTTAAGATGATACTTACACACGTTTGATTTGCAAGGAACTTTTGAGGTAAATCTATTGGGTAAATCAAGAGATATTTTAATAAGGTTTGACTGAGCTCAAAGTAGTGTAGCATGGCTATGATATGGTTCCTGTTGAGCAGTAATTTTGAAAGTGGTAATTTATGACAGATTTCAAGACCCAGGTTTTATTTTCTTTGAAAACACTTGCTATAATTTGTCTTTATCATTTTACATGCTAAATCTATTTTCTAAAAGGTAAAAAAACCAGCTTGGTAATGATGGTTTTAAAAGAAAACGAGAAAGAATATCCTAAAGACATTGCATTTAGAAATCATTGAAAATAAAAGTACAAAAGGTGAAAGTAATATGTTCCATTTCTTCAAAGAGAATATTTTCCCTTTATGCAAAAGAATGTCAATAATTTAGTATTAAGCTATGTATGAAAAATTATATACATTAAATTATGTTTGAAAACTAAAAGACCAGGAACAAATATTTGAATGAAAGAATATCACTTATTCAATTATTTTCAGTTGCTTTAAGGTCATTTATGGTCAGAATTAACTAAAAGTATTGTTTAGCTATGTTCCTGTTCAGATTTCTGCAAGGAGACTATAATATTTTATGTTAACTTTCTTAAATATTTAAAGTTGTTTTTAGTCATACTCCACTCAAATTTATACTTTTATAAATTGTTTTGGTGGATATTTTTCCTTTGGTGGATCAACACTAACGTATTATCAGCACTGTTTTTTTTTTCCATTTTATTTTTTTACTTTTTCTCTTTTTAGCCATGTGGCTTGCAGGATCTTAGTTCCCTGGCCAGTAATTGAACCCTAGCCCACAGCCGTTAAAGTGTCGGATTTTAACCACTGGACTGGCATGGAATTCCCTGTTTTCTTTCATTTTAAAGAAATAATTTCTTTACACAAACTTAATTTTTATTTAGCCTTATTATTAATCTGCTTAATTTAAGCATGGTCCCAGACCATAGAATACTGGGTTTTTTGGATTTTGTCTTTATTCCCTGATCCCTCTTCTTTCCTCCATCTTTTTTTGTTGAGATACGCCTTAAATATATATAGTATGTGTGAAGCTTAGTGAATTTTTATATACACTCTTGGAAAAACAAATTGAACTTTTTGCATCTATTGACAGAACTTTTCATTAGACTTCCTGTAAGTATTACTATAGTTACTGTTTTTGGGGGCTTTAGAATTGAAAGTGATGTTAGACTTCATCTTTCCTTATTTTATAAGTGTAGAAGGTAAGACCCAGTAAAGTTAAATGCTTAATTTTGTCACATTATGAAATATTTCACATTATGAAAAAGAGAGCAATTGGTTATGAAACAGTCATGCAGATTTTATTAGTAATTTGTATTTTATTTAAAAGCAAATTTTATTTAAAGGTATAACCTGTAGATGTGAATCCCTTTGGGTGGTGGGGGTTATATCTGGAGCTCTCTAGTGAAATATGCGTTCTTTTAGTTCCTCTGAAAAGCACGCATTTCATTTTGTCGTTGTGTTGCATTTAGCTTTTCTTGTAATACCCTGTTAAAATACTGTTTGTTATATTCAGTTGGATTTCCTTCTGAGTCCCTTGTCCCTCCCCACTCCCTGAAAAATAATGTGAATGTGGGGGATAGTTGACAGGATTTTATATATGTCTGTGTGTGTGTGTGTGTGTGTGTGTGTGTGTGTGTGTGTGTGTGTGTGTGTGTGTGTGTGTATGTATGTATGTATATTTGATGTATAAGTTTTTACCTGGACAGTTTGTAATTTGTTAACTACCAGTTCGTTTCCTTTGATATAAGATCCTTTTGAAAGTGTCTAGGCATTGTTTTTAAAATTCAGAAAAATCTGTTTGGCTCTTCACCCAAGTCGTGTAATCTCTGAACCTCAGTTTCCCCATTAGGAAAATAAGAATGGAAGAATCTTATCTTGTAGGATTGTGGTGAAGATTGATAAACACTGTAATTTGTTAGTGTAATAACACCTATTACCCTTTCTGTGAATTTCCTTTTATTTGAATAAAAAAAAAACAGAAATTGTAGGTACATGGAGTATTTCATCCAGATTTTTAAGAACAAGAAATGTGATAGGGAAAGAACGAACTGCTTCATTAGAACTGGCTGTGCCAGG
Source organism: Neotragus pygmaeus (assembly GCA_006410875.1). NCBI lineage: Eukaryota > Metazoa > Chordata > Mammalia > Artiodactyla > Bovidae > Neotragus > Neotragus pygmaeus. Next base: position 208,028 of record SJYV01006773.1, read on the forward strand.
CTCTGCTGCTACTAGCTGATGTTGTATCGACTGACAAGTCCCTTAACTTTGCCTCACTTTTGTCACCCACAAAATGGTGATAATACTAATTGAAAATGTTTTTAAGGATTGAAAAGAACATTTGTTAATCATCTAGCAAAGTGTCTGCTTAGAAAAACTTTTCTAATCTGCAGCCTTTGAGAATAAACAGTAAACATTTTTGTATAACCCAACATGCATACATCACAAGAAGCTCAAATTAGCTGTCCGACAGTTGTAGCTCAAGTGAAATTCCTTGCCACTGGGGACATAGTGGGTTTTGATGTTGAATTGAAGCTTTCTAGATTTCTCCAAAATACTTTTCCCTGAGTGTTACAAAAGTCTTCCCCGCCACCCACCCCCTGCAACTTGTTCAGAAATGTTTAGCTAACAATGAGTACTTCAAACCCAATATGTTTTTGATTTTTAAAGCAAGAAAGGTTTAAGCTTTGAGGAGCTTTCGACCTTAGACCATTTTTAGGGCTTTGTAGCAGTGTATTTTTGGAGAAGGCAATGGCAACCCACTCCAGTACTCTTGCCTTGAAAATCCCATGGATGGAGGAGATTGGTAGGCTGTAGTCCATGGGGTCATGAAGAGTCGGACACTTACTGAGCGACTTCACTTTCACTTTTCACTTTCATGCATTGGAGAAGGAAATGGCAACCCACTCCAGTGTTCTTGCCTGAAAAATCCCAGGGATGGGGGAGCCTGGTGGGCTGCCATCTGTGGGGTCGCACAGAGTCGGACATGACTGAAGCAACTTAGCAGCAGCAGCAGTGTATTTTAGATATCAGGTTATGAGGAGGTGAACGATGTTCTTGTGCAGAAGAAAAGTCAAATGGAAAATGTATGATCCCTTTTATTGTTTGTAATTAGGTTTATTTGGGATGAGCCTGGTAAGGATTATTTTATGTGATGATGTTTCTGTTAGGGCCTATATGATTTGAAATTTGATGTATTGAGAGATAATTGCACCTAAAAAGTACTTTTTTAATTTATTTTTTTTAATTGAAGGATAATTGCTTTACAGACTTTTGTTTTCTGTCAAACCTCAACATGAATCATCCATAGGTATACATATATCCCCTCCCTTTTGAACCAACCTCCCATCTCTCCCCATCCCACCCCTCTAGTTGCTGTGTGTGTCAGGAAACTCAAACAGGGGCTCTGTATCAACCTAAAAAGTATTTTAACTTAAAAATTTTATAATAGAGTTAGTTATAATCAGAGGACAAATTTACATTAGCTTGAGTGAGTGAAAGTTGCTCAGTCATGTCTGACTTTTTGCGACCCCATGGACTGTCAGTTCTCTAGGACAGAATACTGGAGTGGGTAGCCTTTCCCAGCCTAGTGGTGACTTATCAAAACTTATTCTAGGTCCTATGTACTTTTTTTTTTTAATCTTAAAAGGAAATGACATTTTAACATTTTCCATCTATTAGTTTTGCCCAGATAAGCTGAAGAACATGTGAAGGTCCTTGGAAGGATTATGTCTTCTTAAAAACTTTGTTCTAGAAAGGAAAACAGTTCTGAGTATGCGAGAAAAAGTAATGTAGCCTTAGCTATTAATTAGGTAATGTAATTGGACTAGTCATTGACAGGTTTTGTGCTGGCATCAGTGTTGAAGGAAAACTCTCCCTTTGTCTTAAAGCTGGTGAAGCTAGTTAGGAATCAGGAAACATCAACAAAGTATTCTGGTTATTCTGGAGTTCATAAACACTGCAACTGCTGCTACTGCTAAGTCGCTTCAGTCGTGTCCGACTCTGTGCGACAGAAGCATCCAAACAACTCTTCTGAGAGAATTAAAAACAATTGACTATTTTTAATCATAGAAATTGAAGATGATAAATAACCTTTGTGGAAGGTTAGACTATGAACCACAGTGGTGATTGTTACAAAGGCTGGGTCCATAAGATAATGACAGATTTTAGTGCTTTTGGATTATTAGGAATAGGCAAAGTGATGTTTTTATGACTCCTGATGTAATTCCTGAGTTTTGATGGTTTCTGATGATTTATATACTTTGGAAGATATTAATGTAAAAATTTGGATTTTTATTGTACATTTTTGTCAATCTTATTTTTCAAACCAGTAAGTTAGAAGGAAAACCCAAGTAATTACATCCAGAACATTGGGCCTAAGTCAGGTAGTAGAAAGAGAAAAGGATCTTTACATCTAAATTTTGTTAATCCAGATGGATAATGTCTAATCCCAAACAAGATTATATTGAATGTGAATCCTTATATAGAAAAGTTATCTTATGTTTTTAGAGCTTCCATTTCAGTCTGCTACAGTATCAAGCAAAAACATGTAGCAGTCTGTGTAGGCACCAACCCATCCATATGTGACATCTGCTTTTCATGAGGTTCATTTCTATTGTAAAACCTTGGTGGATTCATATGTATAGTTAGGAAGTCTTGTAAAAATTTGTTTTTAACAGTAGATCCATATATTATGTGGTTAGTTTTTTGTTTCCCAAGTATGTCATCTATTTTGAAAAATTTAAATCTATAAACGCTTGGGAAGGTGTTTAGTACAAGCATCTTTAAATGTTTGGATCAGAATCTAGCCAGAGTGCATTTCTAGAAATTCTTTTACTCAAGTTCATATACCTAAATGATGAATTTGGAGAAATTTAAATATTTTCTCATAAAAATATCTTACTGAAATCGGGTTACCACAAATTCTATCCCAGAAAACAAAAATTCCATACTTTTTTTTCCCCCCAGAGTAGGGCCTCTTAAAACTAATCTTGCATTTTGGTTTATCCAGTTAAAATGTTTTGAGATTGACCTTAAGTCATAGCATATGAAAAACAACAGACTGTTAGTTTTTCCAAGTGTTTATCATGAATTATTTTCCTTTATTAAGTTTGATACTTTGCTAACTTTACTTCGATGTACTGTTTATTAGGCAGTTCTTCATTTTCAGTTGTGGTCTTGAAGATACTTGTATAATAGAATGCTGAAGTTGAAGTCCATCTTTTTTGTAGGACAGCTGTTATATTTGATTCTTTTGAGAGTATATTCATAATGTGGATATTTAGAAGGAAGTAATGATAATGGTTAAATATATGATTTAATCAGAGTTTTACAAATGTGATATCTGTAGGTTTGGTGGTAATCAACACCCAAGGAGATTATTTTTTTTGATAGAATAGGCAGATGTATATTTTTTTTGGAGGTCAGATTTCCAGCATTATGGCTGTATAACTTTCACCATCTTTGAGAATGTGTTTTCCTTTCATCTTGGTGTTTATTTTTTAACTTTTTTTCTGTTGTGTTTCTAACATTTTTAAATTTTAAATTTTATTTGTATTTTGGCTGCACCACAGTGGCTTGTGGCATCTTAGTTCCCAGACCAGGGATCAAACTAGGCCATCAGTAGTGAGGGTGTGGACCCTACCCACAGGACCACCAGGGAATTCCCTAACCTGTTATTATTACATATTTTGTTGAGATTAAATTAATTCTATGCAATCCATTTACTATTTCAGATGTATTGAATTTATATTACTTTCCTTTGATACACTAATACTTATCATTTATTGAGTTTCTAACACTTTTTTCCACAAAGTCAAGCTTGTAATTTTTCAGTTCTGATAGTGAATATTTTTTACATTATTAGTATGGTTGACCCTTAAATGACACAAGTTTGAACTGTGCAGGTTCACTTATCATGTGGAATTTCTTACATACTACAACTGTCTAGGGGTTGGTTGAATTTGAGGTGGTGAAATTGTAGATTTAGAGGGCTGACTGTAAAGTCATATGTAGATTTTTGACTCTGCAGGGGTCAGCGCCCCTAAATCTTGCATTCAGGGGTCACCTGTATTTAGTTTACTATTTCGGTCAAATCCTAGGATGTTGCCCTCAGTCATTATGCTAACATTATGTAAGAGTCCCTCCTACTTTTGCTAGTCTTATTCCATCTCTTTCTAATGCTATTTCTTAAAAATAAGGAATTAGAGGAACTGTTTTAGTATACAATTGTATAATGGAGTTACTTGAAATTAAAAGTGTATTTCTTTTAATGGGGAATTTTAACATGTTTTTAAAGTTTATGCTTTAGCGTATTCTGAGTACTAGATTTTTATGCATTAGCAGATTTTTTTTAAGTTTTATTTTTGAATATTAAGCATATTTTAATTTTGAAGAGTACTTGTTTTGAATATGTAATAAATGTGCATGGTTAAAAAGTTTAAGCATTAGAGAAACTTATGTAGTTGTTTAACTCAGTTCTTCAGAGGCTACCATGGTAAATCAGTTTATAGTGTGTATCCTTCAGAAACCTCTTCTACATAATCAAAAGTATTAATTTAAAAGCACTAATTTGCAGTAATTTCTTAAGATGAATATCTGAATTTTTACATCAAAGATTTATTTATGCCATACCACTTGGGATCTTGACTGTAAAAGTAATAATCTTGCTGAATTCAAAAACAAACATAAAACTTGTATTTCTGGCCTCGGAGTATTGATTTTAATGTAAGGCTGTTAGGCTGTTAGTGGCTTAAATAATTATTATATTTTCTTTGGAATGTGTAATTAAGCAGTTGTGTATTCATCCCTGTAATATAATGAACCTTCTCATCCTTTAATAAACAAAAGCTAAACAGTATTACTGACAGTGAGTATTGAATAGAAAATATAATTTGCACATCAAAACTATGATTTCATAGGTCTTACTGCTAGAGTTTGAAGCTAAAAAAATGATACTGAGTTAAAAATATTAACTATATAAGTATTGTAAATAGATATTGAAAAAATTGTGGTTGTGATTTTCAAGTATCTGAAGTTTGAGCAATATTGAACTAAAGAATGTTATTGATTCTGGTTGACTTGTTTCACACAGTATGTATTAAAACCTTTTCTCAATTCTGTATAGTTGTAAAAGTGTTTATTAGTATTATGATTAATAAGACTTTGGATGTGAATTACATTCTTAGATGCTTTTCTTTTAGAAATAAGTTTAAAGTAGAATATTTTTAATATTAATGTTTCTATATTTTTTATAGAATTTGATTTTTGAAAATATAAAAAGAAATGTCAGAAAGTTTCTAAATGAATATGAGGTGGTTGGTTTATCATTTTAGGAGACCATATATTGTTACTTCTTTATTACTATGGTATTAGAGGAAAATAGGGTAGATAATGAATGCAGGCTTCATTTCATATTTTTACTATTTATGCAGATTCCACGGAGATGTAAATAAAGGGAACTTAAAGCTTCTAGTCTTGAACTTAACTTACAAAATTTTTAGCCACCATCCTGCTAGGTACTTGTCCAGTATATGCATGAGAACCTTTAGTGATGTAGTAGTTATTTCTTGAAGCTGCCCTTTCATTTCTTTACATTTTTACTTGTTAGTGTAATTTGCTTGAAAAGGAAGTTTTAAATAGGAAAAAAGCATAGGCTATTTCTGAAAGTTTTTTATTTTCTCCTAGGTAATATACTTTTAACCTAGACATATAATGTTTTACATCTAAACATCTTTTTTGTTGATTTTCTTTGGCCATAGCTTTCTTGACACATAGCAAAATAGCTCACTGGTGATAGATGTTGGTAAGCTGAAGATACTGTCACAGGAGAGAGTCAGAGAGCAGATCTCTGGTGTCCATTTTCCCTGTCCTGGGAAAAGTGTAACATAGACAAGCACTTGGCTGTCCTTCTGGGATTTGTTTAAAGCACTGATATCATGGTGGAGCATAGTGGCATGGAAGGAAAACTTGAGCCCTCTGGTCCTGCAGCAGAGGTAGCCACTAAAAGATCTAGTGAATATTAGAGCTGCCTTCATTTCACTATTACTTCAAAAGATAATAGCTAAGACAAGCTTAAGGGTAAAGTAAAACTCCTGTGGCCCCTCTCGCCCCCCCACGTTTTAAATTTCTTGGGTAAAACTAAAAATTTTGACTCTGAAAACCAGGTTAGTTTTTATTTGAAGGAAAATTAGGCTTATTTTTACATTTAAAAGACTATTTCTGCTGAATGCTAATCACTTGTTTTAACATTTCGAAAGCATTTTTTTGCAAAATTGCAATAGGTTTTAGTTGGCTAAATCTATTTTAATTTCATTTTTTAAATTTCATATTAAGATTTTTATGCCTTACTTTAACATCACAATAATGTTGAATTATTGAGAGAATATACGTGAAGTGAAAGTTTTTGTATTTATCTTTAGCAGAACTCTTACCTGAGACTTTTGGCTGATATTAAATTTAAGTTTTCTCAATGACAAGATTTCCATCAATAAATATCTGTAGAGGTAGATTTATACTTTGTGCTCTATTTGTTGTTGTTGTTGTTGTTACATGTCTAGATTCTTTATGCCAAGAACCCGGGTTCTGAGAGAAAACTTATGCTAATGGCATAAGTAAACTTTCAGTCCCTCTACTGGCTGCCTTGGTCGTAGCAGACCTTAAGTTTTTTTTTTTCTTTTCAACTTTAAGATAAAGACTAGCTTTATGACTGAGGTGAATTTTGAGGTAAATTCTAATATGAACTGTCTCCATATTGAGTGACTTCATAGATATCCTTATTAAGAATAAAAATGTAAAAGAGTGACTCAAGTTTTGAGAATTATTAAACTTCGCTGCTGCTGCTGCTAAGTGACTTCAGTCATGTCCGACTCTGCGACCCCATAGATGGCAGCCCACCAGGCTCCCCCATCCCTGGGATTCTCCAGGCAAGAACACTGGAGTGGGTTGCCATTTCCTTCTCCAATGCATGAAAGTGAAAACTAAAAGTTAAGTTGCTCAGTTGTGCCTGACTCTTCGCGACCCCATGGACTGCAGCCTACCAGGCTCCTCTGTCCATGGGATTTTCCAGGCAAGAGTACTAGAGTGGGGTGCCATTGCCTTCTCTGATTAAACTTTGCAGATTTTTGTAAAACATGAAAAAAATAATCTTGTGATACTGGCAGACAACCAAAAATGTGTTCTAGTTTGCTGGGTAAAAGATAATATCAGAGAAAGATTCTAGTTGTTTACATGCTTTTGCCAAGAGTAAACATACTAGAAAAGGCAGAGGAGGAACAGCCTAAAACTATATGTAAGAAAACTTTATTGGCACAACATGGTCTGATCATTTTCTGCAGAATATTTAGAAATTTAATGCTTAGATAAATGTTAATACAATCATGTTTATATGGAGGTTGGGATAATTCTTCCCTAGGGAAATAAACCTCTCTTTGTGTGTAAATTACATTCATTAAATCATTATTCTGATTTTTATCATAATTAATACTGTTCCTTTTCTTAGTGTGATTCTTGACTAAAATGTCTCACCTGAGAAAGAAAGGGGTCTTAGGCACAGTAGAGTTAAATGAGTAAAGAAGTGAATGAGGATGGCCATATTTTTCTTTTCTTTTTTCTGCCTTTGAGTTTTACTTGTATTTTCAAAAATTTAAAAGTCGTTAAAAGCTTTTAATATTATTTCATTTTTTAATTTGTATATATCATGTCTGAAAGTTGATTGAAGTTATAGAGTTTTCAAAAGTAAGTAATATGTACAACATTTTGTTTTACTGTGTTTTTCTTGAGGGAGTGGTACATTGATTTAATACATAGAAAAATTGATATGGCATCACAGAACTGCAGGAAATAAGAAATCACAGAGCAATAGGAAACCAAATAACGGAATAGTCCTACCATACATAGTTAATTTTACTGCAGGTAGAGTATATTAAATAAAACCAAACTGATTATAGTCCTGTAATACTGGGGACTTCCCTGGAAAAGAACTCGCCTGTCAATGCAGGAGATGCAGGTTCCATCCCTGGGTTGGAAAGATCTTCCTGGAGAAGGAAATGTCAGTCTGCTCCAGTGTTCTTGCCTGGGAAAGCCTGTGAACAGAGGAGCCTGGTCGGGTCTATGGGGTTGCAAAAGAATCAGACAGGACTCAGTGACTAAACAACAATAACTGCAATTGTAATACCATTCTTTGTTGCATGAAATGGCACAATCCAGGTTGGTGTAGAATTGTGTTCAAGAGAATTTAGCTGCTGCTATTAGGACATTCAGATGCTTCAGAAAGACCGTGCAATTTAGAGTTGGAATCACTTTCTGGCTTTGCCAAAATCAGTTGTGTGACTTAGGGTTATATTGTTTAATCTCAATGATTAAACATGTTTACTTCACCAAGTTTTTAGGATCAGATGAGATAAGTGCTTATTGCTATTATCAAGTGCCTGGTTATTATAGTAATTTTAGGCATAGAATCTGAAGAGTATTATGTGTACAAGGCCCCAGTAAAATACCAATTAAGCTTTGTTGTCAAGAAAAGGTAACTTTGATTTTAATGTTTAAATTTTCATAATTTAAAGACTTCTTGCTAAGTTTTAATACATTTGAACTTGATTTTTAGACATTATGGTTCTTAAATATGTGTTTGAGTTTTTGGGTGGACAGCATCATCCATGAAGTTTTTAATAACTGTACATAGTTGTTTAATTATAAATATGACAAATCCTTTAGCCTTTGAAGGATAATTATGAGTGTGCTTACTCAGAAATAAGAGTAGATGGTTTTCAAACTTTTGAACAGAAAATATGACTTTGATTTAGGTTAAAATATAAAGGTGACGCAGAGATACCTGTGCAAATATTTAGCCCATGCCCTGGTGGCATTAATAGATTTGCTGATGTGTTTCTTAAAGGAAGCAAGTCAGTCAAAGTAGTTTTAGATTAAGGATGAAAGTGAGATACAGACGAGGATGTCTTGATTTTGTCTCCTTTTGCCAAATTATATTTGTAGCCAAATATGATATTTGTAGAGGAGAGGAGAGTTATTTTATGTCCATTGGTACATACTTTTATTAATGTATGAGAATAGAGATTATGTATCATGAATCTAACAGTTCTTGGTGTAGAGTAGTCACTCAGTGTTTGAATGGCAAACATGAATGAATGGACAGTGAATGACTGGATGGACATAAGTAGGAAGGAGGTGGGATATTCTTACTACCTAGTGTAATAAGTTTGGGAAGCATTCATTTATGTTGCGGTAAAGGTGACTTCTATATTTTTTGAAGCTTGTTGAAGTTTGAGTAATTCTGATTGGCTCTGTGAACTTGGACAGGTCTATATTAGTCTATAATCAGTGATTTAAGTGTCCAGTGCTTAAATATTCTGTGCTCAGTGCTGAGGAAGAATGATGACATAATCCTTGCCTTCTGTGATTCAAACACAGGAAACAATAGCAAACAATACAAGATGGTGTGTTTTTTAAAAGTAAAACTGTGTTAACAAAATTTACCATCTTAACCATTTTCAAGTGTAGAGTTCAATGGTGTTAAGTATATTCACAGTTATTGTGTGAGATGTAATATATTTAAAGTGAACATAAGGAAAGATGCATATTGTAGGGAAGTATATTCAAAATGTACTCCATAAAAGCACTCCAGGTCTAGTTTTATTTGGGGGAATGTTATGTTTATATTTTTATTTAAGTTTGAAAACTACCACTATTAAAATTTGGAGAGGGAAAGGGGGTAAATTAAATTAGTCAAGGCCAGAGTAATCAGGGATTAAGGCAGGAGAGGAAGGCTTAAACTGGGCCTTAAAAAATGATGAGGAATTAGATGGGTTGTGGGCAGGGAAAAGGAAAAGCATTCTTCATGAGGGAACCAGTCAAAGCTCAGAGGTTGGGAATGAACACTATCTGTTCCTGTATTGAAGAGGAGATCCATGTTATGAGAATTTATTGTGTATGTTGGGGGTGAATGGTGTGAGTGGCAGCATAGTAATGTAATGTTTTCCAAAATGTGTTCCATCTCCCATGATTGTTGTAGAGGAAGGGAGGGAAGTCACATCCTTCTCCTGTAAGGTTCTGGGAACATTTGAATGGAACTGCATTTGAAAGCCTATAGAGGTTATTCCAACATATTTTAATTTGATCTGACCAGAAGACGTTTTCTGTACTTGGAACCATTGTTTCTTGGACAGTAGTTTGAAAAATGTTTATGTCACTTACATACAGTTACACTTTCTTGACTTGATCAAGAAGTTTAATATACCAAATACTGCTTGCTCCCTCTTTATGTTTAGGTTATAATCACAATGACTATATGTGGAAAGTGTTTGTAAACTCAGTCCACAAATGAGCATGTGCTGTAGTCTGCTAATAACTGAGAGTTATATAAATGTAAGGGAAATGTTACAGAACTGTAAAATACTACATGCTACATCTTTGCTATTCTGTGTGTGATTGGTGGACATTAGTGTTTCCTATCTCCTAGCCTGCTATCTTGTTAGAAATGTGAAACCTTAGTCTTTGTCCCAGATCTACTGAACCAGAGCCTGCATTTTGTTAAGATCTCCAAGTGATTCATATGCATGTTAAAATGTGCATGTGACACATGCTGTTTTGTGTTGTATCCAACAAAACTTCTTTCTGTCCTTTCTTGAACGCTGTTAGTGGCAGAGAATTCGATACCTTTGATTTCAAACATAGTGTTTACCCTCTCTAACTTCTATGTTTGGTCATGGTTTTGTCTTAAAGAGTTATACAGAATGTGCTTCAGTATTCAAATGAGAGCCATGTATGTGTAAAAGATAAGCTAATGTTTATCTGAGTCCCTAACAGAATCTGTCACCTAGAATTGATCATAGTGTTAGTGACTTGGCCAGAGATTTGAATGGAAGTTAGTGAAGTTGATTTGCCTTAACTGTAGAGCATTTAAGAGCTCTGTGCCATTATTTCATTGCCTATGCTGCTGCTGTTTTTTTCTTACTCCTCTGGCCAAGCAATTTCTTTACGTTGCCATCCTCCTTAATTTTGACGTTTCATATTGGACTGTTTTGCTAAGCTCAGGGCAAGCCTAGTGTTTCTTTGGATCCAGCTCATGGAGCCCTCTTCCATCTCTGTACTGAATCACTTGGCTAGATACTTTGATTATAGGCATAGATTACTTGGTAAATGTTGAGAAAGTTAAAAATTATTTTAATTTGTAATATCTAAATATGTCAAATCATTAGAATTGAACTATAGGGTCCCTTTTAAGAAGTTAAATACTTTTAATTACTTAAGTATAGATGCTCACTGTAAAAACTAATACAATACAAAAATGTAGAAAGAAGTGAAAAATCCATTTTTTCCTCTAATTCCAACCCTTCAGGTTAACCCTGTTTAGTTTGTTTCCTTCTGAACCTTTTTGAAACTGTACAAAAGGTATAGTTATAAATAACATTTAAAAACAAGAAAAGAGGATTTATACACTGTTCTGAAAATTGACTTTTTACTTAGAAAAATTAAGCTCATTTTTAGATCTTAATATGAACAATATGTTTTTTTGACTTTAGGGAAGAAACCCCTTTTTTTTGGAGCCAGCAATAATTATTACAATTACTGATGGGAGCAAGTTGACTACTACCAGTGGAGTCCAGGATGAGGTAAGCTATGTTTATATCAGCATGGATTATGCAAAGGCATTTGAAAAAATCTTTGTGTATGCATTGTAGTATATTGAAACCTTAACTAGGTTCTCTATTTGATGCAGTCGAGACTCATCTGGCTCCTAGAACTCATTTACCTTCTCTGTTATTTGTAGCACTGGCCTTTAGTTTTTCTTGAATAGGAATCCCGTCTGTGAAAAATTTTGGAGCTACCACCCATCTCAATTGTATGTGTATTTTTGAGTTTATGTGAGGGTCACCGTGTCAGTTACAGTAAATTTAGTAAAATGAGTTTTTATTTTGAGTCTCAAAAAATGGATGCAGCATTTTAATAATTGCTTCTTACTTCAGTGGATTGTCGTATGCACTTCACTGTGGAGCCTCCTAGACTGGAGTGCAGCAGAGCCGAGAGGTGGCTAAGGCCAGGAAAAGTGAAGGCTTTTGGACATTTTAATTCTTAGTCAAATACTGTATAAATAAGTGAGAGCTAGCCTCACATATTCTTTGCTAGCATGCAGTGTGCAGAGTTGGGTGTGTGTAGTGTGATAAGTTCAGTGCAAGGGATTCATCTTGAGTTTTAAGATGTTTTTACTGTAATATTTGAACTGCTCTTGAATATTGTGTTTGTTGATTAAAATGGGTTGGTATAGAAAGGAGGTGGTTTAGGCTATTCTCTTTACTGCCTGCAGTTGATTTAGAATCTTAATTTTAATTCTCACTGTATTTACAAAGGGTGTAAATAGGAAAAGTGTAGCTTTTAGGTTCAGTAATTTTTAGAAATACTTTGATTTGTGTGACATTGTGGAATGCAAATTGGATATACAGTCCAGACACGTGGGTATCTAGTCTTTGTTCAACTACTTTCTAGCAATGAAGATTGTACCTAGCATCCCTGAATCTCTGTACTTGTCCATAAATAAATTCTTGCCTCACCTCATAGGGTTGTTGAGAGACTGAAATGGAATGATGTGGATGCGAGTACTTGGTAGGCGCTAATGGAAAGAGCACTGTGTGATTCTACCATGAAGCTTTAGAACTAGTGTAGAATCCTTATTTCCTGATCTTGACTTGGGGCAAGGAGAGCCAGATTTATTTCGTTTGAACAGTTGATGTTGAAGGGGAATTTAGGATATAATTCACAGAAAAACAGTTGAAAAATTAGGTGGATTAAAATTTGTAATTAAATAATTTATAGACATAGCTATGAAATGCTCCATAGCTGGTATTAATGGATTTTGGGGCTTTCTTAAACTTAGTTGGTCTGTATAGCCAATTATATTCTGCCATTTTTTCAGAAACAGATAGACATCGATTGTGTACATTGAGTGAACAGGCTGTTTAACTTCAATTTGAAAATTTCAAGTTTTTCCCACTTTGCTTTCCTTTTGAAAAATTTGAATGAGTAATCAGGTCAGAAATACTATGATTTTGTTTTGTAGTTATGATTGCTACAAAGGTATTTTTCTTTTTTATTTACATTTTACATTTATATGAAGTATTCCTCCATGTGAAATTATCTATTCAGGGTACTCTATCTTACCACTTTTGTAGAAATTCCCTTTGGAGTTCAGTATATTTTCTTCCCGTATATCTGGATCTGCTTTGTTTGTGATAATTTGTTTTCGCTTTACAAAATATCTTGAAATATGAATATGCTCACCTTTTGTCCTAGGTCCTTGGGAGAGATACTGGAGAAGTAGAACTATGTGTTTATAGTAACCTAAAACTCATTCCTAGTAAGGTTGGGAAGATTTTCCTGTGGGCCAGGATCTTATCTTTTAGTGCTGTTTGTATCTTCTACAATAGTTAGCATAGTACTGAGAACAAGGCTTACATTTAAAAAGTATTGATATAGATATTGCTATGTTGAGTCTGATAGTCAAAATCAAAATTGATCACAACTTCTTATCTGACATAGATAATTCATTTGTTATGAGGCAAAGCTTTATTTTGGATATGCTGTTGGAACATAGGTCTGTGAGTTGTTTTGGGTTTCAAGTTTAGGAGTTTCTTTGGTTATCTGCGTGTTGGGTTCTTAATATTCCAACAAGACTCACTTTGAGGGCCAGAGAATGTATCCTGTATGTGTTTATTGTGGAAGGTTGATTTTTTGCTGAGATGTGAAATACTTGTCTCTTCTAGTCCAAATATTTAAATAATGTGATTCATTTTGAGGACAATTATCAATTTATAAAAGGTATAAAGATGCTTTTCAGTTTGTTCATTTTTTTGTGAGTGTGTGTGTTTGTTATATGATCTGTATTGTAATTTTTACTAGGAAATAACAAGCAGAATATTGCCTTTGCCTCTTTTTCTTTAGTCCTCTTAACCTTTACCTTTGGCAAAACTTAATTCTTTTTAAAAGATTTATTGAATGAGTGAGTGTAATTTCCACATTAGATATGTGTGTATAATTCTTGAGTAGCTGTGACTGCTGTTGATGTGACCTGTTACTGTTTATAGAGTTGTGCATCCCACCCATATAGTGCCCTTTGCTCAAAGTTCTGTTATCTCACATACTGTATTTGGTCTGATCTGCTAGTGCTATTTTCCAGTAATAAGTATTCCTGCTGCTTTGAAATCATCCTTATGGCATATTACTTTTTATTTTACAAAGGAGGAAATTGAGATCTGGGGAGGCAAAGTGATTTGCTCAAGGTTATAACATTTATAATTGCCAAACTCTGGATTAGAATTGATCTAAATTCCAAAGACATCCCAACCCCCTCCAGACCTAGTGCTTTTTCCCTGATGCTATCTGCTGTCTTTCTCTTTAAATCTGTTATTGTATGTACTTGAAATTTGCATTTTACTTACCTGATTTACTGTTGTCTGCTTCCCCTGTCTGTACATTTGTGATCTGGGTATTATGTTCCTGTTCTCTAAGTGTCCCTTGAATGACCATTATGACCAGGGCATTTCTAGGTAGTGAAGGTAACAAAGATGAATAGGGTGGATTTCTGGTTCTTAAGTTCACAGTCTTAAGAGGGAGGATTCTCTGTTAAATGGTTTTATGAATGATAGAATAGGGATACATACTAGGTGTATAGAAGTACTAAAGGAGGAGAGGAGGGTTAATATTACCTATCCTGTGCATGTATCAAATCCTGTAAAATGTAACTTTTTATAGTCATTTTAATTTTGATTAAATTCAAGGATCTTGTGATTCCTTATAGGATGTGGCTCATAGATTATGTCTGTGAAAGTTATAGAGAAACTTGGTACAAAGTTGTTTTGAGGCTAGAAAATAGTTCATGGAAAAACTTGGTGCCATATTGCCTCCTGACCTGGCTAAATTTGTACAGGCCAGAATGATGTAATTACTTATAACTTGTTTGTCAAAATAATAACAGGGATACTATTTCCTCTGTGACAGGTCATCATTTAGCACTGTGTTAGGAGTTAGAAGAGAAACAGCATGTGTTATGGAAGAAACTTCTGAGCTGTGTAACATAATTTTACCTTAATTTATGATTTTAATGATTTTTTTGGGCCTTATTTAATGAAAATCCAGGCCATTGTCTTGAGTTGTTCATGAGTGTGTTTCTAGTGTAGTGTTTTTGGATAACTGTAGAAATTTTGATGATGGCTTATGGTAGAAGAATATGTGTGTATCTTTTGACTTTTTTTCTTTTTAAATGTAGTTATCTGATAAATTTTTTTTTTTTTTTTGGCAGTGTTTTCATTTTTGAGGTAGGAGTTAGATGGGACCTTGAATTCTAATACATGAGAAATCTGTGTATTTCTTATTGCCATAGTCATCTCTGGTGTTGATAAGCATACTTGTGGTTAAACACTTCTGGTATCATTCATCATGTTATGTTACTAATGTATCAGATGTTTTGGTAGATTCACCAAATTATAATTAGAGTTACTGAAAAGTTTTTTCTGGCTTTTATTGCTAGAGAACATCTTTAATACTCTTTTGCAATGGAAAAGTCTTCTGTGCTATGATTCTAGGAACACGTGGTTAACTATATTGCTCAATAAAGTAGCCAGAAGAAATCCTGCCAGTCCCTTCTTGGTGATGAATGACATTCCAGGATCATGTAGCAGTTATTTTTCTCTTCCTTGAAAGTGCTAATAGTGGTGTTACTTTTCAGATATTGAGATTTGCTGAAGACTCTTTGCATCTCTTTATCAATGTTGTGATTGCCCTAGAGGCTAACGTTTTAGAGAAGATATTTGCAGCAAAACAACCTATTGGCTTTTGACATAAAAAGTTTTGCCTTCTTGTGAGTTTTCCATCTTTTTAAGACAAACTAGGACAGGTACTTTTATAACTTCTTGAAAGAGTACTTGTTTGTAGAAAGAGAAATGTCTGAGTAAGTTCAACTGTGTATTAAAGTGGCTGTCCTTTGTGGTCTTATCTTTCATTTTTTCAGTTCTCAAAAGTTGTTGCAGAAGTCCTATCAGTCTTTGAGATGTGGACTGGTTAGGGTTAGGGTTAGGGTTAGGATCTATAATTGCAGTTGGCATTTAACTCTTTATGTTGTGTAATGTTTAAAAGGCAATCCGGAATTTTAAACTGTTTCTACTATTTGAAATCAGAAACCACATCTCCGTCCCCCCATAAAGTATTTTTGTGGTTCACTAAAGTTACCAAATATGTGCCAGAAGCTGTTGAAACTATTTTAATCATGCAAAGATTTTTAGACACATATTTTAAATAGTTGTTTCTCAGTACACTTAGAGTTTGGGACACTTTTTATTTTTATTTTTTTCTTTTTCAAAAAGACTTCTGAGGAATCTTGAAGGGATGTTATTGTAGTATGGTAGAATGTATTAAACAGATCTGTGTATAAATGCATTTCTGAGTTTTCATGATCAAGATTAGCTCCTGTCTTACTGATTCAGATGTTCTGAACATATGTATAACATGACCAAATATGTTCAGTTCAGTTCACTGTCTCAGTCGTGTCCGACTCTTTGCGACCCCTGTCCATCACCAACTCCCGGAGTTCACTCAGACTCACATTCATCGAGTCAATGATGCCATCCAGCCATCTCATCCTCTGTCGTCCCCTTCTCCTCCTGCCCCCAATCCCTCCCAGCATCAGAGTCTTTTCCAGTGAGTCAACTCTTGACATGAGGTGGCCAAAGTACTCGAGTTTCAGCTTTAGCGNGTCCATCGAGTCCGTGATGCCATCCAGCCATCTCATCCTCTGTCGTCCCCTTCTCCTCCTGCCCCCAATCCCTCCCAGCATCAGAGTCTTTTCCAGTGAGTCAACTCTTCACATGAGGTGGCCAAAGTACTGGAGTTTCAGCTTTAGCGTCATTCCTTCCAAAGAAATCCCAGGGCTGATCTCCTTCAGAATGGACTGGCTGGATCTCCTTGCAGTCCAAGGGACTCTCAAAGAGTCTTCTCCAACACCACAGTTTGGATCTTTACCTGGACTATATTTTAAAAGGCTCTTAATCCAAGCGAGATCATGTTCTGAAGTTCTGCTGGGCCTGGTGTTTGAGGGTCACCACTCAACCCACTACAGATGGAAATCAGCACCTGTGTCTGTGGCCCTGAGGTCGCTCGTGGGGTCCTCAGTTAGATCTGCCTTCCTAAAGCATCTTCCTCTTTTTGCTGCCAGTGGCCCTGGCCTTGGGGCCCCACTTCCAATCTTCCATGAAATGGTGCTCTGAGCATTATTAACCAGTGGGTTTGTTCGAAGCAATGTTCTATGGAATTGTCCCAAGTCTATAAAATTGCATAATTCCATTCTATTTCCTAGTATATCAGTTCAGGAAATGGGAACATTTTAATTTTGCCTCTGAGAAATAAAGTACCAGATATTCTGAAATCTTTATTAATTTATCCGTTTCTTGTTTCAAATGTTTTAAGGTATCTTACATAATTAGATAAAAAATGAGTTAAAAATCAATTTGAATTAAGTAGAAGAGGAAAGCTGGAAAAAGGAAAATGGGAGCAGAAGGGATAAGAAGGAGCTAGAAGGTAAGATTGTTACATAAAATTTATAAGCAAAACTATTAAAAACCATAGATTGTAGAAGGTGATTTACTAAAGATAAACTTCAAATTTGACTCTCAGCTTTCTAGGAGTCAGTTCAAAGAAGAAAACAGGTACATGCTTCAAAGTCCCCATAAAATTAAAACAAATTAATTTTAATTAGTTGCTCGGAGGGAGCACATTCATTCCTGACTCTGGGACTCAAAAGAAAATTTCTTGTGGGATCTCCCGGAGAGGATGCGTTGTGTAATTAGCAAGTGCAATACGATTAGCAGCATCTTTAGAGTAAACACAGTGAGAAGTTTCAACAAGTTTCTTGCTCATGATGTCCCTTAATATAAACCAGTGGGTGATTTGGTGAGATAGTTCCTGGGAGCTCCAAAGCTCCAGGTACTGAGCTCAAACGTTTGTCCGGATTTCTGGAGAGGACTGAAAAAAATCAAAAGGAAGGGATGTCTCACATGTCTTCCAAGTGATACTGCAAATATATCGCTTCTCAGCGTGATTTTGGCTTGTGCTATACGGCAGTGACAGCAGGCTGCTACAGAGCCCGGTGGGTGGCGTCCTGCAGGGTCAGCTGTGTGTGCCCTGGCCAGCAGTCAGGGGGCAGGCTGACAGCCAGTCTGGCACCTGCCCCAGGGAAGGAGGGTGAGGTAACAGCCTGCAGGGCCACACAATCTCCTCCAGGAGCCGGCGCCTGCTGCAGGGCCCAAATGGGCTTCCCAGGCGGCTCAGTGGTAAAGCATCTGCCTGCCAATGCAGGAGATGCAGGAAGATCCCCTGGAGGAGGGCATGGCAACCCACTCCCGGGGAATCCCACCGACAGAGGAGCCTGGTGGGCTACAGTCCATGGGGTCGCAAAGAGTCGGACTCGACTTAGCAACTGAGCATGCACCTGGTGCCCCAAGGAAAGGGCATCAGAACCACGGAAGCTCCACAGCAGAACGATAGCGGTGATTTTCTATTTGAAAAATCTTTAGATGTGTACGGCAAAATACTTTCTATGGATGTGAAAGCATTTCAGGAAAGTTTCACAGAACCTTTACTAGTAGATAATGTTT
>SJYV01006773.1:226472-239042 GCA_006410875.1 Neotragus pygmaeus
GGCAGATCATCCTCTCACAGTGCTTGGGATGTGATAAAAATTTAGATATACATGAAAGAGGAAAATGTTAAATGAAGAAGGAACAGCAGCTAGTAGGAACAGACCTACAGGGGACCCAGATGTTGAAGTCAGTTGTCAGGGATTTTAAATATTACTGTAATGAATCTGTTAAAGAATATAGAGGAAAACGGCAGGAAGTTGAAAAGATGGAGGATTTCAACAGAGAAATGGAAATTTAACAAAGAAACAAAAGGAAGTTCTGGGACTAGAAAATACTTAAACAAGATTTAGAGGATGTGGGCAGCTTACAGGCAGACACAACAGAAGGGGGATGGATGTCTCTGAAGACAGGTCAAAATTACCCAAATGGAAGCCCAGAGGGAAAAATCAGGGGGAACAATAGAGAACATGAGCAAAAGAAATATCTGGCGAAATAATCATAGGAAATTTCCCCAAACTGATGAAAAATATCAACCCACAGATCTAAGAAGCTCACCAAATGGTCAGAAGGATAAATAGAAAACTTGTCATACAGATCAATAAAAAGCACACAACCCAATAAAAAAATGGGCAGGAAAAAAAGACCTACGACATTTCTCCAAAGACAACATACAGATGGTCAATAAGCACATGAAAAGATGCTCAACATTCCTAAGTGTTCAGTTCAGTCGCTCAGTCGTGTCCGACTCATTGCGACCCCATGAATCGCAGCACGCCAGGCCTCCCTNTCATGATGTACTCTGCATATAACTTAAATAAGCAGGGTGACAATATACAGCCTTGACATACTCTTTTTCCTATTTGGAACCAGTCTGTTGTTCCATGTCCAGTTCTAACTGTTGCTTCCTGACCTGAATATAGGTTTCTCAAGAGGCAGATCAGGTGGTCTGGTATTCCCATCTCTTTCAGAATTTTCCACAGTTTCTTGTGATCCACACAGTCAAAGGCTTTGGCATAGTCAATAAAGCAGAAATAGATGTTTTTCTGGAACTCTCTTGCTTTTTCCATGATCCAGCGGATGTTGGCAATTTGATCACTGCCTCTCTGCCTTTTCTAAAACCAGCTTGAACATCAGGAAGTTCATGGTTCACGTATTGCTGAAGCCTGGCTTGGAAAATTTTGAGCATTACTTTACTACTATGTGAGATGAGTGCAATTGTTAGTCTCTTAATTCAACTTTCCAGGAACATTTAATAAGAATTTGTTGGATGTAGATCATTCACATTTTCTTCTGTACCCATATTTTGGCCCTGTTTTCTCAACTCCTTAACTTCTGGTATGCTATAGAAATGTGTGTGTGTGTATATATATATATATATCAACAATTATTAATGTTTGAAAATATGTAATTATAAAAATGCACAGTGTAAGTGAAAAGGTTGATGATATATTTTAATACTGTAATGAATTTTCAATAATTCACATTTGCAATACTCTTAAAATATATCTTTTTTCAAAGTCAGACTCTTAAGGATTTGAATTTGAAATCAGCAAAGAAAAACTCTTAAGGATTGCCTCTAGATAACACTATGATAGAATAATTAAAAAGAAATGCTGGCTGATCACTCTTTAGTGAAGTTGTATGGCTACAATTACTAATGTATTATCTAGAATGCTGTATTAAGTTATACCAAAATAGTTTTTATTCAGAGTGTGAGGCAACTTTACCTTGCATTTATTAGCCTGTCAGAACCAATAAGCAAAAGCAGTCCCACACATGTAAGGAAAATTTCATTTGTAGACGTTTCTATTCTGATTCTAGCTCTTCCATATATAAATGATTGATATTTAGAAAAGTAGTTTTCAGATGACTGCATCAAAACCACCTGGGTATTTTATAAAATGTACATACTTCAGCTCTAGTTCTGGAAATTTTGGTTCCATTGATCTGGGCAGTGACCTGGGAATCTGTACTTTTTTCAGTGTGTCCAAGTTGATTCTCATGCATAGTCTGGTTTGGAACCCATAGTTTCAGAACATAACTGAGACTACAAATAGATATGTTTTTAAACTACAAAAAAAAAAAAAAAAAACATGCGAAAATAAACCACTTTAACAAAGCAAGATAAAACTGTTTTTCATGCACATGTCTAGCAATGTATGTGGCTTCCCTTGTGGCTCAGCTGATAAAGACTCTGCCTGCAATGCAGGAGACCTGGGTTCAATCCTTGGGTTGGGAAGATCCCCTGGAGAAGGGAAAGGCTACCCACTCCAGTATTCTGGCCTAGAGAATTCCATGGACTCTATAGTCCATGGGGGTTGCAAAGGGTTGGACTCGACTGAGTGACTTTCACTAGCAATGTTTTGTTTAAAAATTGACTCTTGACCTTTAGAATTGTTAAACTTGGGAATTTGGTGTCTGAAGGGTATGGAATAGGTCTTCTATGAATACATTCTTTATTGTGTTTGGTATAACTTAGAATCTGCTATTGGATAGCTGTGAAGTAACCTCTGTACTGAGTGTAGTCAGTCTTTAGTTGCTACATACTGTGTGCTCTATTGAAGAGGACGCCCAGACCCTGAGACGGAGATGGGGAGGACCAGGGAAAAGAGGGGAGTATTAGTTCATATTTTATACTATTGATTATTTGGCTTAGGAGTTTTTATCTAAACAACTATATAGTTTTCTGTTATCTGTGTTATTCCTTAATTCCTGATTTGGATGTTTGTAACTAGCATTATTTTAAAAAGTGATATGTATATAGAGCTGGTGATAGTTAAACTTAATTTTTACTTACTAGAGAGTTGCTGCTAAAATACCCTTCTATAATGAATTGTTCCAATTTTGAATGCTTAAAGTATATTTTAGATTAATTCAGCAATGATTTTTCTTGCACTGCATAGTGACTTTGGTTTGTGTATAAGAATAGTGGCATACCATACATTTATATTTAGTATTGCTGTAGTCTGGGCACTGAGGACACAAAGATGGAATTAGCAAGGCTTTTGCCCCTAGACAGCATTATCTTTGAAGATAGGATAGTAAATAAGCACTTTTAATATTCCAAGATAAGTCTCATGACAGAAATAAAGCGAGACGCTAAGTTTTGAGAAGTGAGTAAGGAATTGAGCCATGACACTGCAGGAAGAGGGAACAGTGTATATAAAAGTATGAAAACAGTGCATTAGAAGGTGGTAAATTATATAATGGGAGTCTGGTCATTGTAGGGAGGAGGAGTGTGTGCTTGAAATGCACGTAGAGGCCAGATAACCACCCTAAGGAGGTGATTTTGTTAACATGTGCCGAGGAGGTACTGGAGATGTTAAGCAGATGAGTCACATTCTAGTAAGTGTACTTTGCTGGAACGTGAAAGAAGATAAGAGTTGAAGGATGGTAAACTGGGAAGAATTAGCAGACTATCAATACATGAAATAACCCAGGAAAGACATGGGATGTGCTGAAATGAAGCCAGTGCCTGCATAGGAAGGCAAATCTGAGTCAGGTATGCTATGTAGGACCTAGAACAAAGCAAAGTATTTGACAGAGTTCTGAACAGGGTCCATGCTTGGATTTCAGAGGGTTCTGTAAATTACCTGAAATCTTTATCCAGATATTATCTAGATGTGTATGCATATTTTTGTGGGGGACACAGGTCAAGCTTTAACCATATTTTCAGACAAGTGAAAACAGAATATCATAGTTTAATAATATTTTGAGGTTTCCAACATGGAAATCTGTGTGGATTTGGTAGTAGTAACTGAAATGGGAATATGGGATAAGCAGTAGAAAAGAATCTAAAATTATTGTTTGATAAAGTATCATTTTTAGGGTACAGATCTATTAAAGGAGTTATGAGCAACTTCTAAGACAATAAACATAAAGACTTTTTCTTGCCTTTTAATGTTATGTCTTAGGAAAAGTAATTTGTATTTAAAACCAGAAATAAGCAGAATTTTATCTTTGGACTCTGACAGAATTTTTGTTTTGAAGCAGATTCAGTTTAGTTCAGTTCAGTTGCTCAGTTGTGTCCGAGTCTTTGCAGCCCCATAAATTGCAGCACATCAGGCCTCCCTGTCCATTGCCATCTCCCGGAGTTCACTCAAACTCAGGTCCATCGAGTCCGTGATGCCATCCAGCCATCTCATCCTCGGTCGTCCCCTTCTCCTCCTGCCCCCAATCCCTCCCAGCATCAGAGTCTTTTCCAGTGAGTCAACTCTTTGCATGAGGTGGCCAAAGTACTGGAGTTTCAGCTTTAGCATCGTTCCTTCCAATGAAATCCCAGGGCTGATCTCCTTTAGAATGGACTGGTTGGATCACCTTGCAGTCATTTTATTATTTATCAGATCTTTGAGTTGTTTTGTTTAAAGCCATAACGCAAGCATCTTTTAAGTGCTTGTTTTAAACAAGCATGAAGATTGATATTCATAATGCTAGGACAAGAGCACTGTATGTGTGTGAGGGGTATCCCTTGTAGTAGTGTCAAGTCATCTATAAAGAGGATGGAAACTTAATTCCTTTTCTGTTCAACAGTATGTAATTTAAGAATACTAGTAGATTGGCTTTGACTGCACTGACAGTTTTCTGCCAATTAAACTCAGTTCAGGTCTGCCTGTTAGGTGTATTTCATGCCTTTCTAAGTCAGATTACAATTTGAGAGCACGAAAAAGCTGAAAACTTGGACTTCTTTTGGGACACATTTGCCTAAGCCTGAGGCTGTTAGTTTTTTTGTAAATACCTTCATTATATAGGTGTGTTCCATAAATAATTATTATACATAACTTGCACTTTGAAGCTTTCTTTTCAGGTGTAATATAACAGATTTATGGTTTTTTAGACTTGCGTATTAGGAATAAACGTTGTGCAGTGATTGGAACGATACTGAAGCTGATCTACTTCAAGGCAAGGCTACATTTTGACCTAGACAAGGCTGTTTTGGTATATTTTTCCCCACGTTCTGTCTTTTCAGGTTGAATTACTGATTTTTTTCCCCCTTTCTTTTGTTTGTTGTGGTTTTGATGTTTTTTTTCCTTTCAGCTAAAGGAGCAGTCCAGTGATTTTCAAGAAGTGCCAAAGTGCACTGACTGTCTCACGATGACTGGTGCCTCAGGGAGGGTCGTGATTCCTGGATACAGGATCGACCTGGTCCTGGATGTCACTTCAAGCAGTCAGATCGTGGGGAAAAGCCTTGTCTAATGGCTAGCCTTCCTCAAAAGTCTGATGCTAGTCATCTCGGAAGGCCTCAAAAAGAGCCTTAAAGGTGAGCAGAGTAGAGTGTAGTTCTCTCTGGGGGCTGTGACTATTTGTCGGAGAACATGATTCAACACAGAATGACAATCCTAACCTGAAAAATCCAGGTTCAGTTGGTAAATTCAATTTATAAATTTGTTGAGCATGGCAATCAGACCTCAAGTTTTGAGTTATTAGAAACCACCTTCCTAACCTTAAGGACCTATGAAAGGAGGAATGTGGTATTTCCTGGGTCCTTTAGGATCTTAGGTTAGTATCTGTTGTCTTAAATGGAAACAGCCTACAATCACACGAAAGGAACACTTTCGTTACAATAGCACTTTATGTTAAGTACCCATGGATTAACAAAAAGTAGTGAAGTATTCTGTTAGCTTATATGTTTCAGTCAGTTCAGTCGCTCAGTTGTGTCCAACTCTTTGCGACCCCATGAATCAGAGCACGCTAAGCCTCCCTGCCCATCACCAACTCCTGAGGTTCACTCAAACTCATGTCCATCGAGTCGGTGATGCCATCCAGCCATCTCATCCTCTGTTGTCCCCTTCTCCACTTTCCCCCGATCCCTCCCAGCATCAGGGTCTTTTCCAGTGAGTCAACTCTTTGCATGAGGTGGCCAAAGTATTGGAGTTTCAGCTTTAGCATCAGTCCTTCCAATGAACACCCAGGACTGATCTCCTTTAGAATGGACTGGTTGGATCTCCTTACAGTCCAAGGGACTCTCAAGAGTCTTCTCCAACACTACAATTCAAAGACATCAATTCTTCGGTGCTCAGCTTTCTTCACAGTCCAACTCTCACATCCATACATGACCACTGGAAAAACCATAGCTTTGACTAGATGGGCCTTTGTTGGCGAAGTAATGTCTCTGCTTTTGAATATGCTATCTAGGTTGGTCATAACTTTTCTTCCAAGTAGTAAGCATCTTTTAATTTCATGGCTGCAGTCACCATCTGCAGTGATTTTGGAGCCCAAAAAAATAAAGTCTGGCATTGTTTCCACTGTTTCCCCATATGTTTAATTATCTATCAATTATATATCAGGCAGTTGGGCTTTAGGACTTAGGGCAAATTGGAATTTGATTTGTCTGTTACACTGATTTTTTAAAAACCATAGGCACTTTTGAAGCAGTTCAGATATATGTTAACACATATTTTATTGCATTCAACTTGAAGAATCAGTACTATCTGCATCATTTGAGTTACATTTTTAACCTCATAGCAGATTCCTTAGAGATGTTTTGAGCATTTGGATTTGAAAAATGTTTCATCCTAGGCCTCTTTCTCTGTGCTTTGAAGCACTTACAGAACCTGGTTGTTCATATAATAATTTTGATTACTAAATTTTCAAGTAAACTCTAAAACTTGTCTGTCCTAAATAAGACTTACTAGGTTTTTTGTTTAAAAAAATTTTTTTAATTGAGTCATCTGTTAGTTAATAATAATACTATGGACATGCACCATTCCTAATGTATGTACATTTTTATATTTAATAATTTTATATCACTGATGTATTAATATTAGAAAGCATACACAAAAATAGAAGTTTTGAAAGATGAGATGAAAAAACTCACATATAGGCAGTTGTGATATTTTCTTTCCCTTCACCGTGCATCGTGATGTAATTCCGGTTGGCAATTCTTTTTAAAAGCCAGATAGTAAATATTTTAGGCTTTTCAGCCCATATGGTCTCTGTTGAAACTACTCAACTCTGCTGTTGTAGGGTAAAAGCAGCCACAGACAATGCTGAGATAAATGAGTGTGGCTGTTTTCAGTTAAAATTTTATTACTGAAACAAGCTGTGGGCTGGATTTGGCTGGAGGACCATAGTTTGCTGACTCCTGGAGTATGCCCTGTTTTGTAGACCACTGCCCTAGACCTTGCAGTTGTGTTACACTATGTTTGCTGGGCCCTTTTACCTTCAGTTTTAAGAGTACAGTGGATCTTCCTTATTGAAGTGAGCAAGAAAATGTTAGCAATTAGAACATATTGTTTAATTGAACAGATACTTATTGAAAACCAGTGATGTTCAGACACAAGGTTAGGTGCTGGGATGAGTTTGGTAAGAGAGAGAGGTAAATAGTTAAGGCATGGTATCAGAAATAATTTGATTATAGCACATATTGCTGAGAAAGTGAGGCTGGCACTGGGAAATGGTATATTAAGTTGGACTTTGAAAACTTAATGAAAGTTTGTAAAGTAGATGAGTACGAGGAAATAAAAGGTGATAGAAGAGAGCATTGGAGAACCATGTATACCTCAGTAACTGATTGTTGCCAGAGTGTTCAAGAAAGAAGCAGCATGGAATGAAACTGGACAGGTCAGCATGGGCCATAATGTGCTCTGCTGAGGAGTGTGGACTTTGCCTTATAGGTTGATGATAATCGTTGAAGAGATTTTAGTAGAGGAAGAAATTATTGGATTTGGATTTTAGAAAGACAGTGGCAGTGGTATGGAGTATACAAGGAGTAACTATTCTGGGTAGCCTTTTTTTTTTTAAACCTCCTTGTAAAAGAGATCACAGATTGTTTGTGGGTTGTTTTATAATCAGGCAGAAGGTAAACTTGGAATATGATTTAACAACGAAAATAAATGAACTGTTAACATGCTACAGGGTGGATGAACCTCCAAAATGTTATCCTAGGTGTGAAAGACCACATGTTGTATGATTCTATTTTTTTAAGGAATGTCCATAAAATAGATTAGTGGTTGCCTGGGAATGGACTGGGGACTGATTGCAGATGGAAATGAGGAATCTTTTCATGGTGTTGGAAATGGTCTAAAACTGAGTAAAAATTTGCACCACTTTGTAAATTTACTAAAAATAATTGGATTGAATACCACTTTTCCTTTCTTTAACTTGAAGTATAGTTGATTTACAGTGTTGTGCCAATCTCTGCTGTATAGCAAAGTGACTCAGTTTTATATGCATATACATTATTTTAAAAATGCTCTTCTTCATTATGATTTATCGCAAGAGATTGGATATAGTTTGGATTGGAAACTTTTAAAACTGGTTGCGTTTTATGGTAGGCAGTTATAGCAATAATACTAAAAAATTAGACCTCACTTTTGAAATTTGTTGAAGTAAAACATATTGTTGATTCTCAAGTAATTGCTGTTTCCTCTGAACAAGTTATTGATCTTACACTGCTGGAACAAAAAAATAAAAAAGGTGTTTTTTCCTCTTTAAGAGTATACACTGCAACTATAGAGTTTAACTGTAGGAACTAGCAACTAAATAAATCCGGTTGTTACTAAATCTTATTGAATACATTTTGACTTTTATGTTTAAATTTTTCCTTTCCTTACTAAATATCATAGGAGGAGAACCATCTTAAATACAGTATTGGATAATTCTCAAAAGCTAGAAGTAGCCTAAAGGAAATTTACTTCCTTTTTTTTCCCAAGGAAAGAATTGCTAAAGAAAGAACCTGATGATTTAAAATTTTAAGTCTTTTCTTCAGTCTTAACATAGGAAATAAATAGAAAGAATACAGAGCAATTAGAAAATAGTTAATTTCACTCAATAAATGTTTATTGAGGCTCTACTGTGCGCTAGGTACTGTTTCTTAAGAAATAAATTGTGAAAGGTTCTTATTATGTGTTTTTATTCCTGACTGCCAAAATTTATGAGGTTAATTGTAGTAATTAAGAAAACATGTACAAAATTAATTATATTACCCTTTATTGTTTACAAGATAATTTAACATCTTTCTAATTCTGTAAGAGTGAGGAAAATGAGTCTAATATAGCCGATTCCCAAGTAAGAGGCAGAGGTGGGACTTGACTATTGGATCTTATTTTTACTTGAAGTTCGTTACTCTTTATACTCTATTGTGGGATTAAAAAAACAAAACCACCAACAACAGTGCAGTAGTATTTAAAGACAGGCATATAGATCAATAAACAGACCCATACATTTTTGGTCAATTGGTTTTTGAAAATGGAGATAAGACATTTTAATGGGCAAAGAGTAGTCTTTTCAAGCAGTGGTAGTGGACAACTGAATATCCCCATGCAAGAGAGTGAAGTTGGAGTCTTACCTGACTCCATATTACAAAAATGAAATCAAAATGAGTGAGCAGCATAAATGTGAGAGCCAAAACCCTTGAAAGAAAAAAACCTAGGCATAAATTTTCATGACCTTGGATTAATTAGACAGTGGTTTCTTAGACATAACACCAGAAACACAACCAAAAGAAAATTAGATAAATTTGACGTCATCAAAATTAAAAGCATTTGTACTTCAAAGGATACTGTGAGGAAAAGACAGTAACAGAATAGGAGGAAATATTTGCAAATCATATATTGGATAAGGGGTTAGTATCCAGAATATAAGGTAAATAAGCAGGATGACATGAGAAACGCTGGGCTGGAGGAAGCACAAGATGGAATCAAGATTGCCGGGAGAAATATCTATAACTTTAGATATGCAGTGACACCACCCTTAAGGCAGAAAGTGAGGAAGAACTAAAGAGCTTCTTGACAAACTTGAAAGAGGAGAGTGAAAAAGTTGGCTTAAAGCTCAACATTCAGAAAACTAAGATCATGGCATCCGGTCCCATCACTTGATGGCAAATAGATGGGGAAACAGTGGCTGACTTTTATTTTTCTGGGCTCCAAAATGACTTCAGATGGTTATTGCGGCCATGAAATTAAAAGACACTTACTCCTTGGAAGAAAAGTTATGACCAACCTAGATAGCATATTAAAAAGCAGAGACGTTACTTTGCCAACAAAGGTCCGTCTAGTCAAGGCTATGGTTTTTCCAGTGGTCATGTCTGGATGTGAGAGTTGGACTATAAAGAAAGCTGAGCACCAAAGAATTGATGCTTTTGAATTGTGGTGTTGGAGAAGACTCTTGAGAGTCCCTTGGACTACAAGGAGATCCAACCAGTCCATCCTAAAGGAGATCAGTCTTGCGTGTTCACTGATAGGACTGATGTTGAAGCTGAAACTCCCAACACTTTGGCCACCTGATGCAAAGAGCTGACTCTGTCTCTTATACACATCTTTAGAAGTTATATGCTTGTTAATATTTAAAGAAATTGGAAGATAAATTTCTAATTTTTTAATTTTTCCCATAATCACTCAGCCATTACCACTTATTAATATTTTACTGTAAAGTATTCTAAGTACATAAACCTATAAATTACAAAAGTACATGCATAAGAGCATACTGTTTTCTCACCTAATTAAAAACTTTTTAAGTCAATAAGTATATGACAACATCATCATTTCCAGCAGCTGTCTTATATGGATATACCATTAACCAGGCCTTTTATTGTGATAAAACTAATGATATAGTACATAAAATTATTATAGATATTACACAGATATAAGCATATCCATTTTAAGTATGAATTTATTTAAATTTATATGTGAAATGGATGTAACAAGTACAGATACATGCTTCTTGCTACACTGCAATAGCTATGACCAGAGGTAAAATTAAAAGTCAATTTAAAGAAAAATATTAAATATACCAGAATCTTACATGATAGTATACATGCTTCAATGCCAAAGCCAATAGAGTACTGTAAACTAAAATAAAGTAAAAAAAAATACATAATTAAAAAAATAAAATAAATATACCAGAATCAAAGGGTACATAAGTGACTGAAATTAGAGAACATGAAGTTTGTTTCAAGTTCTTCAAAAATATCAACAGCAATGTGATCAATATATTAGTACATGCAACCTTACTTTCCAAGTTTTTTTCTAGATAACATCCATAACCACACAGTTACATTTTTTTTCCCTGTGATAGAAACTTTTAAGATCTAACTCTTAAAAGTGAAAGTGAAGTTCCTCAGTCCTGTATGACTCTTTGCAATCCCATGGACCCTAGCCTACCAGGTTCCTTCGTCAATGGGATTCTCCAGGCAAGAATACTGGAGTGGGTTGCCATTTCCTTCTCCAGGAGACCTTCCTGACCCAGGGATTGAACCCAGGTCTCCCGCATTGTAGGCAAATGCTTTACCATTTAAGCCACCACGGCAGTGAAACTTTCAAATATGCAATATAGTATTAACTATAGTCACAGTTCTGTGCATTGTATCCCCCAGGACTCATTTCATAACTGAAAGTTTGTTCCTTTCGGCCAGTCTTCATCCATTTCACACCCCTACCCTCTTCCTCTGACAACTACAAATTTTTTTCCATGATTTTTTTTGAGATTTCACATAATTTAGATTG
The DNA here is from genome assembly GCA_006410875.1 of Neotragus pygmaeus. Lineage (NCBI taxonomy): Eukaryota > Metazoa > Chordata > Mammalia > Artiodactyla > Bovidae > Neotragus > Neotragus pygmaeus. The sequence goes on from SJYV01006773.1 coordinate 237,855, forward strand.
TATGTCATTTGCCTATCTCTGTCTGATTTATTTCATCTAGAAGATGCTCAAATCCATCCTTGTTGCTGCAAAAGGCAGAATGTTCTTACTTTTTATCAGTGAATAATGAAAAGGCAAAAAGATAGAACACTGAAAGATGAACTCCCCAGGTCGGTAGGTGCCCAATGCAATGCTACTAGAGATCAGTGGAGAAACAAAGCCAGAAAGAATGAAGGGATGAAGACAAAGCAAAAACAATGCCCAGTTGTAAATGGAACTGGTGATGGAAGCAGGGTTTGTGCTATAAAGAGCAATATTGCATAGGAACCTGGAATGTTAGGTCCATGAATCAAGGCAAATTGGAAGTGGTCAAACAGGAGATGATAAGACTGAACAATGACATTCTAGGAATCAGTGAACTAAGATGGACTGGAATGGGTGAATTTAACTAAAATGACCATTATATCTACTACTATGGACAAGAATCCCTTAGAAGAAATGGAGTAGCTATCATAGTCAACAAAAGAGTCTGAAATTCAGTATTTGGATGCAATCTAAAAAACGACAGAATTAACTCTGTTCATTTCTAAGGCAAACCATTCAATATCACGGTAATCCAAATCTATGCCTCAACCAGTAACACTGAATAAGCAGAAGTTGAACAGTTCTATGAACATCTACAAGAACTTCTAGAATGAATACCCCAAAAATATGTCCTTTTCATTATAGGGGATGGGAATGCAAAAGTAGGAATTCAAGAAACACCTGGAGTAACAGGCAAATTTGGCCTTGGAGTACAGAATGAATCAGGGCAAAGGCTAATAGAGTTCTGCCAAAAGAATTCACTGGTCATAGCAAACACCCTCTTCCAACAACACAAGAGAAGACTCTACACATGGACATCACCAGATGGTCAACACCAAAATCAGATTGATTATATTCTTTGCAGCCAAAGATGGAGAAGCTCTATACTGTCAACAAAAACAAGACCAGGAGCTGACTGTGGCTCAGATCATGAACTCCTTATTATCAAATTCAAACTCAAATTGAAGAAAGTAGGGAAAACCGCTAGACCATTCCGGTATGACCTAAGTCAAATCCCTTATGATTATACAATAGAAGTGAGAAATAGATTTAAGGGCCTAGATCTGATAGATAGCGTGCCTGATGAACTGTGGATGAAGGTTTATGACACTGTACAGGAGACAG